>VXBQ01011975.1:566295-659568 GCA_013400175.1 Phainopepla nitens | reverse complement strand
TGTTGTTAATACCACAGTTATTGTTGTTTTGTGTATTTTGTTATATGCACTAGTAAATGACTGCCTGAGAGCCGCTTAATTTCAAAATTATTATAATTCAGAGGGAAGGGGTTTCCAAGGGAGGCTCCTGCCTTCCCTAGCAGATACCTGTCTTTCAACCTAAGACACATTGTTACTCCTTTTTCTTCTACATCCATTTCTCTCTCTCTTAAGGATGCCTTTCATGACATCATTTATTCTACTGAGTGAGCCATAGCAGTTATGTTTCAGTATATGTGGAATCATGCCATTTCTAGTGGCTGAGTGTCTACACCAGGTAAAGGAATATGAGACAAATCCTACAAATTTACTGGCATAGTAGTTGAACTGACTGTATTAGTTACTAACGTGGGTAACTTTGGCGTGAGCTGTGACATGGTCAGTACAGCTACACCAGCTGTATGTCAGCACATATAAGTTCTGAAAATTATCAGGGCTATACACTGTTATTTTACTCTATGAATGTCCCTGGGAGATAACAGGAAGACTTTAAAAACCATGAGTTCCATTCCTTCGTTCTCTTTTTTACATTACAGTGTCCCAAAACTTTTGTGTCATACGTAGTCCAGATAAGGCTGAATAGTTCAGTTCCTATTTCACATAAAAGTCTTACACATATTGACCATCCTTGCCCTTCTTTCCTCATTTTGAAATAGTCACTGGCATTCACTGTTTCTTCTTAAGTCCATGAGGGGACTGATTATGTACATTCCTCCTATTTCTACGTTTCCTATTGCACAACACCAACTGTCACTATTACAACTTTTCCCCCTCTGTGCAAGAAAAGACAGTCTTTTAAATATAGATTTTGCTTATTGGGGAGGGTTTGTCTCAACAGTAGTTTTCCTAACACAGTTCTGAATTTGTAATTTAAATACTTACATATATTTTACATACAAAGTGTGCATTTCATGTATAGATTAGACAATATACAGGCAAACCAAGAAAGGGACATATAAACCAAGAAAGGAACACCTGTGATTACTGGGTGCATTTTCCATCTTCATTTTGCTGGAGGTCATGAAATATAAATGCTAGCAAATAGGTATTGCGCACATTGAAGGTTTTTCTGGTTCTGTTCCAGCATTTTATGATAAGAGTGCCTTGTCTCCTCCAAGGATATCTGAAGAAAGTATGCCCTTTGACAAATATTATCTACAAATTAAAGGCAGAATTTTATGCTGAAAACAGCATAAAACAGATTTGTTTTCACAGAACTCCCTAAAAAATCTTTTTTTTTATTAACAGGTGTAATGCAGATCAAGAGGTTTGAAGTAAGAGAAAAAAATAAATAACAAATGAAATGGGTAAATGGAATGAATAAAATTGTATAAATAAACATAAAATAAAACTAATTTATAGAATGAAAAAAATAGAAGTAGTAAAACTAGCTTTTAAGCTAGCTCTTAAAACTCTCAGGTGCTAAACCAAGAGCTCCCTAAGAAGAAATATAAAGCCACTTGAGGTCATACAAATTACCAATAAAGTAATGAACTTGATGGAAATTCTATAGCAAAAGTAGCTCTTGCAATCAAACCTGGGAACTAACAGCTGCCAAAGAAGCCTGATTCTCAGGCTAACAAAGAGTTTCATTTAAAATCATAATCTCAAATACAGTGATAAATAAAGAATAGTACCTTGCAGATAAAACCAGGCAGTTTACATGCAAAAGCAGTATAAAATCAGAGTGCTTGGATAATAAACAAAAAAGAAATGTTTGTACTGAAAACTTCAAATATTAACTTGAATATCACTAATGAGTCACTGTTTCATTGGAAAGCCAGCTAACTTCAGTTTAGAGATGCAGTTTCAAAGACTCAGAAGGCTGAACTCAATGGAAACTAGGACCTGTTCCTGAGGTTTAGTTTAAGTAAAATGCAAGGTAAATACCATTTTAAACCACAGCATCTCTTTAGAATCATGTCCGCAATGCAGAATTATTTTCTTACTCTGAATGAGTTAAGAATATTATTATTAAATATGATTTTCAACCACATAAGACAAATAAATACACATATTTAAAGTTTTAATGATATTAAATTATTAAATATCTTTTTTAAAAAGAAATCTATTGGTCTATTTTGAATTAAAATGCCTTTCAAACTTTGCCTGTGAAAAGCCCTAAATCATTTGTTATTTCTGATTCTCCTTCCTGATGACAGTTTCTAGTCATCTTATTTCCCATTCATACGACTAAAGCCAAACCTGATCTGTATTATATATGACTTTCACTTATGCTTTGCTAAGCTTTTACCTTTATTTATTAAAGCTTTTTTAAGGACTATAAAATGATTTAATGCTTGATGACAGACCTCAGAAAAAAGGTCTAGACAGTGGAAATAAGGTCACCTGTGAATATGTTCAAAACTGGTGCTGTGGAGAAAGAGCTCTTTAGATTGGCAGGAAGTGTAAAGAGCATCCTCAGAGCTGCTTTGTGTATATGTGTTATTTAGCTCAGATACTAACAGCAGAAATAATGAAGGAACCTTCTATCCTTGTCTAGATGAATAAAGAGAAAGACAGCTTCACTGGCACAAGATTTCTACTCAGATATCTTTTAAAGACACTTTGTGAACCAGAACAACTTAGCATGAGCTCAGTACTAGTTAGCAGTTGAACTCACTTTGACAAGAAAAACTTCCATCTTAAGCCTGGAAATTTAGCATTGACAGATATATTAGCTATCTGCTTGAGTGTCATATTGAATATATAGTTCAGCACAGGTACTAGTAGCAGAGGATGACACAGAGATGATTTTCTGGAGGAATGCAACAGAGATAAAATCTTTGTTGAAGTCCCAGAGGACAAGAGCACAAAGTATCTTTACTAGTCTGTTGCTATATAATTTTGAAATCATTAAATCTAAATGAGATGCAGGAAATATGGGTCTTGGGCCCAACATCACTTGCTGAGGCAATTTTCCTCATGGACATATCAAAATTGTAGAGTTTTAATACTTGTTGAAACCAAACTATAAGTGAGTTTCATAGGACAAGAGAGGGGAAGGGATAATGGAAAGTATATTTTGTCTCTCATGGATGCATGTGTCTCTGTAAAGAATCATCTAGCATCTTCCTGACAACCCTGTTATGCTTTCTTTTTCATTTGCTACACAACTGTCACACTCCATGCTCAATTTGTATGTTATTTCTTTCCCTTCTCTCCTCTCTTCCTCCCCACAACCTCAATTGTCTCTACTTCAATTTTCAACTTGCAGAATCAGCAATTGAAGCAGTCAAAGTAAGAAGTTCCATGCTGGATGAAAAAAAAAAAAAAATGTGCTGTCTCTGCCAGTCCCCCAGCTGCCAATACTAACAGAACAACTTAAGCCCTGAAGCATACTGTTGGACATCTTTTCCAAATAAGGGCTGTAATACTCTTTCACAGAGATTGGTATTCCTTCTGCCTGCCAATATGTCCCTTCTTCTAAAAAAATTGCTAGCATATTGATGTATGATACTGAATTTGAGTCTTACGTACATGAAGGAAAAAGATGGGAAGGGGAAGAATTTCATCATTTTACTCAGAAAATCTTTTGATTTATTTCAGTCTCAGTTTGCTCTTGTGTTGCACTGTTTGCCCTATCAGCACAATATGCCAGATTTAATAAAGCCCATTCGTGCTTCACTGTCATTTTTGTTTAAAGACTATTAAAGCACTGATATTTAGAAATTTCAGTTTAACTAAAGGTGAAGGTTTGGGTTTCTTAAGTATCCTCAGGTGCTTAAGCAGAAATGTTAAGGTATAAAAGGGTGGCTAAATCTCAGGTTTTGGATTATTGGTCTTAATCTGAACTTTTGACATCTGGCATTTCACTCAACTCGTTAAAAAATGTGCTTCAGAAGTGATATTGCTGTGGAGATCATGACACAAGCTAATTAGCACCAACAGATGAAGTGCTGATTTCTCACCACAAGTGAAACCTGATGTAAAAAGAAAACAACTGATAAATGTTAGAGATTAGCATTTGTAATCTTTGTTACACACAAGAAATATGGAAGGAGATTTGCATCGACAGCCTGTACGAAAATACCTGCACCTGTACTGCGGGGGAGGGAGGAAACATGGGGTAGCAGATGGAGGAGCCACATGGACTCTTCACTTTCTTTGCTTTCAACTAAGTGCTTTCTGTCACCTGTTCCATAGCCCAAATGAGAAGGCATTGCTAGTACACCACAGTCCAGATGAACATATGGATGTGTGATAACAGAACCCAGTCAATCTCTGTAATGGAAGGCATTTTGAGTGTGTTTTCAGTGGCTGGGATGGCAGCCACAAAAGAAGCCGCACAATTACTAGAAAAGCCCTGCTGATGGATGCTATATTTATGCCATCAGACACACTAACCATGAAATCCTCACTGGGTTACCTCCTAGAGCCAAAAATTTTTTAAAGTTTTGAATTGTTATAGCCCAATCCTTACGCTAAACATCTATGCTTCAGAGAACAAAGGACTAGAGAAATAAATTGTGTTCTTAGTCTAAATTAACCATCCACACTCCTCTGTATTCAGTGAAGAGAGATGGGCACTGCAAAAAGGTAATTCATCTCATCTACGTTAAGATAGAATGAATAGCTCTCTATAGACAGCTCTTTCTCTCCACTGACTAGAGGATGAGCCTGGATGACTATTTTAGATTAGAGCTATATCTTTTTTGATGGCTAAAATAAAGTAAGATGAATCTAGGCAAAAATTACTAGAACTTCTAGAAGCCCATTTATTTTTCTTTCATCTCAGGTTACCTGCAATCACTGGGAACCATACAGATGAGTACATTTTCTCTGCTCATTAAATTTAATTCAGTAACTTTCCTTACAAAGCATAATATAAATTTCTTCAAAAATGCCATATGTTGCTCAACTCTAATAAATATCTACTAACCCTTCAACTCTGTTTAATTTTTGAAATCGATTATTTTAACCCTACATCATAAATTATTCAGTGTTTCAGTTTATTTTAACAGTCTGAATAGTGGTCTGGGGATCTAAAATTCTCTGTTGTTAATTGCTAATAGTTCATTCTCTGTTACTTTCCCATTTTATCTTTTTACTCTTAATGGCTATTTAAAAGACAAATCTGTAGGAGCTATCATATTTTAGAGCTAGCATTAATTAATTAATTAAAAATATTATTTTAATTCAACAGAAAGACTTTAGCAGATTTAGATTTGCTCATTTGTGCTGGAATAACTTTTAGGTTTAGTTTAATATATATCCTGCCACTGCCCATGCTTCTTTCTTTTACATAAAATGATGTAAAAATCTCTTCAGCTTGCAGAGAATAATTTGCATTCAAAGACACATAGATAGGAATCATTCCACATTCCTTCTGCTTAATTATTTTTCTTCCTCTCTCCAGAGCAAATGCAACGGAGAGGTGAAGAATGGGTTGGACTTTGGTTGTGCCTTTTACAGAGCACTCTGTGCTACTGAACGGATGCCAGCCAGAAACTAGCAGACCCTGAAGTTTCTGAAGCTGGAAAGAATTCTCTATTTCAAGAGAATACTTTTGCAGAAGACAACACAGAACAAGTAATAATAAGGTCAAGAAATTCAGGAATACTCTGCAGAACTGCTTATTTATGGCAGTATTTGGAAATCGCAAATTCTTAATGAATTCTTGTACAACATATCCTTTTCCAGAAAAAAAAATATTAAAAAGAAAACAAAAGTAATGTTCCATTCATCAGATCCAGAATTATCAGCAGCATCCTTCTGCATAGGGGACACACAGTGCTACCTAGGTGATGACACAGCGGTAAATAAATAGCATAAAACCAGGAAACTGGAAATAACTTCTTGGCCAGAAAAGGGCAATAAAGCTGATGAAGGGGCTGGAGCTCCTGTTTTGAGAAGTGGCTGAGGGAGCTGTGAGTGTTTAACCTGGAGAAAAAGAGTCTAAGGGGAACCTTATCACTCTCTGTGACTCTCTGAAATGAGGTGGTGGCCAGGTGGAGATCAGTCTCTTATCCCAAGTAACTAGTGACAGAACAATAGAGAATGGCCTGGTTTGCACCAGGGGAGGTTTAGATTGCATATTAGGAATAATTTCTACACCAAAATGGTGTTCTAGCACCAGAACAGACTGTCCACGGAAGTGATGGAGTTGCCATTCCTGGATGTATTTGAAAAACATGTAGATTTTAGGACTGAAGAGGCCTTCTGGGCAATATCTGACTTCACCTTTTAGTTTGGTAACTTCTCAACAGAAGAAAGAGATTAATTCTATGATGCTAATTCTTTTATGGCTAGCTCCTAAGAAGAGAATGTATTTTTCATAAAGGAAACTTGGCAATGATAGCTACATAACCCAGTGAATGCATAATTGTTTAGTTCTGACTTCAGATTGGAAGAGTTTTAACTGTTGCTTCCATCCTACTTGTCAAAAATTGGCATAAATTTCACAGATTTCCATTAGCACTAATTAGAATTAGTTTGCTTTTTAATACATGACAATTTTGTCACTTCTTAAAACTTTCCAGAGTTTTGCGGAGTTATCAGACTAGCAAATTTGGAAATATGTGACCTCAAAAGTTCAAGAATTATTTGATGCCAGCAAATGTCTATTCCAAATGGCATCTTTTTCCCTTTGATATTAAAAAGGATGTCTTTTTATTTACATTTCCCATTCCATTCTTGCATATAAGTCTAAAGGAAATCTATTATAACACAGAAGTAAATCAGATGAAATTTAGATGCTCCTGTGTTTTCATAATTATATAAATATGTCTGAAAATTCTGCACAGTTCCCATTGTTGTATTAACTCAGCTTTGTGTCCCTAGAAATGGATTAAATTAGATCAAATCAAAAGGCTTTCCTTTTGATATATTGCAGAGACAAAACACAAAACAATGAGCTTACGGTGATTCCATTGAGAAGATAGTTCCATTCTGACGGGTCTGCAACAGCAATTGACTCAGAATTAGGTCTCTCAATGCTCAAATCCCCTAACAGTTGAAATAAGAAGTAGAGAACTCCTGCATGGCTAAGAGGCAATTTAAAATATTTTAAAAATAGAAAATATGAATGAACAAATGGCTGTTCAACTGAGACAGCATCCAAATATCCAAATACCATGCTCTGGACATGCATTAAAAACATGGGTCTTCACAGTCCATTATTTGCTTCCGTTAATTTACCTGTAAGAAGTTTTAATTCATTTCCAGAGGTGTTGCAAATGCTATTGCTTTCTCCCTTTAGAAATACTCATCTATCCTGATCATTTTGAAATCTATGAATAAATAGAAATTCCACGAGTCCTGCATAAATAGCTGGATCTCAGATACTCTTCTCTGAAGAATGACTTGACACAATGAAATCCTACTAGTAATTGAATTTAACACACAATTAAAAATAGGAAGAATTTAATATACATTTTTAAATGTCTACTTTTTATACTTAATATACTTTTTTAAAGTTATGGCATGCTCTCCAAAGATCTATCCACATAGCTGTTCCAGCAGCTTCTTGTACCTCACTAACTAGTACAAAGTGCTGCAGATGAGTGAGGCTCTACTTCGCAAATAATGAATGTCATGTTACAATTATTTTTAGCTCCATGACACCTCAGCAATGCAGTAACAGAGGGAAGAGCATGAAATGAGAGATTTAGAGATGCTACATACTAACTAAACCCAGAGTATTAAAGATGTCAGGTGGCAGAGCTCAAACTTTTTATTGCCCCTTTCTTGACAGAAAACTGCCCTTAGAACTGGACTGTTCATGTGACAGCATCAGATATTCTAATTCAATTTCTTATGAAAATGTAGCTTTCAATTCTCCAGTTTGTTCTATTGCAACATCTTCAGAAAAAAAATTTTATTAAGAATTCCTTTAGACATTCTAAAACATCTATATGATTATAATATAATCAAAGATTTTCTGTGGAACACCAGGGTACATTGCTTTATCTTTAGCAAACTATAGGAACAGTTATGCATGTTTTTCAGCTCATACATGCCCACTATTTCAGAGACCCCCCCACAAATATACTGCAAGAAGGAAGAAATGTTCCTTTGTCCCTCACCTCCCATCTCTGGTTGCCTTGACCAACAGGTTGATGTGGATTCAGGTCTAGTATTGATACACAGACCTTACTAAATATGTTTCCTACTTAACCATTTGGCAGTTTTTCCACAAGCTGTGTTGGGAACATGCTGTCACTTATTTGAGGAAGGGCTATAATGAGCTTGCATTGCTGTATTGTTACATTCAAATATGAACCACTCTCAGATCAAGAACTAATAGGATAGAATAATTTAGGAACTATGTGGCCAAACATGGCATTGATCCCTGGATTGCATCCAACCTTGTTCAAAAAACTGTCAAGGTATTCTCAGAAAAATTCCTTCCTGATGAATCTTTTAAGGCATTTTGGAAGAGGGTATTAGTTTGTGCATTACACACAAACCTTTCAGTACTTTGAAATGGCTACCAGCCATGAATTTGAGGCATGGATTTTTCAGGGAGAGAGTTAAATCTCTGCCCCCAAAAAATCAGTATGAAGTTCCATATGAAAACCTGACCTAAGGCTGATCTGTGCATCTCCTTATCCCTCTAACATAGGTCTAGCCTACACCCATGCCTGGATCCAGACCAGTTTATTTTTATCCATCATTAAAACTGGTATTTCCAATATTTTTAATAGCTGTTTACTCTGCCAGTGTTTGTTTTCCACTAACACCTGCTCTCTAATGGAAAAAATTTAAGCTTTAATCTTTTTGCCAGTCTGTTTTTTTAGCACATGAAAGCACTGTCAATTGTCAGTTTTCTTAAAATAGGTTGTAAAATAGAAAATAGCCAATATCAATATTACTTTGTAAATAATAAGAAGTTTACATTTAAGTCTGCCTTGTTCTTCTACAAGTCCAGTGCATCAGCTTTGGCAAATATCACTGAAAATGAGGGAGAAGGATCAAAGAGTCCTGCACAGGTGGAGTCAGAAATGGGCACTCCAAGAACACAGTCTTCTAGCACTAAAGTCAGTGATTAAGCAACAAATAGAGTTTCTGAAAAATTGGAATCAGTTACCACTACTATAAGGTGTGTTTTCTGCAAAAAGTGATGGTTGGGAGGAATGTCCTCATGAGAACATCGTGTTACTAGGGTGTAAGAAGCATAAAAGTACCCTTTTCTTTCCCCAGATATGAAAGCCAAAGTGAAAAAACAACTTTTAAGAATTTTGTGATCTTCTCAGATCACGAGTTTTCCCTTTGCCTTTACAATTTCCAGATGTTTCAGGATTATAATGCCAGCCTAAATTCTGATTAGACATCAAAAGAGAGAAAAAGAATTAATAACAAGTTTCAAAGGGAAGTAAAGGACTAAACATGTTTCTTGGAGAGTTCTTCATGCATTTTAAAAAACAATTATTTCTTTTAAATGTTACACAAATGTCCCTGCATAAGTCACTTCTCCCAAAGCATTGATACTTCAAACTCCCAGACTAGACCCTGAGTGAAATCACTCAACTATTTTATGTCTTCACTTTCACAGCTACAGGGCTCAGGAGGACAGGAGGTTTTCCAAACTCACGCCCTTTTGGTTCTAGAATGTGCAACTATTTAAAGTTTAAATTGTTTTGACCCTTTATAAAGTTATATCTGGGCAAGTAGAAAAGTTGCTTCATATTCTTTGGCCCAGCATGTGCACTCTGAGTCGAGGACACCAGGAAAAGAGGGAAAGTTACTCCTTTCTCAAGGAGAGCTGAGGGAAAACAGTGGGAAAAAGGGAGGCTCAGCCCTCTGGTAGTATCAGATTCCAGGTGGTTTCTTGAAAGAAAAACACCCCAAACCATTAATCAGTGTTTAGCCAACATATACTAACTTTTAAGCATGTATACTGGCTTTTATGACATACACACACACACACACATATATATTATACACACAGAAATTTAAAAATTTTATTTAAAAAATTGCATAAACAAATTTCAGATCACTTAATTCTGTACTATCATCTTTTACTTGGATAAGTAACTTAGATACTACTTTGGATTTTGACAAAAATGAAAGAATTTGAGATCTTTGGTACAAAGAAGTTTTTACTAAGCCTTTCAGGGATAAAGCAATAATGATGTCTCACAGCTACCAGGCACTTTTAGTCAGTACTCTACTACAAATTCTCTCAAGGTTTGTGTTTTTGTAGTCACAGCAGGTTTTGGCATCTTCATTTTTTCCTTTTTTGCTCTGGCTTGACTTTGGCTCTCTCCAAATAAAAATAGAAAACATTCCACCTAAATAGTTCCAACCTTTAAGTGATTATACATGTGCCTTTTTTGCTATTTGGAAAATTTTATCTCATAAAAGTTCAGGGCAGGGCCACATCCTCACTCAGCTAAGCCTTTTTAAGATTTATTAGTTCAGTACTAATAAGCATTTATTAGTTCAGTACTAATAAGCATGGCACTTATTTCCTGTTTTTTAAAGTAGACTATTCTTTTACCCACTTTGAGATTTCTAGAAAGAAACTAGATTTTTAAATACCTCTTCTACCTCAGCATACCAGATGATCTTTAAGGTCCCTTCCAATCCAAACCATTTTCTGACTAGGTTTCTAAAATAAATAAATAAATAATAGTAACAACAACAACAACAACAACAACAACAATAATAATAATAATAATAATAACAATACTTGCACATTTCAAAATTGCTTAATATTATGCCAAATATTATATATATAAATTTTTTCAGTTATTTATTAGAGTTTTTTGTTGGTATGGAGACATATTTATTGCAGTGCCAAAAAACCCCTCATTTTTCTCTGTGACAAATTCTTTTATTCCTCTGCTTCTAGCAGGTCTTCAGGTAAGCTTAAAGAGTAAAAATATGGTAAAGATTGGTGGCCGCCCTCCTATTAAGTGCAATATATGGCTTTGCTTCTGCCTTAGAGGATGAATTTGTGTCTCCAACACCTGTGTTCCCAGCTCCTAAGGCACTTCATAGCACTTTGGGTTTTATTCCCCTCAGAAGCAGGTAACTGATTCTTGTGAAGCAGGATTTTTTCTCCCAATTTAAAAGAAGACATCTTCTCCCTCCAGCTGCTTTCTTCTTTGAAACTGTTGCACAAATTCTTTTCATTGATTTATATAACCTTCTAACTTTAACATTGGTATAACCTTCTAACTTTAACATTTGACTAAATTTAGTCAAATGTATGCTCTTATACACACTTGTTCCTGTGACAATTTTGTTTAGTTTAAATAACTCTTCTCTCTCTGTTACTTTCACTCCTAGTATGGAGAATCTCCTCCCAGACTTTGTTATACAAGCTGTTCCTGTTTATTTTCATCAAATATACATTTTGCTTACCTTCTCCTTATGTTCTGCATTTCAATTTCTTATTTTCAGATAAGATTCTAGAAAACATTCTTGCTCCCCACTAGCCTGCAACAACATTTACAGAAGGACGTTTGTTGGGAAATAATTTAATGAGAAAGAAGAAGCTGAGCGTTGAAATTCTCTTCTTTTGAATTTCTGAAGAAAACCAGACTTGACCACTCAAAAAGCAAGCAGATAATAATGGCAACACAAACACACCCACATCCACCTTGGGTCATATTTTGGCAAAGAACTGCCAATGATGGAGAAAAGTTATGAAAAGTTAAATCTTGTAGACACTGTGATAAAAAATTCACAGTGAAACGGAGGATTGTCTAGAATGATGAAGTAATTATATTCTGTTTTCCGTAGAAAGGTGAGAAATTTTTTTATTCTTCTAGCCATAACCATGTCATCTGTTGTAAAGAAACCTTACAGATTTTTCTTCCAAACAATGAAGACAAATGGACCTCTCCTAACAGACATTTTTATGCCCAGTTTCACATCTGTCTTCCTCTTTCACAAGCAACAAATTATCTGCTTCACATTAGCAGTTAAACAGGCACTGAAATTTTCTGCTGGATAAGCAGCTATCAGGAAAAACAAATCGTTGTCATATAGCCCACAGTTTGGAGGATAATCTAATATCCCTACAGCTTTTCAGTCATGGTGCAGCATTGCACTCAAAGTCAATGAAATTTCATGCAAACACAAAGACATGTCTGTGTTTAGAGAGATCTGAGACCACAACCATAAACTCCAGTGGTCTGGATCTATTACAGAACAGTGTTTAAAAAGAAGTTAATTTTCCCTGTGATATTCAGATAGACTGAATGTGCAAGTAATTCTTGCTCAACCGAGTCTCACTCATGTGCAACCAATAAGAACGTTAAAGCTGAAAAAGTTTGTTTCTATACAATCTCTAGATACTTCTGTCTCTCCTGAGTGAGGGATACAGGTTGTTTCTATCCTTACTATTCCTTTCATATAAACTTGAGCCATTTGGCAGCTTTTTGGGTGACTGCATATCATGGTATTTAAAGCATTAGCTTTTTTAATCTACAGCACTTTGAATTTGTTCTCTATCAAATTTTCAATTAGTTGTCCTCCTTAAGTCAGGTTGCCAACAAGAAATTATTCATTGTAGTACAGAAGCTCCTCAGTAACAGGAATGCATGACTATAAGTCTGGCTCCAAAGATGCTCATTATTTTCTGACAATTCCCTAGGAACAGTTATTTTGAAAACACTGTGAAATAGGCTGCATTTGAATAATGTAAAGGTGCCTGTAAATACAGCCTGATTCAAAGCAAAAGCAACAAAATGTCAAGGCTGGCTAATTTAAGTAGGGGTAAAACTGGATAGTTTTAAACTTATCTTTTCAGCTTTTCACTTTCCAGCTCTGCCTAGATCCGTCCTTCATCCTCTTTTTCTCTCTCCAAACCTTTATTTCTGCTCATCCCTGCCCTTCTATTTAAAAAACACCAAGAGTAAACCATTCCAACCTCAGCTCCTCAGCTCCAGCTCTGCGCTCAAGCCCCCACACCACCCCTCTCTTTCTTGTCCACTACAAAGCCCCAGATGGGAGGAGTAGGGGTCAGGACTTCTGCAGGTAACCTCACTGGTCTTCACATCTGGACATTCAAAGCAACATTGCTAAGTGAGGCCATTCAAGAGCTGAAGAACTGAGAAATATTTTGGATAAGGAAAAAAAAACCTCTCTCATTATTTATTCCAGGAGTGATTGAATATTTTTTGAAAGTATAGGCTATATATATTCAAGCTTTTCCTCTGAGGGTTATAAACTTAATTCCCATTTAAAGGAAAGCTGAATCTCACACAACCGTGTGATTTGGGGGCTGTGGCACATTAGAGACAAATATAATGTATTACAAGACTCACCGTGAGAACTGGCAGGAGTGCAATGATAGCATTTCAAACATCATAACAGAATGATTGGAATCAAATATATAAAATCAGAATAAAATGTGACAAATATTTCTGCCAGTCTCAATTATATAAAAGCTTGTTTATATGCAGTGTACAAGCCAAATCTAAGTTGGCATAGTCCCCGTAAACCAGAATGAGGAAGAAAGCTTTAGACAAATCTGAATAATTGTTTTGAAGAACAAATCTTATCTGAATCTCAATAAAAGTATTTCTCCTGAAGACATGATAAATATTACTTCTTTATTTTATTTTCCTTATTTAATATATCCTTAGTGATTTTTTAAGAAGTTGTAGAAACAGATTTTTAAAGACAGAAGAATTAAGATATAAAAATTAATCAAAATTGTGAGGCTTTGCTATGCTTCTTTTCATATTAGAAAACATAATCACACCAGAAATTAATCATCACAAGCAATAACTTCTAAGAAACTGAGAATCACAGTCTATCTATTTATCTGTAAGATGTTGTTTTCTTACAGTACTTAACACCATGATGCCTTATTGTGGCACACAGCTAAGGAGCTTTCTTTTTGGTGATTTCAGTATGCTTTGAACAAGGTTCTAGTTGAGAATTCCAATAAAATATATTACATTATGTGAAACAGATGTGTTGGTTATTTTAAAAATTCCAGACACTTATAAAAATTATTATTTGAGTGCCCAGAACCACTGCTTGGAAAAGATATACCGAAAAAAATTGGTATTATCCAAATCAGTCCCTTAGGTAAACACAATAGTAGTGGAGCAGAGTATTTGCTGGAAGGTAGCTTGTGATCAGCCTTCCTCCAGCAATTCTGTTCATTTCTGTAAGTCTGTTCTCACTCTTCAGACTATTTTGGAGAAATCTTCATGCAACCATCTCTCTTAAAAAACCTGCTCCTTTCTATCCCTATTTCGTTACAGGCACTTTTAGGAATCATGCTATGTGCTATTTGAAGTAGCCATCTGCACCTAAGCTATATATGTACTGGTAAAGTATAGTATTGCTCATTGGTGTGTGCTCATGACACACATTCATAAATACATTTATTTGACACAATCATTCAATGCAAAACATCAAAGTCCTAGAAAACATTTTAAACATATTTGTCTCCTCAGTCATCTTGTGAGGTTCTGAAATTGCTGGTTATTTGTGAAGGGTTGGCTTTTGGTGGAGGATACTAATAAGTTACACCCAATCAGCAGGATGGACTGTGTACAGAATGAGAAGCATGTGCCAAGATGAAAACTGCCTTAGTAGATGCCCAGATGTGCCTTGAAGGACTAAATGTATAAAAGAAATATGAATAAAAAATAAAAAGCCGAAACCACGCATGAGACCTCAGCAAAAAGAGACACTGACACACTTCCTATTCTGGTTTACTCTGAAGAACTAGTTCTCATGCGGTTTGCTAAATGCTTTTGCTCTCATTTAATATGATGGTAGGTGTTTTTAGCTTTTGCCCTCCCATATTAGAAAAGTGACCTTTTCTGTAATATACAGGGCAGAATTTTATACTGGAGGATTATTTTAATCTTTTAACAGCTACACTTTAACATATTAAATATATAATGCAAATGCAGAGAAATAATAAATATACAAAATTCACCTGTAGATTTGCTTGGAAAATAATGAATACATTGTATAGAACTAGAGCCCTAAAGGGATATTTTCTCTGCATATTATAGGAACATTATAGAAAAGTTAACATGGGAATGATTGTGTGTAGCACTAACAGTACATAATAGACTCTGCCAACAATGATAGGCTAATTAGAGGATCTGTCAATGAAAAGCTATGGACCCACATCCAGTGTTAGTAAGACCAGTGCAAGCAATATTGTATCTTCTCTGTTGTCCAGAGATGAAGGAGGTGAAAATGCAAAGGCAGTTCAAAGGAGGGCCAAAATAATGAACGAAGGGATAGGGAAAAAAAAACCCTTATACAAGTCTTAAACAGCTCAGCTTATAAAATAAGTGCTTGATCATGAATACATGAAATAGTGGGTGGCCCTTTGAACGTTGCTGACAATAACATAATGAGATCCAATGACATAACGAGATCCAATGACTAGAAATGGAAATTAGGCAATTCAACTTCAAAGTAGCTGAAATTTCACAGAAATGAAATTTCAGAGAAACCGATTAAATACTTCAACATAAGTTTTACTAACACCTTGAACCTGTAAAGTGAGATTAGATACATTTCTCCAGAACAGAATTAATTCCCCTTTTGGAAGAAATTCTTTGGCTTGTAATCATGGTTTGAAAGGAAGAATAAGGTTGGAGAATCTTCTTGGGTTTGAACTCCTTGGATTAGTATTAGTCATGTCTTTTATTTCTGAGCCCCAGGGAAACCAGGACCTGCATGCACATTCCCCACAAGCTCTGTAGTTCTGCATTAAGATAAGGATTACAAATTTCATGCTTTTGGATTTTTCAAAATGCCTGTAAAGAATTAAAAATAAGTGTTTTGCAGTGACATGTTTTTGCTGCGGAGTGGGGCAAAGGTTCTCACCTCCCTCAGAAGCAACAGAGCTCAGCTGTGGGGAGGGGCAAGACATGGAGAAGTATCATCCTCTGAGCCTCCCAATTAGCATATTTCATAAATTAATTAATTAATTAATAATGTAAGTTGATGTAGGGAAATAAATTTCCTCTCCAGTGAGGATGGCATAAGCACTCATTTTTCACAATTTTTTAACTTAAGAAGAGTAATTCTGCTTTCTCCATGTCATTTTTACTGCAGAAAAATCCATTCATTGTTACATGTAGTAAGCATTTATTTTCCAAGTACTAAAGTCCTTAATCTTGTGTATTATGCCTGATAAACTGTAATATAAAACAATATCAAACAAGTTCTCTTGGGCTATTAGTGTTTCATCTGATTAATTAAATTAAATTATTTAAAATTAATGTAAAATCTTAAATATTGCATTTAAGATTTGGCCAGTCAGTGTAAGCAAAAGGTGATGCACAATACCTACATGTATATACATGCAAATATGATTGATTGCCTGAATAGAGCAATTTTACTAACAATATCTTCCTTTTCCTGGTGGTCCTAAAATATGATCAGATTTCTGTATATGCTATTACTAATCTATTTCTTATAATTTTTACATTCCTATTGCACTTAGAAACTCAGAGAAAACCAAGAAAGAGATTTTAACGATTTCCTGCCTTGGCCCAAATGACTCAGTTATTTCTAAGGTGGATATTAAGCATTATGATAATATTTTGCCCATGTACACCTTTAAATGCATTTTAACCACATGAGAATAATTT
The DNA here is from genome assembly GCA_013400175.1 of Phainopepla nitens. Taxonomy (NCBI): domain Eukaryota; kingdom Metazoa; phylum Chordata; class Aves; order Passeriformes; family Bombycillidae; genus Phainopepla; species Phainopepla nitens. The sequence continues at coordinate 642,991 of VXBQ01011975.1, read as the reverse complement.
TCACTGTTTCGTGTAGAAATCTAGTATTGCAGCACTCAAAGTTTAAAGAAAGTCTATGACAGAAAAATGGCATTTGTATATAGACACTTTCTTTACTTGCAAATAATAATTGTATTTCAAAGATTTCTGCAAACTAAGTAGTCTCACAGATGTATAGGTGCTTAGACGACCTGAGCTGCAAGATTTCTGAGTGACTTCTAGAAGAATCTTGCCAGCTGTGACTCTGAAAATTCCCCTCCTTGCAGACTTAGGACTCCAAGGTCCTCTGTCCAAAGTCCCAGGTTCACAGCAGTGAAACAGGGAGATGGGACTCACACTGAGTGGACTCCCAAAATTAATGGAAGTTTTTACCTGAATCCCTTGGTCCCTCATCAGTAAAATTTGGATAATAGCATGTCTTCACCTCCCAAGGGTGCTGTGAAGATTTATTAGTTCATGCTATGAAGCACTCAAATACCACAGCAGTCCTGCCATAGGAAATCTGTCAAGTAAATATTCACTCTTCAAAGCAAGTTTCCAACAACATGAAACAAAAAGATGAGGGACAAAGTTAACAGCAAAGAAAGAATAAACTATTTCTGAGCAAATCTCACTCACTGAATATACGTCGCAAGGCATCTTAATGTTTTTGGGGTTTTTTTGTTGTTTTTTTTTGTTGTTGTTTTTTTTTTTATCTAAACAAGAAATTAAATTGGGGAAAAGAGAATCTGAATAAATTTGCCCACACAGAAATTACAGAATTTCTTAATTATGATTACAGATGGTGCAACTTTCAGAAAGATCTTCTAAAGCTGAATTTTTATATAAACTCTCAGAGATTAAAACACACAGTTAGATGTAGTTTACTATATATCTTTAATATCTGACATGCACCATGCATCCAGTGATGTGTTCTACTATTTTTTATGTAATTGAGAATCTATTTACTAAGCTCTACAGTGAATTTATTTTTATTTTTTAACAAGTAGTTTCATTAACTGGAAGCTTAGCTCCAGCAACCTGTTCCAGGAAATATGGCCAACCACAAAAAGATCAAATTTTAAAAAGAGTACCTTACAAAAAGGATAAGCATATGCAGAGGTCTTAAAGTTTTTCAGATCAGTGTGAGTTTTTGCTAACTTCTCTATTTCTAAAATTGGTCAACTCACATTTGAACTTGGTCAATTTGAAATAAAATTTTGAAGTACTCAGTCTTGGGTCAGACACAAGTGTGGGATGTGTTAATTTTTTTAAAATATTCTAAAATTAAAGGGTACTCATGCAAAAGAAAAGCAGTGCCCATAAATCAGTCTCAGACATTGATTTTTCTTTCTGAGCAGAATATCAGCAAAGTGCTACTTCCAGTAGAAGACAGCTGAACTGGGGATGTGTACAGGAATCTAATGAGAGATAATGAGTTCTCAACTAGACAGCTCAGCTCAAGAAGCCTTACAGTTTATGAAGGAAAAGTTAAGTGATTGTCTTGTCCAGAGTATCTTGGCTTGGCTTTGTTCTTGACTTGTTCTTCCTGCTGAGCTTTGAGCTTAGCATCAGCTGAGGGTCTGTTGTGCCAGCTGGACAGTGGCTTTTGGACAGGCAACAGGTCCTACTTAACACTTTTTCCAGCTGCATGTCACGTCAGAAGCCAAATGCTCATCAAAGTAGCAAAAAGTCCTTAGCCTTAGGATCAGTGTGGTCCTCTGCACTACACAGGTTAATGCAGGATGAGAGCTGGCCATCCATGATGGACAGTGTTAAATCAGTGCTACATTGGTGAAATATTGTATTTATGTCTTCAGTACTTGATACTGAGGTGTATACAGGTGGGCTATTTTAACTGCTTGAAACCCCTCCACATGCAAACATTTCAGAGCTGGCCCAAGAAGAGAAGAAAAAAAATCATGCTTCTCATTTCTGGAATTTGGGAATTTGGAGCTCAGGTTGAGTCTATTTTATGAAAATTGAAAAGACATAAAGACATAATATAACATGTAATGCCTGGGCAGTGTGGTTGTGACCCTGAAACTCAGAGAAAAGAAAAGATACAGGAAAACAATTGGCCCAACAACTCAGTTGCTCCTCCATGTACCAATTAGCCATAAGACACTGAGTTATCTCACCATATCAGCTGAATTGGAAGAGGCAGAAATAAAGTCAAGTTTGAGTATTTTTTGAGGAAGAGGAATCAGGACTGCTTTGCTGATCCTTTTGACTGTCCCACATTAACGCAAGGCACACCTGTGACAAGGGAGCATTCTGTTCCAAAAGCATGCTCATGTTGTTGGGGAATTTCAAAATATTTCACAAAAGTATCTTTGGGTTTACTTGAAATGTACCATTGAACTTTTCCCCAACATCAAACTTGATTAGAGAGATATTCTTGCAATTTACACAAACTAACCTGAACACTCTTATTCTACAAATGCATTGATGTCAGCAACTTTTACCCAAACCCATATATGATAACTCTGCTATTTAAACCCACAGACTGAGTACAAAAGGCTACCTAAGCTGAAAGTAGCTAAGCTCATAATGATTTGTGCTGGTTTTAATTAGTATATTCTATAAGAAGCTGAATAGGAATAAAATATTAATAGATATTATTTTCATCCTTCAGTAGGCCTGCTAGGTTTTTATGTCTAAAACAGTGCTAAAACTTCCATCTGATTTAAGTCACACTTCTTGACAGCACAGTATGCAGATTTCAAAGCTTGTGTCTCTGGGAAAACAGAATACAATAAAACAGAGCCCATGCAAATGAGCATAATCAGCATAATATCAATGAAAACTTGATTTGTTAAAAAGTGCAAACCTCTATCATTCATTTCAGTAAATTTTTGTACCTCACAGACATTTTTGCTATACACAAGTATCACATTTCTAATAAACTTGGAGAAAAGGGGATGACTGCAATTGAAAGGAAACCAAAAATATTGATAAATTTGATCAAAGTATAACGTCCTGGTCTAAAAACAGCAAAATTTATTTTGCCAAGAAAAATAATATTGTACTGCAACCTCACCTGATCAATAATTAAGCAAAGGCTCCCATAAGGCTTCTCTGGAATTATGATCTTTTAATTTAGCTTTGAAGAAAAATACATTTGGATTAAAAAATATATATTCTCACCTCATTTATATTGACAGAGTTGATCTATTACTGTAGAGTCTCTGACTTTGATAACACATAGACATTTTAATATGGACATGATTTCCATTCAAAAAATTGCAGAGGCACATTATACACAGAGCTTCCCCATCAGATACACCAGCCTTATTTATATTAGCACTTCATACAGGAGGTTTTGGCCTTGTAAGTGACACTGAGAAATGTATGAAAAGAAAATTGAGAAGTCAGCAAATCGCCTTGCAAATAGAGGGGCATACTTTGCTTTTCAAAGCAGTATTACAAGCAAAAGTACAATGAGAACTGTCTATAAGCAATTGAAAAATAACCTTCCTAGAAAGGTTTAATTACAGTTCTGTAATGCTACAAACACATTATTGCCTCAAGGAAGAGATGCAGAATAAACATGTTCCACATACACTAGAAATTCCATTATGGATTTACCCATAAAACTATCCATAATCAAAACATATCTTGGGGGAAAAAAAACGATGGGCAAATGTTGTGGGTTTTTTCATTGACCAATACACGATGTCTGTCAGACAGGATGTCATCTGTAGAGAGCAAGCATAAACAGTGTATAAATAATAGGTCTTGCCCTGCCGCTTACTAATTCCTCTCCTCAGCACAGGGTTTGGATAGACCCAGGTAAGACAGAAGGTTCCTGCTAAGCACTCATACTTTTTATATTTTTATAACCTTTCACTGAAATTGGAAAAACAAGTTTTCATTCCATTTATCTCAAAGTTGAGTTTATTCATGATTCAAATTTTGTTGTAAAAACTGTCTTTCTGTATCTACTTTCCCATCATAATTGTATTGTGAGAAAAGTCTGGTGATTCTAGCACTTCATCCTGTGCTGGTAGATACCTGTAATATTTAAGAATGTGAGGGATATTCCCATGCTGTCATGGCTAACATGATAATTGACTAAAAAGAAAAACAGAAGATACAGAAATTGAAGTAAATTGGAGATGTGATGTAGGACATTTAACTCTTCATCCAAGAACAAGAGGGAAGAAATAGAAAAGTCAATGTTCTCCAAACTAGAAAAGGCAAAGTACAACCCATTCTTCTCTCTGCCTCATAGAGAAAAATGCTCTTTGTCTTTATAATTCATGAAAGGGCACTTCCGTTGGCCCTATCAAGCCTCAGCTCTTCAGTACGGGAGGCCCGCAAGAGTGGCTTTACCAGGGACAGGAAGCCTCCTTTGCAGTACAGGAGACCTTGCCCAGCGTGCTGGTGTGCATTCAGCCTGTCCCACAGGCAGCCTGCAGCTCCACCGAGGCAGCCATGCAGATGGAAAGCTTGCAGGAGGGGAGCCATGCTGTGTTTACATCTGTCCTGGGATGCTGCACTTTCAGAGGCACAAAGACACAGCCATTGAGTCCCTCCACTGTCAATGAGACATTTTCTCACAGTGAACAGCCTGAGTATTAAAGCAGTAATGTACCATTTACCAAAGGCAAAGTACTATTGATGTTAATTATAAAGCTAATACAACAGTTTCTGAAGAAAAGAGACCTTGAAGGAATTTCAAAGCTAACCATTTTGAGACACTGAGAAATTTTCTAGGGAAGTAAGATTTTTCAAATTCCTCTTACTGAAACAAGACGTCAGTACTTGCATATTTTAGCTTTTTGGGAATGTCTGTTGCTGGATTGATGGTTGCTCAAAGAAATTGTGAGACTGGTCAGTCCCCAGTAGCATATTGTTCAGCCATAAAAAAGACACATATTTGTCACAAATATTTTGCATGAAAAGTCGTTCAGGAAGGTTTGTTCCCTTGGAATCAAATAGTTCATTTATAAATGGTACCTTTGTGAAATTTCTGAACTCATTCTAACAAATTTTTTATTTCAAAAATTTCAAGACAAACAGTTTCAAAATGGCTGATTTTTTCCCCCACTTTTTCTTCAGTTGAACTATTACTGGGTCCCAGTGTTAACAGCATCTGCAAGTAAATGTAAATAAATTGAAATTATTTTTATCAACAATTAAAGCAAATAAGGCCACCAAAAGAATACCACAGTCATAGAGTCACCAGCATAGCACAAAAACACTCCCTCAGAAACTGCCTCACAGCTCCAGAACTTTCTGTTCTGCAAAACATGAGCAAGAACAGACTTCTGGAACAAAACCAAAAGTCACGTTATTACTGCTTCAGTTGGATGAAACCCTGACCTGAACAGAAAGCAAGCGATGATGAGCAGATGTAGAGGCATTTCTGCAATAGACACCCCAAAGGTCCATCCTCCATGGAGTATCATCACTCCATCAAAACTCTTCCTAAGAATTCCTGTAGTTACTCCTCCTCAGCAGAATGGTAAGGACTGCCCATAGCACAGCAATAAAAGAAAGAAGAAACTGAATTTGCAGTGATGTTTTACAAAGGAAGCCATAGTGTGCATCTTCGTTCTCTAAAACAACAATTAAGGAGAATAGGACTCATGTTGACTCCAGTTTATGCTAAATTGGCACTCTGCAGTTTTACACAAAATAATTATAAATGTGTTCATTTACCATAACGGTGGTTCCATGCAACATTTTCATTTTAATATTTTATTTATGCATAGAGTACTGTCAGTGTTACAGCTTCAAACATATGTATTAAAAATCCCAAATAAAAATATAGCATGCTTTCCAAACACAGCAAAATTATCCATTGGTTTGTGGGTCATAGGCTGATCTGATTGGGAATTGGAAATACTTATTCTATTTTTGACTGATTTCTTGCACAGAAAGCATATTTTCAGATAAAATACCCTTTCTTTTCCTGAGAAACACAGTAAGACAGCATAAAAGCTATTGGAAGTGGAGTCAGCTTACAACAGAAGTATTTGTTTTGGAAATTCTATCAACAAGATTTATTTGGGCTATACTATTAATGCCTCATGCATTCGAGTTTCTGGGCTCTCTAAAATGCTGCCAATGTTCTTTTGCCGGGACACTATTCCTGTGTACTATGGACCGATGTTTTCAGGATATACATTTTTCTCTCACAGGAACACTGACATATTTTACAAAATGTTATTTTTAGTAGGAAAAAATATTTAATGAAGTATATCTTTAGAAATCCCATACATATTTTCTATTTACATGTAGGTCCTATGTTTTAAAATACAAGGAAAAAACATTCTTCATGTTCTCCACGGTAGTCCTATACATAGGTACAAAGATTTACTGAAATCCTTTGAAACCATGGCATAAGAATAAGCACATTGTTCCCAAATTATTAATTTTGTTTTGAGAAATAGATAATGAAAATAGTTAAAAATACCTTGAAATAATGTGTAAGGTCATTGAAAAGGTTTAGAAGATGAGAAAATTCAAAATCGGGAGATACATTTTTCCCCATTAAAATTAAGCAGCAGCCTATTGAAACAAAAAATTTTTCTCTGTTGACATTTGAAATAGCTATTGCCACAGAGACAGAGCTGCTAAATATGGGTTAAGGCAGATGAGAATGAGAGAACATCTTGTCTGCCTTATTTCACTTTGAGGTAGATTCTTAGAGCGGAAAGGATGAATATCTACCGGTCTCACAGAGCTGATTGGTGCTGGGGCTCTTGTGGCCGTCCACAGGAAACTCACCAAAACCCCACAGAATATTTGTCCACTTGCACCATTTCAACCTACCAGTACCTCTGATCTTCAGACAGCCTTGTGGAACATTTAACAAAGCTGAAAAAATTTATTTTACAGGGGAAACCACATGGTCATTGTGCTAGCTCCGGGAAGGAAGACTTCTGTGAGTCACCCTTGATTTATCCTATGCTCTTCTGCTTTTGAAAAGTTTCTCCTGGAGAGTTTTATCTGGGGATTGCTTGTGTTCCACAGTCTGTTCTTGCTCCAGCAGATGCCTACTATGTCTTGAAACTGTGAATTTCATGCAATGAGGGTCCTAGAAATAGCCTGACACCTTGGGGCATGGGATAGAGCAAAACCTTGAGCCTGCTTTGTTCAACTGTTTTCTTCTCTATTAAGAAAATCTATAGAGCCCCTATAAAGCAACTGTATTTTTTTTTGCCTAATTCAACTGCCTGTTTTGTCTGCATTACTAATTTATGTTTCTGGGTGAAAGTTAGGCAGTACAACTGCATTACAAAGTTACACTTAATAAACCCATGCAAATAGTTTCCTTAATAACTGCCTTTACAGAGAGCTTGGGCAGCTTCTATTACAGATATATTTTGTTACTGTGAAGCTTCTGGTTGCATTTCTGGCAAGACTGGGAATCAAATTAATGTCCAATTAAAATAAATTGAGCAACATGCTAATTATTGCCAGAAACAAATTAGTGAAGCCAGATTGTATTCATTTAAATCAGATAAATAAGTACTTCCTCCTACATGTAACTGTTTGTTGTTGCTGTAAAGACAGCCTTTGAAAAAATTTTTGACAATGCCTTTTGACAACTGCTTTTCACTTGCTGGTGAAATGACTGTTTCAGTTCCTACCACTGCTCCCTATTGTACCAAATACAATTGGCCCGGTGCTATAAACCCCTACAAAAGGAGATTGAGCAGCATAAAAATTAAGCTTCCCAAGAATTCCCACACCATAACTGTAATCTCACAAGTGAATTTCTGAACCAGGAATATAGTAGTGTCTATGGCAACTTCTACCCATTTCCATTAATCTTTAATGTGAGAATACAGATGTCCAAATGAGCAAGAACAACCAGTGAAAAGTTTACACAATGCCTCTGTAGTGTCACAGTCTCAGCATGAAGATCTGGCCTCTGGCAGACATTTTTAGCTAATTATTTACAGAACTGAAAACCACACTCTTCAGTTCTTCCTGCAGAAGTACTTGACAAGGAAAATGGCTGCGCTGTCAGTAGGATTTTCAATTCAAATTTTCAAAAGTGTCTAAATTATTTTAGAAGGTTGTGCACCATTTTCAGAAGTAAGTTACTTGTTTGTGAACTCACATTTGATTGTAAGAAAATGTCCTTTTTTTCTGCATGAACTCCATATGGGTTTGGTTCTGGTTATTTCCTGTTGGGTTTGGGTATTTTGAGGGTTTTTAAAGAAAATGTAAATGTCCTGAAGAGCCTGTATATTTTCTTCTTAGTCAAACAGCAGCAAAAAAACCTTAAAGCACTATCAAAGATGTACTGTCTAGCTAGATATTAATAGAACAAACTTATACTAACTATCCAAATGAACAGACAAAGATCTTCTCAGTTATAAAATGAAACATTTTAAAATGCTCAGCATTTTAATATACTGGATCACCCCAAGGATAATGCAGGTTCTTCTGATTTGCTCCAGTCTGATGTTTGGACAAACAACTCATGAAATTTCCTGCAGGGCCCTGAAATTTGTTTGCACTGCACATCCCTCTTCTGAAAGTAAAAGCCCCAGGAAATCTGCTGCCTTTTGTGCAACAGAGTTAAACCAAAAGCAAAGCTCCACATCTTCACTTTTCTCTGACTTTCATTTTGAAATTTCATTTAAGTAACTATAATTGAAAGGTTTTGATCATTTTGTATTGTTCTTGGCAAATAGTACTTGGCTGAATTTTTAACCATGCTTCATATGTTGACTAGTCAATTTTTTAGACAGCACATAAAAGCTAATTCTCATTTTCTCATTACCCTCAGTTACGCTTTTTACAACTCTTGGTGGCTTGGGGCCTTTTATTTTTCTTGCTTCTTTTTAAGTTGCATAGAAGCACCCCTTCTGAGCCTAGTTTATAGGAGACTGGATTTTTTTTTTGTTGCTGTTTTGACTAAGATGGTCCTTTAAGGACAGGGGCATGACTGGCGTGTGCCCTGCTTTGGTTTGCTTGGCAAGGGGCCTCTGTACCACAGGGTTTTAGCCAAAAGAAACAGCCAATCTCCTTGACTCCTGTACAACGTGCTGCGTGTCCTTGTGTTCCTGTGGTTGATGGGCAGAGGGAGAATGGCAGTGTAAAGCTCATCATGAAGTCCAAGCATTTTTTTTATCTGCAAAATATTTTGTGTTGCTGATAAAAGCAGTCACACAATTACGATTTGTTGTCACTTACTGCACCCTTCATCCATGGAACATCTACATTTACAATGTGGGCCAAGCTTGCTAGTCTAAATGATTGCAAGACCATTTCTTAATCAATAGGAGACGTGGTTAGTAATTTTACTAGTCGTATTTATTCCAAGGATTTTCTTTCCAAAGGCCCCCACACCCACAGTAAAGGCAGACACCCAAATTCAGTAGGTGTAAACTGCCAGAAAAGTGGCTTATCACAACACCTGTGTAAGAAACTTAGTATAGTGTTACTTCTGCACTCTGAGGGATTTCCAGCTAGATAAAGTTATAAGAAATAAAGAGGTATTTATGTGATTCATCTAAAAAGAGTTATCAGTTGAATCTGCTAATGTACTCGAAGTTTTCTCCCTACTACATTTTTCATCTCCACTACTAACAACTTCAGTGTTTTAATACTCTCAAAGTAAGCTTTAGAAAAATAAGGAGATTTTTTTCATATGAGTTTTTTCTTTTGTTCCCCTTCTAACTTAAACCTTCTATTTTAAGATCCAGTCTACATCACAATGCCTATAAATTTTTATTAAATTCATAAAAGCACACTCATTTGCAATACTGTGAGTTATTAGAAGTTTACACTTTGGCTCATGTCAAAGTTTTCAAAGTTTGAATACTTTGAAATAGGTTCAACAAGTGCAAAGACACACAGAAAATGTTGGCCAAACTTCTTTAAAAGTAATCACACATTTGATAGCACATTTTCAGGTAGCTTTCTTCAGAATACGAAAGAATTTTCAGATGTTTGAAGCATAATGTTCAATATTTAAGGCAGGAAACATAGCTTTCATTCTTGTAATATTTGGTAACAGAAGTCAGCACTCTTTGGTGAACTTCTTAAAAAAAAGCTGTTTAGAGAAAAATGCTGTTTCTTGCACATGTTCCAAAATTTTAATACCTTCTTAATTTTAAAAAGTAATTACGGGACTCTTTTTCTCAGATGTCTATCTGCTTTACCAACATTGCGTACCAACACTGTAATTCACAAGCCATCATTGGCAATTTCCACTATTACAAAACCATTATTGTGATTTCAGAGAAAGAGTAACTTGCTCTAGAAATCTACCAAGAACACCAAAAACACAAAATAGATACAATCCATACAGAAATACAGCAGAAGAAAATTAACTGTAGAAAAATAAAACAGTTTGGTTCACTACCGATATGATTCAGCAACTGCTAAAACTGGGTTAATGCATTTTAGAATAAACTGAATGTGCACACTCCTGGGTAAATAGAAAGCTTAAGAATTTTTGTCTGTGACTTTATTGCCAATTTAAAAAGAAAATGTGAAATAGGGTGAGGATAATAGAAAGCTCAGAAACAGTTGATATACATACAGTTGCAAGTCCCTGTCATTTGACAAGTTGCTGCACATTAGGAGAGCAGACAATAAGACTATTTTTTACTCTCATTGCAGTTATTAAGCTGAGAGAAAGTAATGGCAGTGGACAGTGATAGAGACAGAGTAAATGGAAAAGTCATAAATTCCATTTTTATGTCTAAATTATGTGACTACTGAGGCTTCTATTAGGAAATATCAGGCAGAGACAAGCGGACAATTGGAAAATTGATTGAGTCATCAGCTTAAAAGTCTTGACAATACAAGAGCTGACAACTCTGAAACAGGTTTTAGAATTCTAGATTTCTTCAACAGAATGGTAAAACCAAAATTTTTGAAAACTATGTGTGTGTTTGTTTGTTTGTTTGTGTGCATACATGTGTATTTTAATTCCCTTTTTTGTGACCGAGGAGTTTCACAGACCCATAGTGTTGAAATTTGGTTTTCAGAGATACTTTTCAAAATTTATGCTTGGTTTTTAAAATTCAAATTTCACTTTCCAGATTCTCATATAAATGCAGATCTGTATGTACAAATTCCATTACTGACTGCACAGAGAGTAATGGTAGAACGATGTGTGGCAATAAATGAAAATTTGTCCATGTGCAAATGGAGATATCATCAAGGCCACTTTTAAAAATATGATCACACTAAACACTTTTGGATGCTGCTTATAGTCATCATCAAACACCTGCAGATTAACACCTGCCAAAATTGAAGCATTTTCTCCTCAGAATAGAGGATAATTCAAGACAGGTTCTTTTCTAGTTTGGCAAATTTCTTCTGAAAAAAAATATGAAAAAGTACTGAGAATGAATACATTTAGATTTTTAAGTCTCTAAATAATCAATATGTTTGTTTTTTCACCACAGACTCTTTTGAATATATGCATTTCCCTGACACAGGAATCATGAACAAGGAGTAAGTACTATCCCTGAGCGTTTGCCAACCTATCTTTGCCACTCAATACTTGGTTGTTATTGCATTTAACTACTGATTATTGATGTTAATTTTATATTTTACTCATGCTAAGGGTTACATGCCATCAGTCGCAGTCTTTCCACCTCTTCTAACCTGTTACTGCCTTTTACTTTTGTTCTTTCTGAACCTGCCATGTCCTACTTTATCTCCTAGTGCTCAAATCACCCTCCAGGATGATTTCTGAAGGGTGACTTTAATTCCCCTACACTTGCCTCTATATAAACTGAGCATAAACCTCTAAATAATGAGTATAGAAGCATCAGCTGTCTTTCTAAGAGGGCATTTCAGGGTTTCTAAAGAAGGCTAAAGAGGCATCATCCCCATTCAAGTCATGCATTGGGGGGATGCGTGGGAGGAAGTGAAATCACAAACAAATTTCACATGTGCAAATAAACATCTTCTACTGTCTGGGAAAAACAGGCATAGCATTCTAGCCTCAGCTTGTAGGAACCTCTAGTAGGGCAAAAAGGTGAAGCTTGATTTTGAAGGCAGTTGAAATACATTGAACACATGACCAGACTCAAGCTCATGTAGAGACTCAGTAGTATGTCCTAGCAGGGAATGTAACCTTCCCAAATCCCACTCAGATGTCCTTCACTATGAAACACTGCCTCCTGTGTTTCTTTTCAAAGAACACAAAGTTTTTTAAAGCAGTTCCAGAGTCATATATTAGTGGATAGCTTAAGAATATGTTTTTAATAATCTGGAGCAAAAGGATTTTTTCCATGGGTAATAAGTGGACTTTAAAATTATTATTGTGTCTCAGTATCCCTAAAAATACTTCTCTTGTGTAAGCATCCAAATTTAACAACTCATCTGGGAGATGGACTCAATAACTTTTCACTTTCTTCATGTGTTTTTGTTTTTTTCTCTTGCATACTTGTCCAAATTTATGTCTGCTTCTTGCAAAAATATTAAGACAGAAATGAGAGGCAAAGACTGAAAGGGACTTCTGTGTTTGCTGTTGAGATATTTTCCCCAAAGGAAATCTAATTATCTGACAAGGTGACCCATCTTTCTTCTACTGTGAGGCATTCTGTCTTTTTCCCATAATGACTACCTGAACTTCTGCTCAGGTTACCTCACTTTCACTGCTTACGCTGCTGTTGCAACATTGTACCATGGATGCAATCCCTTTATCTTAATTTTTGGGTGGCTTTGCTTCTGGGTAGCATCACAAAATTACTGTCCATTTGCTGCACTTAGCCATCCCCACCCTCTTCTCCTCTGTAGCAAACATCTAAAGCACGTTGACTCATACCAGCTGCCTGGGAGTGTATGTGTTGCATCAGGATTCAACAGCACACACAGAAAGGAAATATTCAGCACTGAAATATATTCCCTTTGCTGCAAACCAATTCAGTTATGAGGAACAGAGCAATTCATATGCTGCCAGGAATGTGTGTTTTATTTCAAAACATGTCTTAGGTAATTGAGAGCAATTACTAAAATTGACAAAGGAAAATAACTCCCCAAATCAGTCTTTTGTTTTAGATCCTTGTGTCTCAGATTTAAAGCTTTACCTTCTTTCTCCTTTATATTTCTCATGCTCTACCCTTTGACTCTTTCCACACTGCCTCTTCTCCATGGATTTTTCCACATTTACTTCAGTGCTCCCAAATGATGAGCCCACCCCACAGGGCCTTCCTTTAAACACAATTTAATTCCTTTACCAGATCCTCTGATTACTAACACAAAAATGTATTTTTGCCATTGCAAAGCTTTAATTTGATGTAATATGTAAGTGAAAAAATCGTAGAATGTTTGAGGTTGGAAAGTACCTCTGGAGGTTACCTCATCCAGCCTCCCTGCTCAGGCAGGATCAGCTATAACAGCTTGTCCAGGGTTGTGTCCAGTTGAGTTCTCAGTATCCTCGTGGGTAGAGACAATGAGAAAACTGTGCCAGTGTTTGACCACCCTCAAAGCAAGGAAATTTTTTCTTGCATTTAAACAGAATTTCCTGTATTTTAGTCTGTGTCCATTGCCTCTTGTTCTGTCACTGCACACTACAGAGAAAAGCTTGGCTTCCCCTTTACTGCTTCCTATCAGGTATTTATGAACACTGATAAGATCCCCCCAAGCCTTCTCCAAGAGGGAACAGCACCAGCTCTCTCAGGCTCTCTTTACATGAGACAGCCTGTGGTCCTTCGATCATCTTCATAGTCCTTTACTGGGACCATCTTTTTCCATCTTTTCTTTTAGTGGTTCACCCCAAATTCCATACTCAAGGTGGGGCTTCACTGGTGCAGAGTCACCATCCTCAGCCTTTCTGGCAACACTGAGGATGCATCATGCTTTCTTTGCTGCCTCATGCTCAACTTGGTGTCCATCAGGACCCCCAAGTCCTTCTCTGCCAAGCTGCTTTCCAGCTGCTTTCCACCTCAGCATGGATTGGTGAATGGAGTTGTTTCTTCCCATATGCAGGAGTTTGCATTTCCATTTCTTGAGCTTTGTTTCCTCTCTGCCCTTTTCTCCATCCTGTCAAGGTCCCTCTGAATAACAGTACAACTGACTGCTGTATCAACAACCCCTCCCAGTTTTCCATCTCCTGAGATCTTGCTGAGGCTGCACTCTGTCACATGGGTCAGTAATGAAGGTATTAAACAGTACTGGCCCCCTTATCAACTGCTGTGGTACACCACTAGTGACTGCCCTCCAGCTGGAGTTGTGCCACTGATCACAATCCTTCAGGCCTGGATATTCAGACAGATACTGACCTCTTGTCTAACTCACATTCTCGTGTGTGAGGGTGAATCATATGTGCACGTTCTATTATGCTGTAGCTCTTTTTTCCTATTCTTTTCCCATTCTTCTAACATCATGTTAAAGGGATGTTGTCACATCCTGTACTTACTTTAATGTCCCTGACATTCCCAGAGTGGGGCTTGATAGAGCAATGCACCCTGTGATTGGTATAGGGACTGTGTAGTTTGGGGAACAGTGATTTTGCTTCAAGTATTGAATTTTGCTAATTTGTAGTTTTCTTCCAGGGGCACAACCACATTTCACTTTTTTCGTCTGCTGGCTTCAGGGAAGAACTCAAATTCACAGGGAACATAAAGGAGGCCATGTAATTTCTTGCTTAAAGGCTTGCAAAACCTTCAGGTTTTGCGTCACATAGGCTACAACAGAAGCCATACTTCAGAAGATGTTATTTTTGGCAGCAGCAAGAGGTCATAGTTTGGGAGAGGGCAGGTTAGTGAAATCTTTTAAGGTATGGCACTCTTTCATTCAGACTTGGATCCATCAGTCAGAATCACCTCACAACATTTCCACAGAGAGCAGGGGACCTGCAGCTTCTGACTACCAACCTAACAGGAATTATAAGGATCTGTGAAAAAGTGTTTTTTTTTCTGTAGAAAACCTCAACATCTACTTCATTTTCTCTTGTGGTTATGTTCAGGCACCCCTGACACCAAGAAAATGTCACTGTAGAAATATCTTTGCGCTATCATGACTTGTAAAGAAACAGCTAACTCAGCTTAAACAGCTAGTCAGCTCACTACTGAGAGTGACATACCAACAGCAGCTCACTGCTTGATGAAAGCAATCTTGGAGGATTTACCTCCATGAGCAGGAAAGGCTTTCTGTTCAAAACTAGCTCTAGCAGATTCACTTTGACTGAAGTCCCTCTGGTAACTAAATTAAAGATATGGAGGCAGGTTCTATGCATGAAGTTGAATTTGTGTGTGTGTGTAGGAGCACTGACATAAAACCTAGTACAAATTTGTGTTTTGGCAGGTAACAGGGTTGCCAACTGATCAGCTGGTCGGCTACTTACAGGAAAAAAAAAAAAAAAAGTTTTGTGTATAATACTCAATATCACATAATTCTGTCTGAAAAATGATACCTATGCTGCACTTGCAGATTTTTTTCTTCTTCACATGGGAAAAGGGAGTGCTCAGGTTTAGCTAAATGGGAAGGCTTCATTAATACTCATTTTATGAGCTATCACAAAAAACACACTTCATGTTTAAGGAAGTTAAACTTTCATGGGGCACTGGACTTACAAACAAGAAGGGGTAAACACAAATTAGAAAATTAAGAACCATTTTTTAAGTACTGACATGTTCATATATACTTTATTATAGCTTTTATAAATGTCAAATATGTAGTTACACAGCTCTCTATCCTAGCTTACCCTTGTTTTTTAAACTGTGATCCTTGAGGGTCCCTTCCAGCATAGGATATTCTATGATTCCATGACTGAGCAGTGCCAGGACTCACCCAGTGTGGGTCTATAATTTTGGATGCTTAATAAGATCCAAAAGAATGGTCATGTGTTAATTTACACCATGACACACATTCTGTATATACAGAAATGTATTAATTACTGAATGAACTACTGTAGTTCATTCAGCTGGCAGCAGAACACATGGCTGTGAACCTGCCCAGTATAACTTTGGTGGAAAAATCCCATATGTACAAAGTCACTTAGCATTTATCATATCAGAGTCATAGTCAGTAAAAGAATACAAAACAAGTGGTGCACATGTTTTCTCTCCTGTCATAAGAAAAATAAAAAGATATTCCCAAAACCTCTCAGAACCTTGCTGCAGTCAGTCCTCTGGTACAAAAAGCAAAGACATTAGCCATTATTCCTGATTTTTAGCTAAGACCATGAATGAAAATAATATCTCAAATGGAACTCTCTTGTACATCATAAAATAACATCAAAGAGCACAAACAACTTTCGTGGTTCACCTTTCCACATACTTTCACTCTTGCAGTGCAGTACAGAAATGGGGTTAACACGGAGTTTCTGGAACAGTGCACTTATCCTCCGGTTTTTTCACTTCATTTTCTCACAAAGCTGACCAGAGGGAAGGAACATTCATCTGTGATTACTCTCTTCAAGGTCTAATAACAGCCATGCAATATATCACTTTAAAATACATTTCTTAAATGAACAAGTTGCCCTCGAGGCTGAAGACTGGTAAAATCTCCCATGTTAGATCAAACCACCACTTCTGGTGTCAGCCCCAGCCCCTGCTGCGACTGCTCCTTTGAAGTGCTCGCAGGTAGGGGTAGCTCAGCAGAGAATGCCCTGCTGCGCTACACCAAGGAGCTTGAACCCAGAGATCTTATTTTCTGCTTGTTCTGGAAAATATCCTACTGAGCTGCAGGCATACAAATTCAAATAGGAGGGCTCTACATTAGAAATAGTGCAATTGATTAAATGACATTTTGCATGGGAAAGGAACTCAAATTTAAGTCAGGGTCTTTGTGCTTAAGTGTAACATAGCTATAAACTGAATTTCAACCTGTGTTTTCAAGTGGGTGGCTTACTTTTGCTGTGGGAGTGGGTTTTAACTACATCTGAGACTGAAGATGTGGCATCACCTGCCTCTAAAGTAGATACAGAGGTGTCTCTCTGCATTGAGAAACAACTCTTCAAGTCAAGTTCCAACTAAGCTACAGCAAATTTAGAGCCAGTGTTTAAGACAGTGTATTTCTTTGTCTGCAGAGAGGAGCTTCAACCCCAGCTGTGAGTGCTTCAAAGGCATAGATTCCACAGCTGGTACTAGAGCTAGAATTAAGATGCCAGCTTCAACATATGCTAGATTTTATGATCCAAAATTTTTCATTAGTTTTATCAGTGTATACATTTTAACAAATTAGAAGTCATCTATAACACTAATTTGCAATTTTAAATACAGCTACACTCTAAAATATTATTTAGATGAAGGAGACATTTTAGAATTTGTGAATTATTTACATTTTTCAGAGGTTATCATTTTCAAAGGATCAGACATATACCTCCCGTAGTTTGGTGAGGTGCTGAAAATAAGACTTGCCTTTATTAGCATATCTAGGTAGAACTTTTCTATGATCAGTCGAGGCCTCTAAAATATTTATTCTGTATACTGAGGAATGACTCCATATCCTAGCCAAGTACAATGTTCAAGCTGCAAAAAGGCCAGTGCTACTATATGGAAAGATGGCATTATTTCCCAGACTTTGTTCTGAAATAACTAAAACACTTCAAGCACACAGCTTGGTATGTGAAGGGACAGCCAAGAGTGAGACTGCAGCTTTTGCCACTCTGTAAGTGTGTCAAAGCAGGTGAGAGCAGGCTCCTCATCACAGAGACACTGTATCCAGGGGAAGCTCGCCTCATGCTGGGGTACAGCACAGATTTCATAATATGGCTTAAAAAAAATCCCACTGGTACATGTTTAAATAGTATTTCCTAGATAAATCCACAAACCTGTCCCCCACCCCCATCTTATGCCTGACCCACAGATAAGGTGGTTCTGCCATTCTCCATCTCCTGAGTTTGGAGCCTAAAGGATCTAGAGGTGGGCAAGGGACACAACAGGAAAACTCCTGCTGGTCCATTGTCTACGGGGTGCATTGAGCCAATAGGACTGAAAAAGTGTCTTAAGAGCAGGGTTTTTGGAGGCTATCAATTCCATTTTTAGTCCTAGGGTTTATTTCATCTGAATTTAAGCCTACTTTGAAGAGTTTACCATTTTACTTTTAATGAAAAAATCTAAGCCAATAACTTACAGCCTTGCTGATTAAAAGATCTCTTTAAAAAGTCCTTAAGATTTTCTAGGTGAAATAGCTTTAGTTCGCTTTGTCTGAATTATTTCATAAACAAAGCATTCTAGTGTATTTGGCTTTGTTTATATGTTTTCTCTCCTTTAAAATGAAATTAAAAGGGACAAAAATGTAGAGAATGAGATGAAATCAGGAGCAAAAGCTAAATTAAACTGGAGACAGCTTGAAGCTTCCTGAGAATCCTTTCTGCATGCTCATTACACCTCCCATTTCCTCCCTCCCCTCTCTAGGCAAGAGGCAACACTCCATTTTATTAGCCCACAATGAGAAGCAATACAACGTTTGCTATCTGACCAGGCTGGAATTACTGTTAATTCACCTGCTCTGTGCAAGAGACATTAAAGAGCATCTCTTGGTCCATATTGGGGTTTACATTTCATCTGCAGCTATGAAGTTTTTCAGTCTTTTTAACAAGGGCAGTACCATGTCTTTAGAGGGATTATATGGTTGCCCTTTTCTTACTGCAACTTAAAGTATAATAGAGAACTATGGAGTAACTCTAATGCTGTAATTAACTGGAGTGGCTCTGCTGATGTTATTAACCATGAGCATATAATTCAAGTGGCTTCTGAATAGCCATAAAGCCCCAGGAGTGACATACAGCTCCATATTCACTTCATAACCATCTGTTATTATCAAAATATGTTGGATTTTCCAGTTTATGGTGAAAGTTTTAAAGTAACACCTCTCTATGTGATGTTGGAAAATGCTGTTCTAGATGGTCCATGACTGGGGGAGTAGGCAAAAATTATAATACATTTGTACTAAATATTAGTTTTTGTTTTACTCTTCAGAGCAAATACATGCTTGTAATTCTTATTATCCTTTTTCCCTCCCAAATGCAATATTCTTTTTCATTTTAATTCATCATTCTGAGCAATTTATGTACATTTGACATAGCTGTAGCCTGCATTAGGGAGAAGTGGAAAGCATACAGTTCAAAGCCATTATGACTCCCCCTGCTCTGTGGTGCAGAGCTCAGCTTATGTGAGTTGTCTTAGTTTTATTAAGGTCAACATTTCAGCAACTGGTAGAGCATCTGATGCTCTATGGTTTTGATCTGAACACACTCATGATTTCCTTCCCATCTGCTTTCCTTTACATGATAAACATTTATATTTCAAAAACTGTGTGCCTAGAATTTCACTTTTTAATTCACACAAGCACTTAAAGGTTTTTATGGTGCATATGCCATCTTTGGCTTCTGGGAAAGCAAGACAGGAACTATGGCTGGGGGACTAGAGCTTTAGCAGGCATCAATCCTCAAGTTTTTGGCAAAGAAATGGAATTTCCTGATTTTTTTTTTTTTTTTTGCTACTTCCCTTATTATATGAAATATCACTTTAATTCTATTTTTTAGAAATTGAATCATTTTCAGGACAAATTATTGAAAACATTAAATGAGTCACAAGGAGCTAATAACCCAAGGAATCCAATTAGCTGGGCAAGGTGAACTTTACCCCTTCCCTTTATCAGTAGTCTGGCCAAATGTCTCAAGCACAGCCAAGTACCCCCAAGACTCTGCCAGGCCAATGTAGCTGTGTACAAAGAACTGGAGGCTGAGTTGAAAACAGCCAATAGAAGATTGAATCCAGTTGATGGGTGGGGTGTGGAGATGAGGTTATGGAGCACTGTTTAAATTTGAGACACAATCAGATCTTAGACTGGAGTTTGAGCCTAAAGTAAGCAGAGCTTGTTTATTACAGGTCTCTGAAGGCATTTGAGGTTAAGTGAATGCTGCTGCTGCTATGGAAAAAGAACCTCTGTTGGTCTGAGGCTGTATTATAATTATTACTAGAATCAGAGTTAGTGTAAAGTTCTCAGAGAGTAAGCAGTGAGAAGATAGTTGTGTTGATGAATGACAGTGAGACCCCTATGGACAACAAATGCCCATTACCAAAGGTGACTTTACAAATGGATATGGTTGAGACACAGTAGTTTCTCGGGCAGAGGTAAGGGAATTAAATGAGTATGAAGTGAATTAAATATCATGGTAGACTTTATTGGACTGATAGATCTTGGATTAAAACTGTCCCAAGGAATGCAGAGCCAGGACTCAAGGGAATTGATAGAACTATCAGAGCAAGGGCTTTGCCAGGCAGTGATAGCCAGATTCGGCCCAGGATCCAGATCTAACCCCTGGTAGTGAGGCAGGGGCAAGGGTAATATGGGAAGTCAGTTTGCTGGTCAGAGTTTTGACCTTATCTGGTGGGGATAGTAAGGGTCACACACAGCACTGTGGTTGCTGGGCAGGATCAAAATCATGCTAGGAAGTCCTTTGTGGGTTGGGGTCCAACAGGGTCCATGGACAGACACTGGCATGGCCGTGGAATTCCTGGAGCCTGGAATTTCTGTGAATTCATTGCGTAGAGCCTGACAGCCCCATTGGACTGAAATGGGGATCCTGGGCTGGGCCAATGGCCCCAGGGTTGGCTGGTCAGAGTCTTTAAGGACTGTTGGAGCTCTCAGGGTCCTGGCAGCAAATGATGAGTAGTGACAAGAGCCTCTGAATGGCCTTTTCGGTTCAGAATTGGGGTTGAGGCTAAAGGCATAGATTTATGGGATAGCTTTAAATTGTGTCAGATAAATCCCACAGAATTAGGATGTGGGCTCACAACAGCAGCGTGGTGGTTAGGTCTACAAAAGGTTTCGCTCAAGTACAGTTAAGGCTAAGTTCCACTCAGGGAATAAATAAACATAGTAAAAGGCATAGATCAGTATTTATTTATTTATAGATCAATATAGGCTATGATAAGAGCTGTGAATGAATTTAGCTGCCTGATGGGTTAAAGCACAGCAATGGCAAAAAAAAAAAAAAAAAAGAAGATAGATTTCTTGAGTTTTTTACTTCTGGGCATGAACAGGAATGAGTTGCAGATTGACCTAAAGCAAGGATGAAGGGTTTACCTTATCTTTTTCCTTCAGAAAAGTAGATAGGGTTTTGTGTATGTGCCAATTGATTCGTTGATTTAGCATGGGCAAATACTGAATGTGGATCCCCCTTCCAAAGAGGTTTTAGTTGTATCTGATGTTATTGAGTGTTAGATATTACTAATAATATGTTTGAAGCTGAGACCAAAGTATCAGCTTTAGCAAATCTGTTGAACTAGATGGAAAATTATCCAGTCTTTCACAGGACTTTTCCAAAGCCACCCCTTTGTGCATACGATCACAGTAAATCTGGCTGGGTACAGGACCACTGATCTTGGCCTTGAGAGTAAATCAGCTGGTATCATTTTAAACACCCTCAGGAACAAGCAGCAGGGTCTGCACTTATTCTGTGCCAGTGGGTGAGCTGAAAGTATGAGAGCATTATATAGACAGTGAAGAACTGAGTCTGATGCAATAATAGCCAAGGCAGAAGACAATAAATAGTGCCCTCCTTTTGACTCTCCCAGACATCTTTCTCTAGGTTCTGCCCCATATTAGAATGGGAGAAAGAATACCAACAATGGTAATTTTGGGTGTATATTGAATGAAACTTTCATTTGCTGAACCCACCACAATCGTTTTCAGCTTTCACCAAAGACACTGGTGAAGTATCTTTTTTCTTGCAGTGGAGTCTATCAGTTCTCATTTGACTGACTTTCCCAGCATAAGTTTCTATTCGCAGATATTTTTCACACACTTTCTTGACATTTAACCTTGCATTGTTTAATTTAGGACTGGAGGTCAGAGCTGGGTTTCGCTAGGCACATAATCTGAACAGTGGACACTAGGGATAGCTTTATTTTCATCGTCAATCTTTAGTTCATTTTGCTGAATTCCTTAACTTGTTTGGAATGTACATCTACACATTAGCATGTTCATACTAAAGTATTCTCCAGCATGCTAGAACAAGGGCAGTAATGCAGTTATGGTACCACTATTGAAAAAGGAAAGTCAGAAAAGCAGTTTGTTTACAGTCCTGGTTTTTGACAGTCTTCTATTGCAAAGAAAATAATTACAGGAATCTGATCAAACCTTTTGAAAGTTGGTGGGAATTTTCCCATAAACCTATTTGGCATTTATTAGATTATTAATTAAATTGATGAGGGAATGATGTAATAATAATTTTCTGCCGTGAACTGCAGAACTAGTAGAGATGAAGCAGCTTTTTGAGAAAGTTATGACATAAAGTTAGCACTACTGGTTTTTAGCAAGTAGCCTAATCACTGTACTCCCCCCAGATACAAAGGCAGCATGTTTGTCCTCTGCTCCTCTAAGCAATATCTGACAGCAACTAAAGATGCAACAAATAAATACAAAAAATAAATTCTTACATTTAACTGGAAGATATTAACTAGTCCAGTATGGAGTCAAGCCCCATTCCCAGTCTAATTACAAGATTACTTCAAGCACAAAGAATGGACAACTTGAGGACTGTTCAAGTTTTATCATCTTCAAATCCCCAGGCATCACAGACAAACTATTTGTTTTTAACAAATTTATGGTGATCCTTTATGCAAATCCAGTTATTTACAAAACAGTTTTTTGTGGTTCCTGGACTCTGTTTCTGTTGAATGGCCTTCAAGAAGAGAAGAACTGAGACAAAGATTAAACATCAGGCTGCAGGTGAAAGATGATTTAAGCAATCTTTCCTAAAAGTAACATCATGCTGCTTGTGAAACATGTCTGGTTTTCATCTGTGCCAGCTACCAGAGTCAGGCATCATTCACAAAGGCTTCTGAAACAGCAAGGCCCATTCCCCTCCAGCCCCCCTCCTGTAGTAAGCTTTTCATGCAGACACCCAGCCACTCACTGAAGCACACAAACTGAAATCCCAGGAAGCCACAGGACGGAGCAGCCAACAGCATGAGCAGGCATCCAGCCGTGACTTCTGTAGAATTTACACCTCCAGAGTGGGTCACAAATGTGGCCAAAACTGAGAAGAGGATTAGTCTGGGATTAGGCAGGAACAGACACCAATTGCAACGCAGGAAAGGTCAAGAACATGAGCTTTTGTGTCAAGATGGATAATTGAGAGGGAGGAAGGGAGAATTCTGAAGTGGAGAACTTTTGGTGGGTTTTTTATTTTCAGAGGCACTTAGCTACAGCCAGAGAAAAGCTACTCTTCTCAAACATGACTGCTGACACTGAGTCAACAGCAGGTTAATTCAGACATGTAATTTACATTTTAAGACCCCAATCGGAGTGAAATGAATGTTTAAATAAGTAAATATAATCTATTCAGCAAAGCCTCTTTACTTTCTCCCAAATTAAGCATTTCTTACATTTGATTTTTCAGTGTGAGTTCAACAGATTGCTAAATCAAGACATCAAAATACAATGAAATTTTCATATAATTAATAAATACAGTTTTCTAGTCAGAAATCCCCTGCAGAAACACTGGTTCATGATTTGTTGTTCTCCCTGAAGAACTTTGTGTTTAGGAAATGCTAGCAGCTGTTTTCCTAAAAAAAAAATACAATGAGATAATTAAAAAAATGAAAAATAATAAAATTAATTATTTTTGTTTGTGTTTTGCTGACAATTCAAAAACTCCGTCAATATGCTTATAAACAAAAGAAGCAGCTATGAAGGTACTTTCTTGTTTACATTTTTACTTGGAAGAATTACCACTATACTTACTTCTAATGCAGCATGGGAGCCGTTCCTGGGATGCAGGAGTAATTCCTTGGAGCAATCATTTTTATCCTCCTATAAACTGGATTTCATTGGTAACCTGTAAATACAGTATGACACTGTTGGATTCACAGATACTAAGAATGTGGATATAGGTCTAGAGGACGTAGCTGTGGAGTGCTTCAGTGTACCCTGCTCTTTTCGCTAGATACATATTTCTCTCCAACCCTGGGCAGGGTAATTTTATTCTCCCTTGATATTCGGAGCCATGTTTCAGGCTGTATTCTGTGACTGTGAGGGAGGGATCAAGGACTCACATTATTACATTTACATGCAGATTAGTCCATCTTGACTCAGATAGAGTGAAATTAAATTAAAAGCTGCTTACCTGCTAGCTCCTTCCTGACAGCAGGTAGCAAGGAAGAACAGAAATGGCATTTTCTTCAAGTTCTACCTTGTTACTTGCCTGTCATATGCAGTAGGTAGGCTCAGGCTGTTTTATGATTTGCTGTTGCAGAGAAGTAGCAAACCATCGACATAATGGGAATAAGGAGAGAGTTTTGATCCAGGCACTTAACTCTAAGTCAAATTTCTGCTGAAACAGTAGGTTTGCCTGGGGCTACAGGGCAGATTGCCAGGCTCTGGCCTCTGGTATGTGCTCGAAAGAGCTATACATGTAATGACAGCACCCTGGGCAGTGCTGGGTCTCACAGCACCCCTGAGGTTCTCTGGAACCACATCTGCTGAGATCTGATATCATCTGCCTGACTTCTTGTTTGCTCCCAGGATGCTGCTCATCCATGGAAGAGGGAGATAATAAACCTTCAGCTCCTCTGACTACTGAGGCTGGGATTCCTAGGTATTCCCTAGGTGAGAGAAAATAGTGGAAAACTAGAAGGCTTTAGCTTCCTTTTTCACATTAAGCAGTCCCCAAAATGTCTGGCAGGTGGTAACTCCAAGATGTCAAGAACTAGTAGAGATTTAAGAAGTTAAATATTTTTCCCTGTGACTTTGATTTCCTCAGGTGAATAGGGATTTGCACCTTTCATTACAAGGTGCAGGGACAGAGATAAGCAACATATTCTGCAGTACAAACTTAAAGACTAAAAATAATTTGGTAGGTACCAACAGAGGAAAAAGTCTGCTTAGGAGACAGACAAAAGAAAAAATAATTTAAAATACATATATGAACATTCAGAAAGACACACTGTAGGTAGAATTATCTTTAGATGGCATGTTTTCAAATTCTGTTTGTCTTCTAAGACAGCTTTTGTTACAAGGATCTTCATGAAAATTAAAACACATTTGTTGCCCATTCACACCTTTGCTCT
The DNA here is from genome assembly GCA_013400175.1 of Phainopepla nitens. Taxonomy (NCBI): domain Eukaryota; kingdom Metazoa; phylum Chordata; class Aves; order Passeriformes; family Bombycillidae; genus Phainopepla; species Phainopepla nitens. The sequence goes on along the minus strand of VXBQ01011975.1, from coordinate 618,068 downwards.
TCACTGCAGAAGAAATCTTCTATGATTTAGATGTGAAATATCTCAAGGGTTTGCAAAGAAACCAGGGAATGCAAAAATTGTTGTAGTCATAGTGATGCAACTCTAAATCTCTACAAAGTGTTAATATCATCCCAGGAACAAATTCAGATGAAGCATAGTAATTCAGTAACTTCCACTTCTACGATCACAAACCACCAGTGCTTCAAAAGCATCTTTTTTACTATTATTATGTCACTACAAACCACTTAAAGAATTCCCTCAGTCATGTCCACTCAGTTTAGTATTTACCACATGATATATTTGTCCACATGATATATTTGGTTTTTCTGTAGTCTTACTCATCTTCTCATAGAACACATGATTTTCAGTGAGTTTAGCAAAACTTAGTGACAGACAATTTTTATTCGTTCTTAATAAGCATTTCTATTTTAATCCACTGCTTGCCTAATATCTCTGCTCTATACTGTGCCATGGCAGAGCTGTTATTTTAGATAAGAAAGCGCTTGGCATAAGCAAGCACAGTAATATGAACAGTAATTACAGATACCCAGGTCTCCCAGCAGCATTCTTCCAAGTGCCAAATATCTGTGGTTACTTTTCAGGTACCCACAGCCCCTGTCTTGCCTAACAACATCACTTCAGCCAGCCAGTCACTGTCTGACAATTTACCTGTAGTTCAGACTACAGGAACCTGACTAAATTTGGGTTGTCTTGTGTGGACAGCTATAATAATTACAAAAGATTACCCTTAAAAAGCCACAGTCGTAACAAATAAGGACAAGCCCTACAAAAGAGGGGGTTGGCTGGTCCTGAATCAGTTGGAGGCTGTTGGCTGTGCCGGGAGGAGGAAGGGTCAGGTGGCTGGGAGAGGGACAGAGAAGGTAAGATGTTATATGAGGGACAAACAGGGTTGGGCAGCGGTGTGAAAGGACAGAAAGGAGCTAGCTGGTCGTGCAGAAGAAAGAAGGAACAAGAAGACTGTGTGTTTGTGGCCTGAGGGTAGGGTCTGAACTTAATGTGTGCTTTGTACTCCTGGGCCTGGGGAATAAAAGCAGAAGCAAAGTTTAGTCCTCTGAAGGCTGTGTGGTGCTGCCCATGGAAAAGGGCTGAATGACGGTGCCTGTGGAAGGAAACAGAAGGCTATGTGATGCTGCATGTGGAAAGTTTAGCATTCTAACAGTATTGTGTCCCTCTCAACAATGACACATGGTTGCAACCGCTACGTATGTAACTTATGGTTGTGGGCAACAATGATAGTCCTGTGGTCCAGGAGCTTAACTGGATCATTTTTGTGAGTCCTTTCCAATATACTGTGGATTTTGTAAAAGCTGGTTGGTCTCAAATGTATGGACTTGAGGTGAGAGATGCTAGGCTTAAACAAGTACATATTATTTATTAAGCTATGATACTGCCTTGTGCAATGTGTACCATTAGGGAAACATACAGGAAGGGTAATGCAAGGAGGAGGCAGGCTTATTGTTCATACCACTTTCTTCAGAGGCAAAGTTTTCATGACACATCTCCCCAAAAAATCTTCGCCATGTGGTTCAGATTATATTGCAGCATTTGGCTTGTAATGACCCATACTACTCTGTTGCTGTGTGAATATGTTTTATCTGAAACAGTACAAAAGTCGTGGGAAGAGAACCATGCCAAACACTGAATCTTTTCCTGGCATTTCTTTGCAAGGAATGGTGTCATGCACAACAACAAAAAACAAATATTTATTTCGGAACAGTAATGGCTTCAAAGGAGAAGTCTCTGTCAGTATTAGCACTTGAGATCGAGTGAAATATTTTCCCCTCCTGAAAGATTGCAAGCTTTTGGCTTGAAACCTGCCTTAGAAGAGTGTCAACCTTTACTTCATCCACATGGCTTACCATTTGTTCTATTTTTTTTCTCTCATCTAGTGCAAAGTCATCTGGGTAGGATTCACTACAACATTTCCACATGAGATGATACTGTAAATACAAATTATCTATATTCAGTTGTCAGCCTGAATACCTGTGCTAACCGGTACTAGAGAAGTAGCATTCCTAACACATTCACCAGGGACTTGATTCCCTGATAAAGCTAGTTTCAAGGTCTTCTACAATTTTGTAAGTGGCACTAGAGTACTGCACCCGCACCCAGTTCTGGAGTCCTCAGCACAGGAAGGACATGGACCTGCTGGAGCGAGCCCAGAGGAGGCCACCAAGATGATGAGAGAGATGGAGAACCTCTCCCATAAAGGAAGGCTGACAGGATTAGGATTGTTCTGCCTGGAGAAGAGAAGGCTTTGGGGTAGCCTAATTGAAGCCTTCCAGTACCTGATGGGAGCCTACAAGGAAGATGGAGAGAGACATTTTACAAGGGCATGTAGGAACAGGATGAGGGGAAATGGCTTCAAATGGAAGAGACCAGGTTTAGATTAGATATGCGGAAGAAAATATTTAGTGTGAGTGTAGTGAGGCACTGAAACACATTAAGTATTTGTGGATAGTATTTGTTGAATATAGAAGTGTTCAAGATCAGGCTGGATAGAGTCCTGGGTGTCCTGGTCTAGGGGACGCTGTCCCTGACCACAGCAGGTTGGTTGGAACTAGATCATCTCTAAGACCCCTTCCAATCCAAGCCATTCTGTGATTATATGATTCTTGCAAGGTGTTGCCACTTTGCAGTTTGGCAGTACAGCGTCTTGTGTCTATTTGGCATTTCTAAAATCTGAATTTAACCAATACAATAATTAATTGCTGTTCAAAATACTTGTGTTTCTGTGAGGTTATCTGAACTGATAGTGTGCTGACTGGTATTTACACATAGCATTTTACAGGTTGTCAGGGAAACCTAGAGCAGTCTTTTAGGAAGAAGAGAATCCAAATTAATTGTGCCAATCATAAATTCTAATTAGTTTTGCAAGTGGTCAGTTACATAATTTTGCTAAGATAATAGAGCCTTTAATATTTTTTATTATTATGTTCCTAGCATTTAATTTAGATAAAAAGAGCAGAACAAGTGTCCTCTGACATGACACACTTGGAGGACTATAGTAGTTTAAATATGGTAATCAGAAGAGCATCTGTTTTATGGAGTACTTATTGTAAGTCACAATAGTGAGTACCAGTTTGCCATGGATGATCTTATTACTGATTCATAAAACTGACCTTTAAAAATTAAAAGAATAAAAAAATCTCCATTTTAGGGCAGTAGCTGGGATTACATAAAAGTGGTCAGGCCTTTGCCTTGAACCTGGATGATATTTATATGCCAGTGTCAAAACTGTGATCCTGAACCCCCTGTGATCAGCTGAAAGGTCAAATGGCTCTTCCCTCCTTTCCTGTAATCCCTACCTGCTGATGTGCCTGCAGCAGCCTACCCCTGGCTGGGGAAAGATGGAAAACAAGTAAGGCAACTTGTGGGTTGAGACAGACACAGTTTAGTAAGTAAAGGAACAGGAAAAGAAAAAGAAAAAAACTAAAAAAGGATAAAGAACCTGAAATAAAACAAGTGGTGTGAAGGCAATCACTGAGTAGTGGCTTTTTTCCAAAAAGAAAAAAAAAAAAAACACTTAGGTTTTTTTTGCTGAGCACATGCTGTGCAGTGTGGGATATCCCTGGGGCTAGCTGGGGTCAGCTGTGCCAGCTTTGTCCACTTCCAGCCTCTGCCCACCCCCAGCCTGCTCACTTGGAGGGCAGAACAGGAAAAAAGAGAGTGTCTTAGTGCTGTGCAAGTGCTGATAACAGCCAAAACACAGTCTGTTGTCAACACTGGTCTGGTCACAGATCCATAGTGCAGCACCCAACAGACTGCTCTCAGCACAATTAACTCCATCCTAGCCAGAGCCAGTACAGCAAAAATACCTGACATACATGGAGATGTAACTGTGCCTCTCCAAAACTCCCACTCTGTCCTTCTGCATGTGTTACTGTGCATAGTGTTCAGGAACATTTGGGCTCACCTTTTGGGAGACCCAAGCCCTCTTTTTGGATAGCACCCACAGGATGAGGACTGCAGAGTATTCTGGTGAGAAGCCTTCATCACCTGCTCAGGCACTGTGCAGAAAACCTCCCCTCCTTCATCAGCACATGAGCAAACTCTAAGGGAAGATCCAAGGGGTGCAGGTGCCCAGCTGGGGCACAAGAGTCCACACTGAGTTCTTGCACCTCTTTTCTTTTCAGTGGAGAAAAAATATTTAAGCAAGACACAGTAATGGTCACAGTACAAAGCTACATACCTTCTCTGACTACTAGATTATTTCATACAAAAGATGGTGGACAGCTATCCGTCACTTTTTCTCAGAGGAAAGTCTTGCCCAATGCTCCCAGCTGTGTATTGCAAGCACTGGCTGCACCTCCTCTGCAGCCTGAGCAGCAACCAGGACTCATTTCAGGCAGCTGCTCTTTGCTAGATCGAGGCAGCTCCCTGTTCAGCAAGCTGGAGATTTCAGACCCTGCTTTGAGATGTCTAACTTGGCAGGCACCAGCCACAGTTCAAGCCAAGATCTGAAAAAGACCTTTAGCTCTCTTGAGCAGCATCTCAGGCCAGGCAGAATATACCCAGGTACCCCAAACAGAAGGGCACACCTGTGTTCAGCCAACTTTGAAATCCAAGCTTATCTTCAAGAGTGACCTAGCCCAATCAAGCCAGGTTCATAATCTCTCTTACTTGCAGGTATCATTTTCAAAAGTGAACTCTCTTCTATGCACTTCCTTAGAAGTTTTTGACTATGCTAACTGTTGTTAGATTTAAACTATTTCAAAGTTGCTTCTGCCCTCCTGACTGGAGTTTTGCTTAATCTGGGCCACAGCAGAGATGGCTAAACCCCCTCCCAACCCAAACCTTGCTATTAAGTAAAAGCATCTACAGACATAGATGTAACCAGAAAACAAAATTAACAGTACAATCCACTTTCATACCACCATGTAACTGAAGTACCTTGTGGTTGCCAAGTGCCCCAAAATACAATTACACTGACACCCCTTAAGTAGCTGTTTCAGGTAACAGGATGGTTTCTGAATGAGATCAACCTCTTAATAGTCACCCTGGCAACAATTTATTTAGAAAATAGCTTTAAGCTATGGATTGATATAATCAGAGTGCTAAATAGTACGACATTTTTGTTGTATTAGCCCATAAAATATAATATTGTCCTCTTTCTATAGTAGTAATTGAAATCTAAATATGAAATACAAATGTGGTTTTCTCTCTCCACAGACCTGAAAAGTGCCTGTTTTTCAAACTGGGGACTGACCCCCTTTAGATGTTTACAGTCAGCACAGAGTGCATGCTCCATGTTTTATTCCTTTCCTTCTAGAAAAACTCTTTTTACATTCAGCTTGTTGTTTTATCCCCATTTTTCAGTTGCATCCACCTATTTTCCCTTGGTTTATGCATCCTTTGGACAGGGACTAATTTTATGATTGTGACTCATCTGTCACAGGAGGACTGTTCTATGATAGGAGCTCTCAAATATATCTACAAAACCAAATAAATATGCAAATAACTGTAAAAATAAGTAAAAACCAAATAACCAAAATAATGTTTAAGCAATAAGGAATTGCTTCTGGATATTTTGGGCCCGATTAGGCGATTTACAATCTGTCATGAAGAATGATTTGACATGAATACAGCAGGGCCTTTGCAATGTAGTAACTGACTGAACAAAACATGAGGCAATATTTCAGTTTTACATGCAAAGTATTGTAGTCAGAGGAGAGCTAGTAAATATGATCACTACTTTTCTTCTTGTTGTTTCACTGTTGAAACAGAAGAAAAGAGAGACAATCAAAATAAGAGGAAATGAGAGTTTTGTCTCTTTTAATCATCTCTATTTAGCCAACTTTTGTTGCTAACAAGTAAAATTTACTCTGGTAACAATCCTCTTAAATACTGTGAAATAAATAAACTCTCAAATGGAGTGTCTTAAAATTTACCTAAAAATTTCATAGCTCTTGGAAATTATAAGATCTTTGAAACAGACACTTTTATACAACCAATTCATCATAAATTAATCATAACATTGCAACAGAACAATTAAGATGAATTCAGTTGACTTTAATGTAAATGTAATTTCTATTTTTGTAGGGGCTCCATTACAATTGGTCTGCATGTAAATATGAGTCAATCATTGCCTAAAATGAAATCTACCTTGACTTTTTCTCCCCAGTATATCTTCTGGCCATACATAATGTAACTTGAATCTTCAGAGGAATTGTTTCTCTGTCTGTGCCACTAGCCCATATTATCACAAACACACAACTTAGGATTTTGTATCTGGTCAGTCTGCTATGAGCATCATAAATGGAAAAAGTTATAGAACATACCCAGCTAAATTAAATTCTACATTTTGTTTAAGTAAAAAGAGGTGAAAGTGTCCTAAATTGCATTATAAAAAAAAAACCCACATTTTTGCAGGAGGAAACAATGTTGCTGTAGTGTTGACCATTGAATGAAGAAAATTCTGTGAAGGAAAGATGCTTTGAGCCTATAATTAGACAGGTGGATTTTAAAAAATAGCATAGCAGTATTTTAAAGCAAAAATGGTGAAAAAAATACTTCTTTTTAAGCAAGGTCAGGATTTTATTAACATAGAACATTCAAAAGGTCCTAAATGTGCTTATGGTCTCAGCCATGATACATTTCTGATAAATCCTGAGCTATTTATGCTACTAGTTACCAGTAATGTGTATGTAGTTCTAATGGACTCATAGAGGTGCAGTAAAACCTCGGTGCTGCATCTCACACGAGACAAAACTACCAAACTGACTAAATAGCTCCCTACTGCAGGCAAAGGAGGACCTGCAGAAGGTCAGTCTGCAGGTGCATATTGGGAAATTTGCTCCAGGAAGGGGCAGGGTGGAATGAAGCAAATTCAAACACACAAAAATTATGTTCACTGTATGTATATTACTCCTGCAACAGCCTTTTGAATTGGTGATACAGACTGCCTTGGGGGAGCTGGAGGAAGGGTTTTGCAAGGAATGAAATTGTTCTTTTAAGAGACAAAAAAATTATACATGAATGATAAAGAGCATTGAGATGACAGAAATCAGTTACCTGTTCATATTCCACATGCTCCAGAGACATATCACTGCAGTACAGATTTAACCACTTAACCAAAATTCTCTATAGCTGTAGCAACTGCTCAAGCATACCTCTCCTGCTAAATCCACAGCTGAAAATAAACATATCTTGTCATTCTTCTAAAATTTGCATCTTTGCATTTATGCCCATTAGTACCTCCATAATAAACTATCTAACATGACAGCTAGAAAAATTCATTAGCAATGTGTACATTTAAGTACTGATTAAAGTGTGTGTGGGGGCAGTATTTGTTTGATTGTTTGTTTGTTTCAATTAGGTTTTGGGGCATGTTTGTAAAGAAAAACTGAAACCTGATTTGGCAACACTGATTACAGGATCTATGAATTTAAATAAGTTTGAGTAGCTCCAAAAGGACATGACCATCTTTTCATGTGTAGGAATTATTTGTGAGATAATCCTAACTCTTTTTCCTAAAAACAGTGAAGTGTCCAATATTCAAAAGATAAAAGTAGAAATCATCTCAGTTTTTTCTTCAAGGATTCATGAATCACTATCTCACCTGAGTAAAATAAGGAGATGTGTTTCTAAGAGAGGCTCAAGAGCAATCAGAAATAGAAAGGCCAAAGGACCTGAGCTCTGTTGTTTTGGTAGCTACACTGCTGGTGTTTAGCAACTATTTTACCAGCAGCAGAGATCTTGGATAGGTGCCCCTGGGTTTTAATTCCTATTCAGTTGAATTCAATAAGTACCCTATTCTAATGTAACCTAAACAGTGGATGCAGGAACTCAGTTTCCAGCTTTTCATTCCCTCAGCAGGAAACCACTGCTCTTTTTTCCAAATAGCTGAAAACAAAAAAAAAACCAAAACAAAACAAAAAAAAAAACCAGGAAAATATTCAGAGAATGAAAATGTTTGCAGTAGAGAGGAAGATAATCATTTACATATGTGCATTGAAAAGTTTTGAAAATTATTTTTGGAACTCTGCTTGCACTTGCATTTCTTCCCCAGTTATTGTTGCTCTCTAACAGTAAAGCTTTGTTCAATTCTGTCAGAGTCAAGAGAAAAACAGTAGAATATCACCTAGCAGATTCAAACAGCAGGAAAACAGCTTTGCCAAAAAATAAGTAAGTAAATAAATTACTTTTTAAATCACTGATAAGTAATATAAACAAAAGTTTTATTATTGATGTGTCCACACTATTATCACACTCTAGTACACTCTTGTGTGGTTTACAGCTTGCTCACTGAACAGGAAACCACTGAGTGCACCCTGTGCTCAAAAGCTGCTGCTAACCTAAATTAATTTTTTAATTGTAACAGTGGGCTAGTTGAAACTCAGAGGTTTGTGGTGGTATTTCCCAAACTTTAGGCAATTCCAGCGGTGGATGCTTATTTACAGATAAAATGAGTATGTATTAATACAGCCTTAATGTGATCCCTGGCCAAACTTCATTGCAAAATAACTTTTGATGTTGCTTCTGAATACTAAGTACTGCTACTGCAATGATCCACAAATATTGCTGGACAGTGGGTAAAGAGGGTCATGGTGAGAGAACCAACACCAGAGTAAGGCTTGGGTTCTTCCACACCCAAATTATCTCATATATTCTCCATGGCAAAGAAATAGCAGGATGGAAGAATACCACATCAGGACTAGGGGAAGTGTTATACTTATTTGGCAGAATGGGAAGGGAGACATGTGGAGTGGAAATTTTAGCTCCTATTTCCCTAAGGAAACTCTTCCCTCCAACCATACACTGAATATGCTAAAACATCAATAAGGCTGTTACAATATTTACATCCAAAATGAATTTTTGCAAAAAGAATAGAGCTCTCTGCAACAAACTTGGAGCTGTAAGTGAACAAAAATGTAAGGTTTGGCCTGAGATTGTTGAATTTCCAAATCTGCCAAGTCATTCCTCAAATGTACTTATTATCCTTGCAGCTTTCACTTATTAATATAAACTGGACTCTTGGAGAAGTTTCGTAGAACAATGGTAATTTCTAATATTTAATTAAGTGGATTTTTTTTCCTTTTTTTTATGTATTTAGATCTTGCCCAAACATATGTGAAGTAAAGAATCCGAATATACATCCAGAAGGTAAAATTCTTTCACAGCTGGAAAAGGAAGTACTATAGCATGTCTGTGTAGCCTACGTCTTATTCAGAGCCAGCAAAAGTCTGTGACAGATCTGAACATTTTGGTATCACAAAAATTAAAATGAATTGGTAGAAAAATGAAAAGTAATGGATACTAAAGGGGATACCCATTAATGCAGACAACAAAAAGGTGTTTACTTCCACTGTGCCCCAAACAAATGTTTGGCTTCACAGTGGTATACACTGCAAAAAGCCAGAAATAAGTTATTCTCTTGATGCAGACTGAAAACATTACTTTGGCTGATGGCTTCTAGAAAGCAACTGAGGGAACTTTTTTTTTCCCTCTGCTGCTACCTTTGAAGGTCTCTCTTCTTTTTGCTGTTTGCTGTTCCAAAACAACAAGACAATGACTTAGGATCTCTAAATCTGTTTCCATGACAGATTACGGTCAGTAGCAAGCATGGGTTTAAAATACATTAAGTTCAAAAGTAAAACACTGCACTTACTTAAATTCATCGTAAATGACACTGCAGTTCACAACTGTAGTTGAGCTGAGACGTTTAAGGCAAAGCATATAAAATTATTTACCAAAAAATGGCACAACTAGCCAGATAAATGTATTTGATGTACCATATGTTTATAGCATTATGTGAAGTTTGCTTAAATGCATTCAATATCCATATAATATAGAAGATTTAGATTTAGGCTGGAAAAAACAGTTCTGGGAAAAATAAAACCCAGCAATCTATCATCTAACTGCAGATCTTTTATAGTCTGTGGATGAGTGGCCTTAGCCCAAATGCTCATCATAACTGGTATTGATTCACATGCCTTTTTCACATCTCTGCAGTGAAACCTGCCTAATTTTTTACTTGGTACTCTAATTAAACCTATATTATTCAGGAAGCTTGTTTATCTAGCCCCTCTACAGAATTAAGGAAGATGCCTGTATATCTGAACAGGACAAGGTTTTGCATCATAATTTTGGGCAAGACAGTAAAAATTGACTCTGAAAATGTCTGTGCAGTTCTTCCTTGCAGCATTTCCAGCTTCAGGGTTTTTTTTCTACTGAAGTGGTTAGAACACACCCTGTCACGATTACAGGATTTATTAAATCACAACCCACAATTCTTTATTGCTTTCTGCCACTGGCTGAAACACCACAGTGACTAAAAAGACCACTGTGCATTCATAGATTCAGAGAAGCCAATGGGAACATCTTTACCTTCTGCTTTCCCACTTAAAGGGCTATCTTTTTGATATTGGACTTTTGTGTACAAATTCCTAACCTGTCACCCTTTTAAAAAAAACTTTTTTAGGTCACCATGAAAAGTCAAGGTTGCCACAAAATGCCCACACTGTTTTACTCCATCGCAGATTAAAGAGAAGATAATTTTTTCCATTTTGTCCTTTGACGTCAGGTTCTGCCAACAGGCAGAAACACACCCACATGTATGCCACAGAAATATAGCACCTTACTATTATTATAAGTGATAGTCTCTATTTATCCATTTCAGAGGCAGTGCAGCAAAGCAATGAAAAATTTTCAGACTGAATAAAACATGATGATTCCCTATAGCTTGAGGAGACTCTAACCTGTGCCAGCTTTAAATCTTTAGCTTGTAGTGAAAAAAATTATGCCAGAAGGTCCAGCTGATTGTAGCAACCTGGCACAAAGATTCTGTCCTCTTTCATCCTTGTTCAACAGCCAGTGCAGCAAAAGCCAGAAAATTTGAAGATGTCTCTGCTCATTGCTGGTAGAGTTGGGCCAGATGACCTTTAAAGGTCCTTACCAACCCAAATTAGCCTATGGCTCTTTAATAAATTGGATGTTCCAGCGAGACAGATGATAGAAAAAAGCAGAAATAGTCTCCCCTTAGGTGTTTAGCTTTAGACAGTACCTCATCTGTGCACCTGGACAGTGCACAGCACTTCTCATTCTGACGGCCTGACATGTACAGCAAGGCTGACAGAGTGAAATATTCATCTTCATCATGAAAATTGTATTCTTAAATAACAGGAAGAGTGGTCTTCTCACTGGTTTGCACTCCTCAGCTAACACAGAGCAAATATTTGGGCAGTTACCTTACATAGAGGGCAGACCCACAGAAAAGCAGCACCAGTGCTGCTCCCTTCACTGGTCCAGTGCAAAGGAGGTCTAAGAAGAAAGAAGGCAGATGGAGTTCATCCCAGCTCCAGTGGTTCATGCAAAACAGAAGAGATGATAAACTGACCTGGACATCGAATTGTAAACTGATATTGGATAGCAATACATCACCCCAAAGGCTTGTGTCAAACAGTCCTCTTTTAGCATTAAGCCATGAAATGCATGGGCAATAGCATGGACGTTTACCACTGTTATTCATTTTTTATTTTTGAGGATAAATCAACCACACTTTTTTTTTATGAACAGAAGTACAAAGGCTGCAAATTAAGACACAACCTTTTTATTATTATCCTGGTACCATCTTTAACTGGGCTTACTTCTGATTAGCACCAGTATAACTAAAAAGAAAATCAGATAAGCAGCTTGCATGATTAAGTCTCCTTCCCTGTCACCCATAAATGACCCTCTGAGCAGAGATTAAAGTACTACATATACTGAATAAATGAACATTCAATGCCATCTGCTGGGGTATACAAAAATATGCAATACCAGGCTCAAAGAATGAGAGTGACAAATGCAAAGAGAGTGTTCAGGCAGAAACTTGCTTCTTCCAAAACACATTGTAAGGGAGAGTTGTGGGATGCTGACTATCCTTAATACCCTTCAGCCATGGGGTACAACCCCTGGACAAAAAGTAGTTCTGATTTTAACTCTCTCCTTAGCATAAAAGAATTTGAATGCACAATTATCCCTTTTTTTCTAAACATTACAACATGCTGTAATTATTTGTTATTGGTTGGTCTTGACAGAAGGACATTGATGCTCTGCTTTTGAAACCAGACCATTATGTAGCCAGAGATGCAAGATTTGTGAGGTTACAGGCAGCCTAAGGATTGAAACAGTCCAGAACAAGAGCACAAGAGCAAGGTCATACCATGGCTGTTTTGCATTAAAGAGTCAGTGGATTAAATGTGTGAATCAGGTAAAGTGCAGAAGTTCAGCAGCTCTTTGGCCCTGTAGCTCATGTTCTCCTGGCTCTACCATGAGACAGCTTCATGGGCAGACAAACACCACCGAGAATAGTTTATTATTATATATAGTATGATAGTATGATACAGTATGATAGTATGATAGTATATATAGTATGATAGCATGATAGCTAGAGTGCTCTCAGATCTGGGATTCTATTCTGCTACAAAGAGAACAAAACACATTTCTATTCACAGAGGGATTTCTAGACCAGAAGTCCCATAGCTCTCAAAGTTCTCACCAAGAAGCAAAACTCAGGAGGGAGAGAGGAGTTCAAGCACACCCTTCTTTGGGTGTTTTTGGTGGGCGGGCTTAGACACGCTCATGATTGTGAATCCCATTTCCACACAGCTACTTCCTCATGCATTGTATAGGTCCACAAACTCATGGGTGGACGTGCTTCATGTCCTTTTTTACAGTATCTCTAAAAAACTGTAAATAAATACTCTAAATTTGCGGTTGGCAAACTTTTATTCCTTTATATAAATTATTAGCTGCTGCATAACTTACTACAGAATGGGACCTGCTGACAGCTTTTCTCCATTTCATACAGAAAAGAGAACTATTCCTGCTAACACCTATCATTCTGTAAGTACCACATGTTCTTCCTAAAATTTTACTTTTCTTTCACTTCCTGATGTATGTTAATATCATCTGGGCTATAATACTAACAAAAAATGCAATCATCACTGGTTTTTAATGCAAAAGAAGGCATGAGAATTGTGAAATACAGATGAGAACTTTTACCTTTTTTTAGTGGGATCTAGTGGGATCTGACTGGAGAAGTGACTCTGTCACCAATTCTCCATTTATGGGCTGAATCTAAAATACACCTTTATCACAAGATCAGGTAAAAAAAACAGGAGTCAAGCTGAACAAGGATGTAAGTCATAAATCTCAAGATTAAATATGTAAGCAATACAAATGAAAGCTGAAACGCGAACAGTGCACATTTCAATGTCTTTCCATTTGTATCTAAAAATCTGGGTTTGAGTTTCAGTTTAGGTGTACAAGAAAAGAGTGTAAATACCTTTTAAATCACAGAAAGATGAAAATAAAGCACAAGTCTATGTTTTAATAAGCAAGTTGGGCAAATAAAGAATGACAAAAGAAGTTTGGTGCAATCAATACTTTGACTGCTTCAGATTTCACAGAATGATTAATAACAATCAGATGCTATATGGGATTAATACCAAATAGAAGGCAAAAACAGCACAGAGCGGAATGGGGAAAGAATGGTCAGGAAATTATTCACCTATGCTAAGACACTTAAAGAATTATTTAAGACATTTATGAGATATTAATTTATTATCTTTGGGAATTCTCCAGATCCCCGAGTTCCTAAAATTATGGAAAAGAACAGTGGTAATCACAATTTCTTCCAAGAAAGAAATCAAATCCTGAGGATTTATTTGGTACCTAGAGAGATTATTAAACAAAGTCAATCTAAAAGCATCTTTTGGAAAAAATAGATCTGATTATGTAAAGAATTGTTAATGTGAACGTGAAGAACATCTCATCAACTCCTCAAACTGAAAGTAATTTCCTTTTCAGTAGAAATATGACTACAATAATGAGAAAGAAAACAGTAAATGTGATATATATTGATTTTTGTTAGGCCTCCGATATTTCCCAGAAGACAGTCTCACAAGTATATGCCTGGTCTAGATGAAAATGCATTTCATCTAGATGAAAGTGCTTGCACAACTGATTGAAAAAGTCTAGCTGACAGTAGTCTGTTATTGAACTGGAAAGAGTTGTGCAGAGAAGAGCCTGAAAACCCAGGTACCCTGCAGGGGTCTGTCTAGGGTGTGATGACACTTTTATGTAGTCATAAAGACAAACCTCACCCTGCAATGTACTGTAAAGAACACTTCTTGGAGGTCTGCCTCATGTTGTACCAAAGATGCGTACAACCTGGAGTAAGCTCACAGGAAAGTAACACTCGGGATTTGAGACTCAAAGTCTTTTAAGTTGGTTGACAATCCAGGAAAGATTTAAAGAAGTATATTTGCTTAATGAAAAGAATAAAAAATCTATAATTATAGGCATTATAATTATAGCATAATAAAGTGAAATAAAGTGGATTGTAATCAATTTTTTAGTGTCCTTGGAGAGTAAAACAAATTGGTTTAAATTTTAGCACTCAAGAGAAAAAGCATGACTGGTAGAAGATGAGTCAGCAAGCTATTGACTCCCCATTACTAATGAGAATAAAACAAACATCAGGGAATAAACTTGAGAATAAAAGAAACATCAAAGAAGATCCAAGTGCATGGATGCACCTGCACTGTTGGTAACAAAATATGACTTCTAGGGGCATGGGGTACCCTCAGCTGAGTTTCCTCAGCAGCAATGTCGGCTCTGTGCTGAAGAAGCCAGCAGTTATGCTTCAGTGAGTAAACAGTGAGGATGAAGGGTGGAGCAGCACTCCCGAACACAACCTGGAACAAACCTATACAAGTGTATAGACACATCCAGAGACATCCTGACTCACTCTCAGCACCACATTTCCATGGACTCCTCTGTTCAATACGTACTCACTATCACATTCACACGGACTGCAATTTGTTAGCACAAATTCCCCAAAACACCATATGTTTTTATTTTGAAGCACGACATTTATGATGAGCTAGTTAATATATTATTGCAAATAACATATGTAATCATTTAGTACAATACAAATACCACATGGGTAATATTATTATAAAAGATACAGTTTCAAATGTCTGCAATGACCATAAATTAAACAGTCTCATTATATTTTCAAGAGCAGAGAGGCAAAATTCAGAGAGACATTTAAACTGTCTCCCAAATGGATATCTCATGAATCTAAATTAAAAATTTAGATACTCAAACCACTTCCTCAACTACTTTCCAATCCTTCAGTTTCCATCAGAAAATTTCCCATGCATCAAAATGTCTAGTTATGGCAATCATATATTTCCACACTGAAATCAACCTTGAACTTAAATTTATTTGTTATATCTGTATAACTCTTTTTCTACCCAGAGCCAATACTTGACAATGAAGGGCAAGAGTGACTTACAGTTTTCCTCCAAGCAATCTGAGGAGGAAGAAAATGTGTATGAGACTGTAAGTTCTTCAATGCTGGAGGCCATTCATTCTTTGAGAATCCTTCCTGCCAAGCCTCTACAAGAATCTGAATATGCAGGTAACATCTTCTGTCTGTGGAAACTGAGCAAAACCTAGAGTAATATGGGAACAGTACAGACTGGATTTTTTTCTCAATTAAATGGTTCAACTGGAAAATAACACTGGTAGGCAGAAAGATGAGAAGAGTTTTGTCTGCTTCTTCATATTCAACAGTTACCCTGATTTTCATTAGATTCATTAATAATTACACACTGCTTTTTAATTTTAGTATTTCCTTCATGGGATAAATTCTATTATCCCATTCCACATGGAATGTGCAAAAAACTGGCTGATCAAACCCACAGCCATTTCAGAAAATCTCACTGCTATTTAAGCCTAGAAACCTTTAAGATGGAAAACATATTAGAGAACACACTAAACTTTCCTCTAGATGATAATGTAGTATTCTTTCTAAAGATGTTCTCTGATGCTTTAAATAGCAGTAATATGCAATTACTTCGAATGTACTTCTCAAGCACTCTTAACCTTGTAAGGTAGTTGCATTAATCACCTTTTGGTTTACTAAAGCTATTCTAAGTCACATTTAAACATATGGCCTAAACATATAGAGCCAATTAATATCCCATTTATGGAAGTGAAATGTCATCCTAGTTGTGCATTGCTTCAACCCAATATAAACACTCTAGAGGTTTTAAATAGTTAAAAACTGGAGGGTGGGGTGTGGGTTCCGAGATGAGAAAGACTGGAAACCATAAACCAGACAGCTTGCTCCAGTTCCCATCAAAGTCAGCAAAGACATTTTCTACTCATTTTTTGTGGGAGTTTGTTTGATGCCTAAACAAATGGATGGATTTTAAGGTGAGTAAATTTATCATTGTGTGAAAGGATCACATTCAGTCTGAACAAACAGATAGTCTACATTATGTTGCAAGACTAATTTGTCCATTTTATTTGGAAATCTGAAGTGAATTCCAAATACAGTTCTTGTCTTGGCTAGTAGTAAAACCTTTCATTTAGCAGTCAGCATCTTTTCTTGTTTATGTAAGACTGTCCTGAAGTAGTAAGATTGTCCACAAAACAAAAAGACAGTTTTTGTTTTGTGATTTCAGGTAAAACACATCAAGCAAAAAGCTGCTTTTTGCCTGTGTATTATGCCGAGTAACTATAATGTGGCAAGATACAAGAGCGGGGAAAGCCCTGAAAATGTATTGCAAAAGGGTAAAATTCAATGCTAACATTTTTGCCATCTTTTCTAGATAAATACAGGTGCCTTTGAGATGTAAAATTAATGACTGAAAAACACACGTTAGCATACAACCTGAGCAAATTTTTTTTATGGCCAGGGATGCAGCTTTTATTAAAAACTAAAGTAAAAATTAAAATACTACCTAGAGAATAAAAGCCCTACAACACTCACAAAACCAGAACAACACGACGGCATTGCCAAGGGCAAAGGTTCAAATGAAAAACAAATTCAGTAATTTAACCACAGTTAAGGTCAAATGTCTGCCTTAACTGTTTACCAGCTTACGAAGGCTTTTATTTATAACCACAGTGGGGAGGTTGACCACAAAGCTATTACCAGGGTCATCCTTATGTCCTCAATACAGCTGCTAAAATGGTTGTTAAGTTCTGAAAAAAAAAAAAATTAAAATGTTATAAAACTGGTGAGACCTGACCTGAAAAACACATCTTGAACATTAAAACCCCTCCTCCTTCAACTATCATATTACTGACTTAGTCAGGCTTGATTTTTCTTCCTCTTTTGCAGATAAACGTTGCTTAAGGCCTTCAAGTACCACTTCCCCAACGAGCGAGAACCCATCTCAGCCCCTTCAATCCTCAGCTGTAAGTAAAGATACTAAACCTTATTCACAAATAGATTTCCCCTTTTCTGTAATATCCCCCAAAGTGCAGTCTATTTAAAGTCTTAGCCACATCACATTCACTTGCATCAGGCGGCCCAAGTTCCTGCGAGCCGTTCCTGTTTCACTCTGCACGGATACCCTCACCTCCTGCTTTCACTCGTTGGCTGCTGGGGTTCTACCAAGTCTTAGAGGCACCCCAGGCAGTAGCAGCACCCTTTCTACTGGCCACAGGTTCAAGAATGATGGCTAACATCACATCTTTATTTTGGTTTATTAACAGATTCGCACATTTGATCCGGAGGGGAGAACAGCGCCAAATGTAAGAGGTATAATAAAAAAAGAAATCTACCAATTTCTGCAAACAGAAATAGTAACTGCTACTTCCATACTTACCTTTTGCACACAGGCAGAGATTACACATGATAGAATAGACATGGTTTTCAGAACAGCAGCTGCTTTCCAAAACAATCATCCTGCAAATTTTGCAATACCGTTTCCTCTAACACTGAAGTAATTATTTACAGGAGATATATTTTATCTCAGGAGTTCCCTGTTCCTATAGGGGGAGGAAAAAAAGCCCTTCAGTTTAAAAATCATATTTTCCTTTTCGCTATATTGTAAGGACATAAGGGGCAGGGAGAAGCCAATGTCTCCTGAACTCTTCCACCAAAAGTCTGCAAGATTCCTGCTGTGCTTTACTTCTAATAATGTAATTCTTTTTCACTCCCTATCCTTCTCAGGCTTTTTTCATGAATATATTGTAAAATATAATCTAATAACTATTTTTAACTCTTAATACCAACTTCAGCAATTCCCACAAGGGATTAACATCCTAGGGTGAATATTTACAAAGGCTGTCCGACAATGTTCACCTACTCAGAATATGCTAATTGTGTGGTATGTCACCTAGTATACTTTTTTCTCTGCTGTTTTACCTTTAACCTTAAATTTGCTTCAAAATCCTTTAATTTTGAGTCAAAAATGTACCTTTAATTTTTGTTCCGCTTCTTGTGGTGAGAGACAGACTATCTTATTCTTCAAGAACTTAATGATGTGTCCAAATAGTAAATCCTCTGACTGGCAGTTTTACTCAGTTTTATGATTATTTTAAAAGTAGGGTTCTATACACTTTTTTTATATTTCATTTACTTTGGATGTAGCAGTACATCATGAAGTCAGCTACTGAAGGATTAAATCATTAAATCATTTTCAAATCTTTGAACCATAGGATAATATGGTCAAAAATACTGCAATTGCCAAGCCAAGAAAATGTGACCCTTTTGTGTTTGCTGTAACAGCAGATTTTTAGAAAGTATTATAATTTAATCAGCCAGAAAAATAACTCAAAGAATTCCATGTAAAACAGTATTTGCTTTTTTTCCCTCTTATTTCACGCTCTAATGCAAAATGTAGAGAGAAATAATTCCTACAGATGATGAGAAAGTAAGCACTATATAGTTTGAAAATGAAAGGTTAGATTGATTCTTGTGAGCAAATCCCCATGTAGCCTGGAAAAAAGCTGAATTGAGTTAAATTCGAGTAAGCCAGCTTCAAAATCTGCAGAATTCAGTAGGCAAGGACAGTTTGCCAGTTTATCTAAAGCTTCAAATTCCACCAGGATTTAGTAGGTTGGATTTACATGTCTCGATGTGATGTGTGCTGATGTTAAGATGAACCAAAGCCAGTGTAGGAACGTAAAATAAACTCTCTGTTTGAGAATGCAACAGATACATATTTTTAGTACTTTCTGAGTGAATAGTGCTTATAGAGGACACTGTTATTTTTAGATAATAGCTACACTGTTTTTAGATATATCCTAACATTTTTTCTTATGCCCAGTGCTATTAAGTGGCCTTGCCACAAGATGGCATGAATAGCACAGAAGACTTTTGTTCAGCAGTATTTTCTAGAAATGATAAACATTTAAGGTATCATTACTGTATTCAGAGCAATTTGTTATGGTTTACTTGAAGGAGAGCTTCAGATCTGTTGCATGTCCTTTGCATGTTAGTTAGGATTTCAGCATGCAGAACTTAGGAAAATGATTTCCATATAGCAGAAATAAAGTAAGATTTTTTTTTTATTAGTAAGATGTTAATCTAAATAATCAGTCATATTTTGGTATTTTTGAAAAAAAAAAACCAACTTATTTCATTGGTTTTCAGTGTTTTTATAAATTTATATACAAAAATAAAAACAGATAAAAAATGCATCCTTAACCCAATAAGCATATATATATATATATATGTAAAGTGTCTGAAAAATATTTAAATTTACAATACCTGAATAGGTATCACCCTCAAATGTTTCATTCTGAAAGCAAGAGCAGAATTCTGGAGGTAGAGCCAGGGGAAGGCAAGGAATGGGGTTGGACTGCCCATAATAAAAACAACAATACCAGAATAAAGCTGTAACCTCATTTGTGAATCATATGGGTAGCACTCTACTAAGAATTATTTGTAATCATTTTTAGGAGGAAGACTGAAAATACATGGATACCAGGTAAGCAGAATCTCTCATCAATTAAAATTTTTACCTGTTATTTTGCCATTTAATAGATTTTTAAAAGCAGGCTGCCATTTTGCTACCACTAGCTAAAGGAAAGAGAACTCCTATCTGCAGTCTTACAAGTCTCACTCGCTTGCATTCACACGAGGATGTCTTTTATTCCTCAGTGATTTTAAAATGGCATGTTATAGCATGATGCTTTGTAGAGCACATAAACGCTTTGACTCTTGACACAGGCATGTCTGCTTAATCTAAATTCTTCACATTTCTCTCTAGTAAACCAAGAGGGGAGAAAAAGCTTACAGAGATTTTTATTTCCTCTCTTTTCCAGGAGCCTACACCTCCCCCACGGTAAGATCACATCAGAGATCATTTACCTGTGGTCCCCGGGGAACTCAGTGCTAATGAATGCTCACATCCATCTGTGCTGCTCATGGTAATGAGGTGACTGGAAGTGAGCCAGCTTCCTTTTACTGCTGCCTCTCTTTGGACTTACAGGTTCTGACATGGAATTAGGGAGAACAAAACATGAGCTCGAAGTATTCATAGCAGGAGCTCAGGCCTGCATCTTCAAAACAACTTGGCTGCACCTATGGACAAGTCAAAAGCCTAGAAATATTGAATGTAGTTCAACCCAGATACAAATTTCTGGGGAAAAAAAAATATTCCAGCAATTTTATTGGTGCCTTAGGCTCTGTTCACTGTGATAATATTGACTTCATTCTCACTTAAATAATTTGCCAGTGCTTTTTGCTACACATCTAAATAACATATAGAAATCAACTGGAGTATTTCCACTTACTCCCACAGAAGATAGACCAAGCTCTATTCTACAAATATATTTTCCTATGATATGCCCACAAATAAAAAATTAATCGCTTCTTGATTTGGTCAACCTCAAATAATAACTGCTATAATTTAAAAAAATCCTTTAAAAATGTTATCTTGGAATGACAAGTTTATTCCTCCGTGCTTGCTGTAAAAGATATAAAGAATTTTAAGAGATGATTAGCATTACATATTTAGATTTGACTCTAAAAAAAATGAAATAGCGTAAAAGGGCAGTAAAATTTCACAAATTCAAAACTGTAATAATGCAGGAATAAGAACATTCTCAATCCATTATTCCACAAAATTTCACTATTTGTTTCTGTTTATATTATGGTTGGCCAGAATGGTTCTTAATTCTCTCACTTGACTTAATTTGGGTAAGTACTGTGCAAACACAGAGGCTCCCTCCCCAGGAGCCCACCATTGAAGGCACTTCCAGCCACCTTGGATGCATCTCCAGTTTTGTCCGGCCAACCTCTCCATGCTACAGCCTCCAGCTGGAGCTGGGCTGTGCCTGCCTGGTCTCAGAGCACAGACAGGGTGTGCCCACATCCTTCAGAAACACCAGGCCCCTGTTACCTGTGAGTTTTCTGGGACGAAGAACATCCTCTCCTCTGAGTGCTTCCTGGCTGGAGCACAGAAGCAGCCATACCCACCCAGAAATATCCACTGCAGAGCTGTACTTGGCACACACTGGTGAGGCACACAAAAGCAGTATTTAGTGGCACACAACACAGTGCAGTAATGTCTTGCAAGTGTAGAATATTATCCAATACTCCTATTGCCATTGAAGGGCCCTGAAGAGCTCCTGGATCTGAGCTTGGCTCAGCACAAATACACTGAAATGCTCTCAGAAAATTCCAGTCTCTTACTTCTAGAATTTGCACTTAAAACACAGTCCCTGCACCTCCTTTATTCCCTAATAGCTCTTCAAGTTCTGCTTTGACTTCTCTAGGCCTCCGAAGATGCTGCCAAAGCAATATCAGCCCCTTCCTCCAGAGCCAAGAATAAGCAGACAGGTCTTTCACAAGAGGAACACGCTCAGCCGAGATCCCACCTTTCCAATATCAGCAAAAGTCACAAGGTACAGTGCATTCCTCATCTTCATGCCCTGAGAATCAAAACACTCTCCCTGCTCAAACCACAAAATGTTACTTCTATCACACCTCTGCTTTTACTTAAGAAAGTTATTCGTTAGACAGCTGGGAATAATTGAGAGAAGTAGTATTTAGTGTAATGTGACACTGGTATTTTTTTAAAAAAAAGAACTGACAAAATA
Source organism: Phainopepla nitens (assembly GCA_013400175.1). NCBI lineage: Eukaryota > Metazoa > Chordata > Aves > Passeriformes > Bombycillidae > Phainopepla > Phainopepla nitens. The sequence goes on along the minus strand of VXBQ01011975.1, from coordinate 596,204 downwards.
ATGATAATGAAGTAAACAAGTAGAAAAGTAGACAGAAGTTTCATGAACACTTTGTTTAAGATGTGTCTCCTTTTTTTCCTTAAAAATATTTAGCGGTCTTGCAACCAACTTTTAAGTACAAAAATGCTATTTACCTAGCACAGTCAGTGAATCAAGTGATGGGGAAACACACTGACTGAACCAGAGATACAGAAACACACTCCACATCCCAAAGACATTACATTCAGCAAAAGAAATGACTCATCTGTAGGCAGAAATTTGGCTTCAGTCCCTGAGACCAATGAATCCAGGCTACAAATCACTTCTTGACCTTTCCATTTTGCACTCTTCAGCCACACAATGCCTGTGGTCATTCAGCATCCTGACATGGCAGTGAGGATGAGCCACCTGAAGCACAACCCCTTGTGCCCAGCTGTATGAGCCAGCACATGCTTATGCCATCTTATGAGTCTGATTGCTTTTTCCACAACACGTACCTGGTCAGATGAGCACAAACACATTCTGCTCACTGCCACATAAGCAGATGTGCAGGTGCTCTTGCTGTGTGACCAAAATGCACATTCATAACAGGGGACACTGTTGGACACATGCTGGGAAGAGGAATGACACAAATCCAGGGGCCACAGGGTATGATGCTCAAATGACTCTTCACAAAAAATCCTATAGCAGCCAGAAGCTGTGTCAGTCTTGCCCACCCTTCCTTAAATTATCTCAATTTCAGCTCATCAGGATGAAATGTTGTTTCATTTTACAGAGGTCACTTCAAATCCCTTGGGGAGAAAATAAGCTTACAAAGCAAGGACATTATCTTTTGCTTGAAGTATATACTTAATGAGTGAGCTCTAATTATGGGGGTTTGGGGTGAGGTTTTTTTCCTGAATGGTGCTTAATTTTTTTTCATGGATTAGGTTCCAAAAGCTATTGGTTGCTAAGACATTTTATTAAAATGAAGTAGCTTCATATTCAGATGTAAGACCTGACATAGAGCTACAAAGTTCCAAATCCCATGACTGATCCCCTCCCTAGGCAGGGCAACACAGATTGAAAGCTTTGTGAGAAATATTTCAATCCATGTTGCCAGCAGATATCAGTATGCAGAGCACTTGGATTTAAAAGGTCCTATTATAAAGCCAAATTCTGTAATATAAATACATGCCATCTCTATTGTACTAGGGGATTTTATCACACGAGTAAGACAGAAGTGGACCATAATAAGACCACACAACATCTGGGGAAGGCACTTGACAAATTTCCCACTCAAAATATTTCTCACCCATCCTCAGTCTAGTTACAGCTTTGTAAGAAGAAAACATACATATGAGCTGCAGAGGGAAGGAGTATGGCACCACAGCTTACAGTCCTTTGCTAGACTGCAAGCAAAGCTGTCCAACCACAGATGTGACTTAGGAGTGCAAGTCCTGTTTTCCAACAAAATTTGGAAGACTTATAAAATTTAACACATCATTATTTATACACTCCAAAAAATAGCTTCATAAAAAATAGGAAAGTGCAGGGTCCTGGAATGTTTCTTAGAAGATCTGGTGTGATTGAAACTTTTATATGCCCGTGGTAAGCAGGCCATGTCCCTTCGAGGTGGAGGCCAGCCCTGCAAACACATCTTTAAAGTCACAGAACTTTACCACACACCCAGTGTCCTGAATATGGGCTTTCATACATTAAGTAATGGCTCTGGAGACCAAGCTAACAAATAGAAGAAACTAACACAAAAACAACTATCCAAACCAAAATAGTTCCTCTCCTTTCTCCTAGCCTTCTTGAATAATACAAATCATTTCCAAATTTCTTGCCTCAGGCTTCCATGCTGATCAATGTTTTCAACACAGACATGAGGAAGAGAGCCCTTGTCACTGTTGAAAAATAGCTCCCAGGGTTTCCTATACCAGTTCTTCCTTTTGTCTTCTGGCTGATTTAGCAAAATACCTCACTGTCATATTTTTTCAGTCCAGGAGACAGGCTAAACAGAGACTAAATCTCAGAGCCTTCCAAAAACTACTAGATGCTTATTCACACCTTATGTTCCTAAATAGCCTGTAAAACCTGGCCCTGTGTCCTTTATTAGGAGATATGCTGCTAAAAAGCATAAGCATTTATCATAACCAAAACATCAAAAAAAAATGTCAGACTCGATACCTTATGTTTTTTATTTTGGAGGGAGAGTGTTTCCTTCCCAGGAAAGGATGATACTCCTGTTCATCAGGCACATCAGGAGAAGGCAGAAAAATACTTTAACACCTACTTAATCAGGGCCATAAGGAACATTGTCCACTCATCTTTCCCTGGTTTGCACCTACTTTCCTCTACACTTTCCATTTCAGCTCTGTGAGTGTTCCATTCTTTCAATTCTTCAGTCTTCAAGGAACTTACTTCCATTTATAGCTGACTCTAAAGTCTGCAATAAGACCTTTTGGCATGAGATGAAAAGTGCTGAAGTTGATACTCCTCTTTTTCCCCTCCTCCTAATAGAAATCCTTAATAAAGTTGTCTTTTGCCATAATGAATTCGGTGGATGCTATTCTTTTTTTAAGGAAGTCCAAGATACTTCTCCTGAAAATAATTCATGCAAAAAAATAACCAGCCTCTGTACTTCTCTAGCAGTAACAAAATTCTTCCCTTGTCAAGGGCTGTTAGATTTCAGTTCTGATGTGATCATCAGTGATGATGTACTCAGAGTGATTTTTATTTTATCATAATTAAATGTTTTGCATATTATTCTTTTTCAGACATTCATCTGTTAAGGAATCAAATAAAGTAAGTATTCATCTTTGTATGTATTAGGACCATAAAAGCCAAACACATTCCATGGCTACAAAGCCTCTTTTGTAACAGTATTTTAGCCTATTAGGTTAAAAAAAACCTGTGGGAGTCATATTAGCTTTGTGTCATAAAAGTGTCCATCTTTATTGTGTGTTGCAATTTCAATACTGCTACTTCCTGAATGGGATAAGTTTCTGAATTTGTTTGCAGAAATAAAAACACAGGTACAGTGGAAAGCCACTGTCCAACTACCCACATAAAGCATCTCTCATAACTGCCTGATGTGGATGCCTGTGAAGAGGAAGCAGCAGGAGACACTCTTTTTCAGACAAACATAAATTCCACATACATTTTTACAAGCAGAAAACTAAAATTATAAAGTCAATAGAGGAGTGCAATATAAATACTTCAAATATAAGATGACCCATTTCAATACGAAACAAAAATGGACGAATCTTAAATCCAGTTTTAACAGTGCCTGCTATCCCCCAGCTCCCTTCTGCCTCTCCTTCCTCACACACTGTCTACTTAGACCAATGAAGTAAAGTAGAAGAAATGGTTTTAGCAATAAGGGAGTTTAGTTATGACAAGTGGTTTCCTATAAAACTTACTAAGAGATACAGTCCCTACAATCATGCAGAGTGCTAAAGGATGTTTGTAAAATTTGGAAAGAAGTTATAACATTTTGTGCTTCTCACTGAATGTTTAAATTCCTGCGGTAATGTGTTCCTACTGAATGTTGAGGTTTTTTTCATTAAAGGGAACAGAAGAAAGGAATCTATAGTAGTTAATCCCAACTGTTTCCTTCCACAGCAGGTTGTAGCACAAATCTACAGACTTGTCTAACTTTTCATTCCATTGAGATTTCCTTCTCCACAGTTCTGACTGGAAGGCTGCCCCAAAGCTCACCCCTCTTGGTTAGAAGCTTCTTTAGTTTGAAAGATGGTGACAAAAATACGGTTTGATAGCAATATCATAATCAACACTTAATGCTTAAAAAAATTATATGTTGGCAAGGAAGATAATATTTTAAAAAAAAAGTTTTGTCTTGTCCTGGATACTGAATCATTACAAACCAAATATGAAAACTCCAAGAAAAATAAGTATCTTACAGCTGTAATTAATATTTCTGGCTGGACACTGCCCAGCTGCACAAATACTCCAGCTCTTAACAGGCTTTTAGTTTGGCTACATTTTAAGGAGAAATATTGTGTGTCTCATGACATGGAAAAGATAAAATTTGCTTTTGAACACAAAGAAGTCATATAGACATAAAGGCCTAAGCAGTTTCAGTGTGACCTGGAGGAGGAGAAGACTGAGTGTGCCCTTGTCAGGGTTTTGTACACTGAAGAGCAGGTCAATGAGTTTGACAAAAGGACTGCCCTTCAGCATAACCCAGACAAGCAGCAGGAGAGGGTACTGAGGAACCTCTTGAAATTGGAAAGGACAAAGGCAAAATGCTACCCAGAATGAACTAAACGCTCTGCTCAGCTCAGAAAGACCTGGGGACCACAGGCTGAACATGAACCACTGGTGTATCCTTAACAGCCATAAAGGCCAGCAGCATATCAAGCTGTGCCAACAGAACCATTGCCAAGAGATCAAGGGAAGGGACTATTCCCCTTTACTCATCACTCACTAGACAACACCTGGAGCACTCTCAAGGCTGAAGCTGACAGAGCGGGGAGGCTCAGCACAGGGTCCCCAGGACAGCCAGGACATGCAGTACCTGCCCCGTAATGAATCTGGTGGGACTGGGCTGCCTTTGCCTAGAGAGGGGAACCCAATAGCTGCCACTCAGTGTCTGAGGTGCTTTACCAAGTGTACAATAGAAGTACAAGAGGCAACAATCTTGAAATGATGAAGGTTTCAATCAGAAATAGGGAAGAAAAATTAATTATGAGGGTATTGAAAGAGGTTTCCCAGAGAGGCTGTGAAATCTGCATTCTGGGAGGTTTGCAAGACCCAGCTGGTTAGAGCTCTGAGACCCCATCTCACAGTTCTCCGTGCTTTAAGCAGGAACTTGGGCTAGGATCTGCTAGGTCTTGTCCAGCCTGAATAAAACTTGAAATTACTAAGTAATAGGTAAACATTATTGGGGAAGTAACTTAAAAGAGAGGCTCAAAATGCAACATCTACAAAGAATAAACTATTTTTCTCTTTAATATTTATGTATTATAGTCTTAGATGCATCAAATTAATAAACAATTGATATTCCCATAATTTTGATCTGTGAATCGAAATAATACAGAAATAGAGTGAAAGTTCTGGAGTCAAACTCCAGTCCTTAGAAACCTATCATTCTTATTTTTAACATAATATGCTGGATTAAGAGTCTCCACACAGTGATTTTGAATGAAATATCTGCTATGACAGTAAAAATAATTGTACTGTCAGTCAGAGCCTGAAAAGAAGTGACTGATTTTAATCTTTGGATAGTGTCTCTCCAGTCAACCACAATCAATCTTGATTTAATACAAGATCACAATGAAGGAAAACCATATTGTAAGTTAAACTGATACACAATACTCATAATGAAACGGTGACCTTTGCAGTAAACCACATGTTCACTTACACCCCTGAAATGTTCAATTCTTGTTGCAAGCAGATGAAAATCAGTATTCATCCCAGGTTTTTGACAAAGTGATCAGGTGTTAATGATTGAATGTCTATAAATTATTTTAAAACTGGTGGATAGTTGGGTCTGTTGGGGTAAAATTCAAGTTATGAATCCAAAGAAAAATATTTACTATGTTATTGTTTTATATAGGCACCTGGAAGAGAGCCAGGTCAGTATTCAATAATATGATAATAATTTGTTGTCTTTCCTTTATATCCAAAATCAAAATATTCTATCATTAAAATTCTAACTGAAACAAGAGATATCCCCCAGGTATACATCTGCTGAGAATGGAGAGAGTTAGAGAGACCTCAACAGTTGCTGATGAGCAGCAGAAAAAAGGGAACTTAACTTGGCCTTAGCTAGAGCTATTTGGGGAACCAGGGTATCACATTTGTCCTAAGGAAATGTCTTAAGGTTGGGGGAAAATAAGTGTTGCCTCTAAAGCCAAGAGAAGGACATCCAAAAGAAATCTGCACAGAGGACATCACCTTTCTCTCAATCTTGCTGCTCTACCATTATTTGAGGGTGCGAATTTTGAAATAAAGTTTTTTAAAAGCTTTAGGCTTTTAAAGCTAAAAAAAAAATTAAAAAAAATTTGAAACCTCCAATGTTTTAAAAACATGTGAATTCTTTAGATGTACATACAGTTTTGAAAAAACGGCTTAAACCACTCACTGCGTCCACGTGCGCAAAGGTCCATGACAAACAACATCACTCCAAAATACCCTGAAGATAGATACAGGTTACTTGGCTTTCACGCTGTTTACATTCTGTGTTAATGAGTTCATCATTTCCTCTGGCATTTCCTTTTGTGGATCAAGGCACCATTTCCTGATTTTCAGCAAAAAATAGAATCTATTGCATTAATAAATTCATTGCCTATCCTATCCAAGAAAAAGGATTTATGAACTCTCCACATACATCTAGTTCAACATTCTACATTATTTACTATTATGTTAAGCCATATTTGGCATCAGCAAACCCTGTAATGTTCCCCCTTGTAACATTCAGTACTAGTCCAAATGTTTCCCACTGAAATCATTAGCTGACTCATTCAGCCAGACTGATTACCGCCCTTTAAGGTTTTCTACTGAACTGCCTCACCCTCATGTATGAATTTACCTAATTTATTTCACAGTAGTTGCTAGATGCTGTCAGTTACACAAAAAGAGGAAAAACTAAGTTCTTATTCTTTTTACTAATAGTTACGAGTTTGGGGAAGAAACCTGAAGTATCTTCTCAAGCACAACAGCATCCTCCTGAAGCCAGGTAGGAACAGAAGGATTTCATGAGTTTGTACATGATGCTTCAAGGACTAAACATTCTGCCTTAGAAAATTATACTTCACTATGCAATAACCAGCAAAATGATACCACTTTCTGATGCCATGCAGTGATTTATTATATTTTGCCCTGATGTATGACAAGAATCATCTTTGGGAATCGCTTTCAAGCTATTGTAATACAAAATTACCACCCAAAACCTGGGAAGGCCCAAAGCTGCCATCAGTAAGAGGAAGGGGTATCCTGGGGAAGCACAGCTATGCATTGCTCTCTAACTTGACTCTTACACTGCCACTAAAAGAAATATTTTTCTGACATTACTTTTATTCATTGCTTTTTCCTAGCCCTCAATGTACTTGGAGCTCTAAAACCATTTGCAGATCAGGTAAGAACCAGAGATTGCTTTGAAAACTAAACTAAACATGGAAAAATAGGAGTAAGAAACAGATTCAGGTTCCTATGCTTGTATGTCTGCACCAAGGATTTTCAATGCACTTCCTTCTGTCCTTGACTTCATAGCATACTTATACTCTCCTATAACTGCCTCTGCAAATGCACTTTTTAATCAAAAAAACCCACAAACCTCTAATCTGTGCCAAGAACCTGTGAGTGCATAACACAAACTTACGGTAAAAGCAAATACCACCAGGAAGAACATATGGACTGCATTATTTGTCCAGATCAAACAGGATTCAAATTAACTTTGGTCACTGCCAGGCTAACTAAGCCCACCTCCTCCAGCTTTGCTTCACGGGCCCCAGCTCCCAGATTCTGGTGGGCTCCCTCCATTGAGCTGCTTCCTTCTTGTGCTGGAGTGCAATTCCACGTACTCTCCTCTGGATACCTTCAAAAAATCCTTCTTTACATCATCCATAAAGCTCATCTAAGTCTCTTGTTTGCTGCTGCCACTTCAGACACTTCCTACCATCCCTACCAGGGCTTTTGCTCCTTCAGGCTCTCTGGGACAGGAGAGTATCCTTTTTCCTCTGTCAATTCCTTGCCCTCCTGAAGCAACAGGCAGAGAACAAATAAGTAACCTTTCCCCTGGTACCCTACAATTGCCTTTGAAGTCTGTATTTGGCTTTAAAAATATTTTAAGAATATTAACTTTATTAAATCTAATTTCTTTACAAGCTGTTGTTAGCTCCATCTCAGTCAAACCTGGTACATAAGCATTGCAAGAGAATTTCACTCTTCTTGTCCCACACCTTACGACACACCAGAAAAAAAAATCTGCAAAACATACACAGCACAAAGCAACTATGGTCCTAGCGGTTGGGGTCTCTTTGAAAAAAAAATTCTGGGGATAGCCACTAAAAATGCAATGTGAACAAAAACGCTAAAATCATGATCCAATAACAGTACAGTAATATTATTACTGCTGAACAGTAATAATATTTCACATTTTGACAAGTCAAAGTGATTGCAAAACCAAAAGGTTGATGTCTGGTGCCAGGCCCTTTGAAGGGTGATTTCATTACTGAACAGACTGATTGCCTGCTGAAGATTACAGCTCTTTGTCTACTGCTATCAGTGGATCTTGTTTTAAAAACAAAGGTAATGCAGCTATAAATCAGAACATGGTATATATATGAATGGAACAGTGAAATGCAGTGAAAATCGCTTCCCCTAGATAAAAGAAAATCTTCTTAGTAAAACTTAACATTGTCATATGCTACACACCGGCATAACAATAATAAACTGATAAAGCATGAACAGATAAAGCAATGAAATACCACCCTGGCAACCACCACTGTCTCTGGTGACAGTAACCAGAAGGAAAAGATGGAAGCCACTGATTACCACATTTTTCTCATTTACTTTTAAAATGGACACTGGATCATTTCTCCCACCAGCACTGCATGAAACACACAAAACTGTTTTCTTTTATACAGCAGGATATGGTGGTTTTTATCTTCCATTAGCAATTTTTCTCCATGTCACCTATCTGAAAATTACATTTGAACTTTACATTGAAAGGAAGTCCTTTTCTCAGACTGTTTCTGCTGTATCCTAAGAGTCAGCCCGAGTCTCCCATATTATATGACTTGTGCTCCTGACCCAACTCCTGCACTTCCTTAGCTCCACAGAGACCAGCGTAGCTGGGTCTAGCTAGTAAAGGGCAGCCCTAAACCTACAGGCAGCAAATCACATTTGCTTTGGGAGAAGGATTTCAGCTATTTTCAGCACTGTATGGAGCAGGCACACACGGCCAAAGACCAAGACCTCCTCCCTAATGCAAGAGCAACCTCACCCCTTGGTCCTGAATTTGTTAATTGAAACAAGTCACAGAGCAGACTGAAATTCATCAGCATGGCAGAACTTCTGAATCATCTGAGGTTTCAACAGCTTGGTAGAAACAATGCCAGCTGGCAATGGAATAATGAGGGGTTTTAATATGATCCAACATAACAGCAACTGGGATCCAACACAATAAAAGGGACTCAAACGGTGAAAGTAGAACAGAATGAACCATTATCCTTGTCCCATATTTAGTATTTAATTTAGCATTTGCTGGTTTATTAGCAGTCTATTACTTTGCTACGTGCACAATTACCTGTCAGACTGAAGTAAATTAAAAACTATTAGGAAACTAAAGTGTTAAATCTCTGGGGGCATTAATATGAAATCACTGATGCTGCATTAGCACAAGACCACTCATAACTGACAGCTGTAAAAATTTTAAAGGTTACTATCACAGTACTCTAAATTAAAAGTACCATTCTCAAAATTACTAAGTAAAACATAATGTAGAATTAAATTATAACTTTTAAGAATGCAACTTTTTTCCATCTGAATTTACTTTTACAGGTTCCACATTAAGTGTAGATAATTTGACAGTGAAGAAGCCACCACCTCCTCCATCATATGCAGCATGCAACAATAAATCAAAACATTTGCTTGTAGAACAGGAAATGCAATCTCTTACCCAACCCACTGAAAAGGTAAAGACCAGCTTTGCTACATAAAAACATAAGTTTTTAGGAAACAGGACTAACATTATATGGCAACACCCCTGACTCCCTCTGAAAGCTGTGGGTGTTCAGCACCCTTGAGAAAGTCCAATATGATCTCTTGAAACCATGGATAAGAATTTAAATGTCTAATTTGATTAACACTTCCTAACAGGACTTCTCAGTACAGATGCATTACCATTATATACTGTGCTGAATGTGCTTTAAATGCAGATTAGATACAATCTGGTTTTGCTTCTGCCAGTTGTTAATTTCTATACACTGATTATGCTACCTTAAAATTAAGGATTTAAACAACTGTGAATGGTACGTTGGAGAATATGATCGCCATAAAGCAGAGAAGATACTGTTACAGAAAAACACTGTAAGTACATTTATCTCAAAACCTGGGATATAAACTCTTGGGGAAAGATTTCTGTAAGCTGTCCACAATGGCTTACAAGTTTTGTTGTGAACTAACCGTACAATCCATAATTTAAATCTGTATCATACAGGACGAGACATTCTTGGTTAGAGACTGTTCAAAGAAATCAAAGGCTGAACCATACGTTTTGGTTGTTTATTATGGAAGAAGAGTATACAACATTAAAGTACGTTTTCTGGAAGAAAGCCAACAGTACGCATTGGGAACAGGGCTCAGAGGAGAGAGTGTAAGTAAAATCCCATCTGCTGTTACAGCCCATAGCTTTCATGTTGGACTTCACAAGTTCTTCATACTAACTACTAGTTACAAACTCTCCCATATAACAAACTTGCTGTTTCTTTAAAGTTTCTTTTACAATACCCTCATTTTAAGTATGTCTCAAGCTTCAAATAGCTTCAACATAATAATTTAAAACCAAATTTTGCATACGTGCTCAAATTCAGATTTAAATCAATGTAAAAATTTCCTAAGTACTTACAAGACTTCTATCCACTCTAAGTAACACCTGCAAAGTAAAAAGGAAAGAAGTTCTACCTTTTCTGGTATACATATTATTTTAGCTTATTTTTAAACTTGTGATAATTTAAGCAGGCATTTTCAAATATATATAGCTCCATGTATATGACAGCAGGACCTGATGCTATGAAGCAATAGGACAACAGTTGTCATGGATATTCAGAAGGAATTAAACCATGTGGGTCCCCAGCAATCAGTCCTTCAGATATGGTAAATTTCAATTATAAAATCCCTTTAGACAAGCAATGCTTCTTTACATAATTAAATTCAATTATAGTCATGATAAGAGTCTAATTTTTATGCTACATATATGGTTAAATAATAAACACTGTATCTGCAAGTCTTTCAAGAAAAAATGAAACATTAAAACTGAAAGTCAACTCTGTAAAAATGTGATACTTGCAAAACAAAACAAACAAAAAAAACAAAACAAAAAACCACAATGCAAAACAACCTCCTATGGATTATTACTATGTAAATCACTGACACAAATCCAACTCAGGTGAAGCAGCCAAGACTCTGTAGCTGAATCTTCAATTATATCCTTTTCATGCATGTCAATACTTTTCAGAACTTACCTTTTGTATAGATAGACTTTAAAGAGCCTGAAATCACAAATGACCAGAGCTGATTTAAGGCATCGGATGGGTCAATAATTTATATTAGAATTTTTATTAGAAAACATGGGATAAGATTCATGACCTTTCACAAGAGAACAAGGTTTACTGGCAAGTTGTTGCTCTTCAGGGACATTGGTTTAATGATAAAGGGGGGAAAAATCCTTCATTATGCAAGCACAGAGAAACAGTTTGGAAGCTGAATGGTTGAAGAAATCAAGAACTGTACTGCAGGTACCATCATCCTGGTGCTGCTGTAGTGACCATCCTTCTTCTGTAAAGCACTGGCTGCATTTCTGAACTGAAACTCCCAGATGACTTCCTGGAACTTTAATATGACTTAGGAGAAAGCAAGTTTAGTTTTCCATGGTTCTGACATTGTTTAGTCTTCCTGTAATGGCTCTAATACAAATAGGCTCAGAACAGAAACAATGACAGAAATAAGGCACGCTACATGTGTAGTATATGTGTATTTTCACTAGAGAATAAAGACATAGAACTAAATTTTCATTATGTTAACATCTTTAACAATTAAGGTAACTGGAAAATTACTTGAACAGTGCATGAACAATTTTTACTGAACTAAAAGGAAGGAGAACACAATCCCTCCCATCTCAGGAAATACCAAAATATATGACTTTGTTGTTTGTTCCAACTTCTGCACAGACAGCACATATCTTAAACAGTGGGTCTAGACTGACAAGTCAAATTGCAAAGTACAACTCCAAAATAAGGATTCCAAGCATCTAGTTATAACAACACACAGTGCATCCAAGACTTGGCTCTACCAGGCCAAACCTGTAATCATGACTGCCTACCTTATGCCTTCTTCTTTGAGGACTCTTTCTCTTTAACTCAAATCTTCCCACAAAATCAAGCACAACAGAAAAAAATCAGCATTGCTTTGCTGGTCAACTAAGTGTAGTGCCAGTGAATCACAAACACTGCAATCTTCCACTCCTATGTATTATTCTCAGCAGTGTACATGAAAATAGAACTAGGCACAAAGCACATCATGCAGTAATGAACAATCAGTGGCACAAACATTGCTCAGAAGAGCTTCTTCCATCTCAGGCAGTCTCAAAGGGCTCCCCAAAAAGGCACTTTCTTGAAAACTGTCACCTCAATTTTTGCAGCTCATCTAAGGTTTTTTTCCAAAGAAGGTGAAAACACTTTGTAAGGCTGTGAATTACAGTAAATTCCTGCCTGTAATTTTTTAGTACCCGTTAAAATGCTTTCCAGAGCACTCTGCTTTGTCCCTCTGCAGGGATATCCTTTGTTATACCACATTTTCCAGTACAGCTGCTCTATCTAGATTAGCTGAATATTCCCTCTTCACCAGCCAAAGGGAAAGAAACCTAAACGCCAGAGAACATGTGCAGACCTATTAGATTTTTCCGCAGTTGGTGATTTTATTCAGAGGTTTGGTCTTAACAAATTTTCTGCAGTGTGTTTTCGCTTTTGAATTCGTCTATTTTCATCCATTAGAATCACATTTTTCCTTACACATAATTATTCAAAGTTTTCTCTATCTTATTGCAACTTTTGATTTTTACTACACAGCCTACAAGTTGTTAACATATTGTATCATCAAATCAGATTTTAAATTAACAGTTATTTTTTAAAATGTATTTCATTTAACTTTCATGAGTGCTTTTATCATGAGATCCTACGTAGCCCTATAAGGTTATAAGAGGGGTGAAAAGGGGTTGATCATCAGATTTTCATGGTAAAAGTAACTGAAGTTCCATGCAGCTAAATTAGTATCAAACTCTAATATAATAAACAGAAGGATAAAAAAAAAGAAAATCACTTACTCTCTTAGTGGAGGTACATCTTTTGCTAGATACTTAGCCACAGATTTTCACACCCATGTATATATTTAATATACTATATTGAACTTTCTAAAGGCCAAATTACATAAAGCTATAAAGATCAGATCACCAAGTGATGCATACACGGAATTTAGGAATTTACATTCAAAATTGCTACTCCCTTTACATGGCTGTTGGCTTCCTCTACTCCAGACAATTTTACTATTAAAGATCCTGAGATCCCTGTAACACTGGCTTTTATCATGCACATAGTTCTTTTGAAAATTATTAAATACAAACCTTGCTCATATTTAAAGCTGATAATGACACAAAATTTACGTATTTTTCTTATCTCCTTTTCAAAACTAGATCTGTCACACACAAAATAGTTTTAGCAGGTCTGTAGCATCAGTCTCAACTCCCAACACAGTGACAAATGCGTAAAAATGAAAGGCAGAAGTAGGCTCCTCTTCAACTTGGTGCCTGCTTTACAAAGAAGTTTGGAGCAGAGCCTGATGCTTATCTCTGGAACTCCCTGTTCCAGCCACAGATACCTTCTCCACCCTCACCACTGCATTTGCAGCTACCGTTCATCAGTCTATCAGTCACAGCAGTCAACCATTTCACTGGATTCACTTCCATGTGAGTCAAATGGATCAGCTCCACCAACCCTCACCAAACTGGCCTGGCCTGTACAAGCAGATCAGGGAGCACTTCCACAATGCCTCCCACTGACAGTGTTACGTCAACAGTTACTGCCAGGAAAAGAGGCACAACTAACAGCCAGTACCTTCAACTGAGAGATGTTTACAAGATAAGCATCTTGTCCAAAGCTTAAATGACAGCTCGGGGATGAATGGTCTCATTCAGGATGTGCAACATAGACCAGAGTTACAGCACCTTCCCAATACAAAACTACACTTTTCACGAGCAACCCTTGAGACCCTATTCCCATCTCCCCAGAAGAGCCTGGAGACCTGCAGATAGGAAATTCCTACGAGAGCAGAGATGGACTGAGTCTCTTCACACAGTGAAGGGAAACAAATCAAATACTGAATTTTCTTCATCTATATGTCTTTAGGTGTCTTTACACCTAACAAAATATGGAATTCCATTAAAAGAGCCAAGGACATAAAATTCTGAGACATTTTTCACCTGTTACCAAAGAGCTAGAAAATGAACAATGTGGCATTAACCTAGCCTATTTAAATTTCCAAAGCAAATGAACAATTATAGTAGACCTTTTTCCAACCAACAGAAAACATTCGAGAACAGGAAAAGAACTGGTGCTGGAAGAGTTAATTTAGAATACAAAAAGTAAGGATTACTTTCATAAGGCATGAAATACAGACCACAGTTTTGCCTCAGTTTTCAGTAGCAATAGTGACTTCGATTATAAGCAAAGACAAAACAGCCAAGTAAAACAAAAGTATATGGGTAAAGATTATCAAAACAAAACTTTAAAAAATTACCATACTCACTTCGAGATTAAATAATTGTCATCTTAATACCAGAACAGTTTCACCAAATCACATCCTTAATCAGATTCTGTTGTTAAAAACTACGTGTGACTCAGGTGGGGGTGAGACAGCACCAGGTGTACAATAAAGAGCCATGCTTACAGTAAATGTTACATAAATAGGTGATTAAGTATTAATGTCAAAGTAAGCTTTCATTACTGTGTGCAGTACTGGTTTAATACCAACGAGTACAAAGACTAGCTCAAGAGGAAAACACTGATATGATGAGAGCTTCGTGGTGTGATGAGAGCTTAGAGGGTACACACAGGGAAGAGAACTATTTAAACTGAAGGACTGCTAATAATTGCAATGGGATTCTTCCACAGGGCAGATGAGAATAAACACTTTGGGTAGCTTTCTGTTGCTGTTTGATCAGGTCAGCAACTTTGAACCAGACCTTTATCACTTTAGGAGTTGCTTGGAGAATGTCATTGTTTTGGGTATGACAGAACAAGATGCTTCTTGTTCCATACTTCAAAGGGATTCTATAGCAACTGTCTCAATAAACTGAATGGGAAAAAAGGCATACATTTAATAAGGAACATTGAAACTTGCAATGTAAATATCATGTACTGCTAATTAAGTGTAACTTGTGGAAGGAAAAAGCTAGTAACAATTTATAGTTGCTTCAGCATTTCGAGATCTATTATCACATCTGGCATCACAACCTTTTCTAGGTGATACTGCATTAGACATGTTCCATTTTTGCCCTAAGGAGCTAGTTGCTTTGTCCTGCACACAACAGAGACAAAAAAAAGAAATATGAGGATCAAAATATGGTGCTTTTCCTTTTAGAATTGTTTTCATCTAATCATAATTCTATGCAAAATGTTACTTATTTTTAATACTGTCATTTGCAAGTCTTTTAATGTTATAGATTAAACTATCTAGCAATTTCATTTTCAGTCACTGATAACTATCTCTCCCCCCCGCAGAAATTTAATTCCGTGGAAGAGATCATTGACTTCTACAAATCCTTTCCCATAACACTCATTGACGGAAAGGATCAGTCAGGAAACCACAGAGAACAATGCTACCTCACGCATCCATTCAAGCCATGCTGACGTTTTCTGCCTTATTGTCACTGATCCATCCGTACAGATATAAATAGAACACTTATTTAAATGTCTCCAGAACCACATTTGCCTCTTGAGCAAGGAGCTCCCCATAATATAATGAAGCATTTTACAGATCTACTCCATTTTTTGATTGTTGCATTTTTACTTTGAAGATACAAGTTAAGAATATGTCAACGTACTAATTCACAGGAAGGTGCTGAGACTGACTCTTGATATCTTGACAATGGCTGACCAATTTGCTTATCTTGCACTCTACCTTCTATCTTAACATGAAAAGGAAACTCACCCTTGTTTACCTAAATGTCACTGAAACTCTGCTAAGTAGCAAAACCTAATAAAGTATACCACAGTCATTAAATAAATATCCTTGCTTTTAAAAATATACATGAAACAGTGTGTGTCTGAGTTCTCACTGTCTAACAATTTCATGTGGTGTGCATATGTTTGCTCAACAACAAGCTGTGCTCAGCTGCCACTGAAGTTAGTGTCAGCTGATGCTCACAGGCATTGGAGATTTTAAAGCTAGCTGTGATTATGTAAATTCTATTATTCAATGAGCACTTATTCTTTAGCTTAAGTAGCAGATACTTGTATTCCATACCTGAGCCTTCAAACATTTACATAGTAGGACCATTATGCAAATAGTCACTTTGAATTCGTACCATGTGCAAATGTAGAGAAAAAAGCCATAAGTAGGAAGAGAAGATGTACTTCAAGATGAGCAAGAAAACATGCTCCAGTGTGTATGAGCAAAGAACATGAGAATGTGATTATTTTTCTAGAAAAAAAAGTACAGAAATATTTATTCATACCATTTGAGTTTTGGAAGCCTAGCTAAATTCTGTATGTGTATGAAGGCAAACTATAATTCCATATGTATGTGAAGGGATTTTTCTACACAGCACCAATGATCTTCCTAACCATACTCAGAAGTCTGACTAGGTTATTGTAATATACCAAAAAAGGAACCTCAGTTACTTTATCCTTATAGAATAGGAACAAGAAGAACAAAACTACTCAAGCCCAAAACCACAACATTCCAACTCAATTTATGACGTACTATGTAGTGGCACAAACTAGCTCTAGAACAATTTAGCAGTTGATTGTTGTTTTCCTGTAACCTTTTTATTTCTCAATGCTGCATCAAAAGGGAAGAAAACATCCACTGTAAATTATTTCTCTCAAACTGATGAGAATGTTAAACTTGAAGGAAATTGTTCTGACATAATTTTATCTTAATAAAAGTAACAAAACAGAAGCTGCTAAAATAAAAGAGTTCATTAAAAAAAAGCATGACATAATCTGCTTTAAGAATTTCATAACCACAATACAATTTAACTTACAAAAGGTTTTCATGTTGAAAAAAAATCTAAATTAAAAACCAGAAAAACCCCAAGGCTTAACAATTTAGACAACAGATTATGGCAGTGACATACAGAGCTTTGCAGATGTTTACTAAAGTAAACAGCAAACTTGCTTACAGAAGACAAGCATTACTAGTACACTTAAACCACCCAGAGTCCACAAAGCTGAGCAGCAGCTATCCTCCCCAGTACAGCGTTCATGAGCAACGGTCTGATTTTGCCAGTGACAACTCTTACAAAGCAAATTCAAAACTATTTATTTGGTAGCTTCTACAGAAACAAAATTAATTCAACCAGTAACCTGGACTGAAGGAATTAAAACAAAGGAGGAATGCTAACCATGGGGTTTTTCATGTTAACCATTTTAGTATTTATTGTATATGATACGCTATAATTTTAGAATGGAAACTATTTTCACTATTGAAAATGTAAACAGCACTGTTAGGTTTGGCATCAAAGTATATGAAGTGGAAAAAAAAAACCCTCTAGTGTACCCATCTAAAAAAATATAATTCCATTTGAATACAAAATGAGAACTGTCATTTCGTTATTATTGACAAAACAGGGAAACCAAAGTTTGTTCTGTGGAATAGATTAGTCTGATACAAATGATACAAAAAATTTCCACGTGTACATGATGAAAAAGATCTGACTTTAAGCACCAGCGATCGGAAGGATTTTAACACTGTATTGCAAAATTATGGGAAAGCAATAAGCGGTTTTGAAAATAAACCTCAGTCAGATGTAGTTTTAAAATATTTACATTCCAATGTAGATATGATAAATATTTTATCAAAACAATGTATAATCTGCTGGAGTATATAAAAAATATTCCCAGCTAAACTGCTTACAAAAACGCACCATCAGTGAAAAGAGTTAGGGACCACCAGTTTACCAGAGAAGTCCCAGTTCAAACATAGAACACACATCCAGCATTAGAGTCAGTACTGATTTTCATATTTCTAAAACTGTAACACATTATTTTAATTGTAAGTATGTGCTTCAATATACTTCATTCTATATGATTCTAAAATGATTAAAATTGACAAGATGACAAACATCCACAGCTCACATACAGAAACAATAACTTCAGTGTCATCTGTCCCTCTTTTTTAGTAAAAAACTGTAATTTGGCCCTGATTTAGAGAAGTGTTTAAGCAACTGAGCAATGTTTACACTGCACTGAAGTCAGTATGCATCAGACATAATCTGTAACTAGGCACATGCTTGTATGAATTTGAGGCCTACAAAAAATAAATGGTAACAACATCTAAATTCTTAAGTATGATGAAAGATTGCACTGAAAATCTGGTTCAACACTGTCAATGTAAAAGCTGTGCAATTGTGGCTTTTCATTTTGAAAAGTCTTCAACAAGTTCCCCAGTACATAAGCTCACCAACTAGAGTTCTAACCAAACACTGAGTCTGTAAATGCTTCTATCACACACAAGGTGGAAGAGGGTTTATGTTTGGCTAATACTATTTCAGAACAGCCTTGAGGCCATACAGAGAAGGGCTTTTCACTAACAGCCCACTCTGGCTTGACGGTACAGAATCCTGACAGTATTCTGCTCCTCACATCTACATAATACAGTCTGGTAAAGACTCAGTACTAAACAAAATTGAATTTTTTAGTGCTATCTGACCTAGCAGGAGTAACTGATTCCATAGATTTTTCATTTACACCCTTGTACCTCCTCTGAAGTCAGCAGAAGTGGTTTATTTTCACTGAAACAGAGCACTTGCATTTAAATTTTATTTTCTATGTGTAATGCTTAATTTGCCACTAAAACCTATGACATACACTTGCTGTCCACAGAGGACCAAAGGTGCATTTCCGTACAGATGTGCTCGATCTCTGAAACACCATGCTGTAATAAAGCAAACTAAATCCTGTTAAATTTACAAAGATCTCATCATCTAAGATTTTAATCCATACAGACCTAGCACAAACCACATACAGCACAGTATCCTAAGGTAACTAGAAAGATGTTTGCATAGCAAATCTTCTTCAAATTTCTCCTATGGAACAGATGAAGCTGACCTCCAATACAAATTTCAAACAAAAGAGTGCAAAGTATGCTTAATCCTCACTATCAGCTTTTCTATCTCTCTGCACCTCTATTCTCTTCTTCACTTTGCTAACAGTAGAGGACTTTTGGCAAAATAAAGCAGTTATTTCCATCCTCCATTCCAAGCAAGTTAGTGTCACTCATTAAAAGCAAGAGGGGAAACCTCCCCTAGGTTCTCACTTAACGTTTTTTTGCTTGAAGAGAAAGAACATCCCAACCCTTGGTTGCCTCTATTAAGTGCCTCTGCCCATGACTTATCCATTCTTCTTGGTCCATATACACTCTTCCACAAAACCAACACTTAAACAGACACTGAAGTGCTTCAGGGGGTGAAGTTTCCACCACTTGGTAGTTGTTTTTGTGGGTCTTTTTTAGCTTCATTTTTAGCATACTCTGCTTTTTTGCTTGGTTTCCTGTCTCAGCATTCTGAAGGGTAAGACGCTTTCGATAACGTTTGACACCAAGACAACTACTTGTCCTTTCAGACAGAACTACTTTCAGGACTTGACCTTTATACTTGTTGATAGTCTTCATGACATTAATTATCTCTGGTGAATCGACATCAGGATGGTTTAGTACCACAACTGGCTGATTACGACGCGGGCATTTTATCAACTGATTTGTTTTCAGAGGAACAAGTCGAAGACGTCTTGCTGTCAACAGGTATGACATATCAGAACTTGAAGAGGTTTCCGACTGAGCTCTTGTTTTCCTCTTAGGAAGTTCTCTGAAGTTTGCTTGTTTTGCCTTATTTTTGGGACCTAGCTGACTTTTTGTATAGGACTTGCTTTGCTTGCTCCCATCACTGCTTTTCTGAAATGGTACACCAGTTTGCTTGCTGTTATTTTTAGCACTTGCCTCTCGCTTTGGTCTTTGCCTGAGTGATACAGTTTGGGACTCGGCACTTGATTCACTCTGAGTAGGCAAACATGGGGAATCACTGCTAAGTGTCTCAGAAACACTGATGGGGACTGGGCGAGGCAGAAACATTTCATTACGATGCACAGCAGCTGATGTTTCACTCCTGTTTTCTATTCCATATGAGCTTTGACTGCTAGTAGCATTCAGCACTCTCAGCATTGTCCCTTTGGGGATAAACACTGGGGTAGCAACATGGGAGTTTTTAGTTACCCTGTTTTTAGAAGTTCTTCCAAATGTAAGGAGCTGATCTTCATTGTGTTCTTCACTACTAATCACACTTCTTCCACCATGTGCTTCAGACAAAGCCACAGGTTGTTCCACTTCAGTGGTACAAACAGCTCCCTCACAGCTTGCTGAACTTTCTTGAGGCAAAAGCAACTTTTTACTAGAAGCCTGACATCTCAAGGGCATGGATTTCTTGTTAGGTTCAGCAACAGACATGAGTTGAGCAATCTTTCTACACAGCAATGTTGCTGATTTCCTCCTGCGTGTTGTGTCATCCCATCTGACATCCTCTGGAACATTTTCAGTCCCAGAGCTAAGAGAAAATACAGATGAAATAACAGGTCCTTCAAAAGGATTGCCTTTACTTTCCATCTTCTGTATTTCTAGTGATTTCAGAAGATGACTACTCTTTTGACTTATGGTTTCAATTCTCTTTACTTTGCTCAAGCCAAAAGTTATATCCTCAAAAGGTGGAGTTTTAGTAACGTGGAAGTTTCTTCCTTCTTCGGAAGATGTAATAGCTTTTTTATCAAAACCCTTTCCAGCTAAATGTGCTTCAGTAGAGCTGACTGGTAGACTCCTGCATTCTCTGTCAACCCTCTTTACAGACAATGTATCCTTTCCTTTATGGACAGCAGAAAAACTTTTGCCCTCCTGAGCAGCTTCTACTGAAACATTCTTGGAACTTTTACTTTCAGAAACAGAAGCGCATTTTGGATGGCATGTATCTTCACCTTCTTCACAACAATACAGATCACTATGCAAGCTATTTTTTCCATCCACCTTCCCCCTTGAGGATTTAAGATCACTTTTTTTTTCAGTACTGTTCCTCACCAGAGACGGAGAACAAAGTTCTATAACACCTGAATGGACATCAGTATCTTTCACCAAATGAAAGCATAACCTTGATGTATCTTCCCTCTGTATAGATACAGAGCTATAGCCTGAGAGTTGAGAATCAGAAGGGCAAAAGCATTCAGAATTCTTTTCATACATACTATCCAGATTAGGCTGGTTACTAACACTAGATAATTTGTTTACATTCATTTCCATAGTTAGTAACTCATTTTGACACACAGAAGATGTTTTCTTTACTTCTGCAGATTGTTCTATACCTTGATTCTCAAGTTCTTCTTCGATACAGTTCACAGGTTTGTAAGTTGCTTCTTTCATAGGAATTAGTTTAAGAACCAGCTGTTGTGCTCCATTCACTATTTTAAGCTCTACTATCTGAGCTAAACAGTTGGAAGGAACTACAAGTTCAGATGGTGCAATTACTGTTAAAGGCATCCCAGGCTGTAAAGGCTCTGTTTTCGGAGAATAAACCTCAACTTCCACACTTTGATTCTCACATTCACTCATTTCAGATGGCTCCAATATTGTCTTATCCTGGACTGATGATGTGTTTATGCTACATTCTACATTTTGAGACGAGCAGACTGTTTTAGTTGCTTTACTTGGAATCTCACAAACCATATTTGAAGACAAATTTGAAAGTTCATTTTGGAAAGGAATTTTATGGCATTTCTGCTTTTTACATAAAGTGCTTTGACTTTGCTTCTTTTGCTTGTGGTTCATGAGAGTATTTGACAGCCGTTTTCTGGGTGTTTCATGTACTCTTCTCGTATGTTTAACTATATAGTCATGTCTAACAGCACCATATTCACAGTACTCACACTGATAGGGAAAGGTTCCAGTGTGTTTCACCAAATGTCTCTGGAATTCTCCTTTGGTGTAGGATACATAACTACAGTGGGAACAAAGAAACTTAATTTCTTCATGTTGCCCTACATGCTTTTTATACTGTAAAGGATCCTTTGTTGAAAATCTGCATTTATCACAGTAGTATTTACCTGGCAGAAAATTTTTTACTTTAAACGTTTTCTGGGATTTACCTGGAGTTTTTCTTTCACGTCTTTCATAGTCTGCAGCATTGGCACCCTCAGGAACAAAATCGAAAGCTGGTGGTTTAATATGACTGCACTTCTTGCAGATGAAATTTTTGTCTTCAGTCCACTCAAGCTTCTTATGCTTTTCTGTATCTTGCTTTGAAATTTTCTGAACATTTCTGCATTTTATACAGCTTATCAGTGACAACTTATTGTTCTCAGCCTCAGTTCCTTGGTAACAGCAGTTTTGGTCATCTGCCCCTTTAGACAGATTTGTCTTATCATCAGATTGCTTTGGGGATGTAGTTAAAGAATTATTTTTATCATTAATTTGGCCAGGGTACAATCTTGGTAAAAATTCCCTCATTTTTTTCAACTGCATTTCAGAAGAAGCAACTCTGCACCATTTTCATTAAACACAGCAGCAACAGACAGAATGTTTTCTTGGTACTAGTCTTCTTTATGTCACTTATCAATCAATCATTCAGGCCACCAATCTGCAGAATATAAGCTTTGGAAGAAGTGATGTTCAAGCAACTGCATCCATATTATATTCCATGTTCTTAGTCAATCAGCTTGCAGCACTACAGAATAAAAAGAAGAAGATTAAGTCAATTAAGATTCAATGATGACTGAAATACAATGAACTAATAATGGAACTATTAGTGGACTACAGCTGAATTACAGAGCACAAGCCTACTGTTAATATACCACTGATTGTATTCTGCACATACTACCAAGAACTCTAAAACACACCAAATCAAATAATCCTTTAACATTTGCTCTCATCCAAAATGTTCTCAAATTTATTTAATTACCTGTTATGCATCAAAACCTAAAGAGTTCATGGTATTTCTCCCACATGATAAAAAATTTTACACTTAAGAAACATATTTATAAGCCAAACAAGATACTTGATAGCAGAACTGAGCAGCAGAGTATGACTTCAGTTCATATATAGCCCTCAACTGTATCATGAAAGATAAGGTATCATGAAACACTGCAAGTGCCATTCATATGTGAATAGCAGGGAAACAGAATGTGGCTATGATGGTTTCTAGAAACACAGTACTATTTGTTTGTTTTTAAATAAAAGAATTTTTAAGTTAGCATGGAAATTCCTGACATACAGAAGGAAGTTCTTTTTTAATCAGTGCCAATGTTTCAGATACAAACAGTCGCAAATACTAATTCATAACAAGATGTGATTTATGCTTCACATGTTCTCAAAGTAATGAAGTCAAAACAATCTGTGGCTGCAAAATTAATTACTTTCTCTTCTATTAATATTACAGTGTAATCACATCTATATATGTGGACAAGCCTATAAATAATTCACTTCATCCTCATAAAACAGAACGTCAATCAAGCAAAATAAACAATGCAACATAAGGCAGAGAGAGAGATCAGTAATATCACTGTAAAACACCAAATTAGCACATGCAATATATTTGGCCCGTAGGTTTCAGCACTCTGTCTCTCTACAATATTTAACAGGAAGAAGATCTCAGCCTTTAAGCTTTTGGCAAGACTATGAGACCACTATTATTTGGAAAATAAACAATCAAATTAGGCTTTTGAGACATATACGAAGTCCAGTCAACACCTTTCTTATTCTAACATCATTAGTTATAGACATACTGTTGCACACACTTGCAATCACAAACAGACTCAATTGCATGAGGTTATGTCTGTTTTTCAATACACCCTACAAGAGGCTTCTGCTTCTGAAGTCCAGATCCTCACCATGTCTATCTGCAGAGATCAGGGCCTGATTTGGACTACAAAAGCACAGTGCTTAGTCCACTTAAGCAGCTTCCCATCACAATAATCATACACTCATCAAGAAATTAAACTATGGTCCTGGAAATACACTGAGGTGCCCAAGTGAGTCCAGAGAAGGGCAATGGAGCTGGTGAAAGGTCAATAGAGTAAATCTTACAAGGAGTGGCTGAGGGAGTTGGCGGTGTCAAGCCTGGAGAAAAGGGGGCTGAGGAGAGACCTTATTGCTCTCTGTAACTACCCCAAAGGAGGCTGTAGCCAGGGGGTGTCAGCCTCCTCTCCCAGGTAACAAGTGACAGGAAGAGAGGAAATTGCCTCAAGTTGCACCAGAGCACGTTTATATTGAATATTAAGAAAAATTTTTCACGGCAAAGGTTGTCAAGAATTGGATCAGGTTACCTCCAGAAGCAGTGGAGTGACCATCCCTAGTGATATTAAAGACGTGCAGACTGGGCACTCAAGGATATGGTTTAGTTGTTGGCTTGGCAGTGCTGGGTTACAGTTTGGACTTGATGATCTTGTAGGTCTTTTCTAGCCTAAATAATTCTGTGATCTCCCCAATGGCTGGACAGGACTAAATATCTGATCCAAGAAGGTCTTCCTGCATCTTAAGTGCTCACAACCCAGAAAGCAATCATACTCTGTACTGCATCAAAAGCAGCATAGCCATCAGGTTGAGGGAGGCAATTCTCCCACTCTACTCTGCTCTCATGAGACTCCACCTGGACCGCTGCTGCATCCAGCTTTGGGGCCCCCAACACAAGGAACATGTTTAGTGGCTCTCCTCTGGACCCATTCAAAGCTGATTGCAGGGCTGAAGCACTTCTTCTATGAAGACAGGCAGAGGGAGTTGGGGTTGTTCACTTAAAGAGGTGGCTTCACAGAGACCTTATAGCACCTTCCAGTGCTGAAAAGGAGCTTTCAAGAAGGCTGGAAAGGGACTTGTCACAAGGGCATGTTGTGATAGGACAAGGGGGAATGGCTTCAAGCTGAAGAAAGGTAGATTTAAAGTAGATATTATGAAGAAATTTATTACTGTGAGGGTGGTGAGGCACTGGCACAGGTTGCACAGAGAAGCTGTCGATGCCCCATCCCTGGCAGCGTTGAAGGTCAGGTTGGATGGAGCCCTGAGCAATCTGGTCTAGTGGAAAGCAATCTTTCTCATGGCAGGAGGTTGAACTAGGTCTCTTCCAACACAAACCACTCAGTGATACCATGATCTTCATTGTACTCCATCAATATCCATAACTGCTATAGCAATGCTGCCCTAAAGATGGGGCTCTTCAAAGTATTCTCATGTAATCACAAACAACAGTAAAAATAAGTTTGAAAACTGGTTAGAGACAACATAACAAGCCTTTCGCTCTCAAGCAGATGGATAGGTGTGCACGAAAACTCCTTAGTGGACAGTTCTAAAACTGTAGCAGTCTTGACTCATTGCAA
Organism: Phainopepla nitens; assembly: GCA_013400175.1. NCBI lineage: Eukaryota > Metazoa > Chordata > Aves > Passeriformes > Bombycillidae > Phainopepla > Phainopepla nitens. The sequence continues at coordinate 570,882 of VXBQ01011975.1, read as the reverse complement.
TGCAGACAGCTGTGAAAATACACACTATGTGAAAAACAAACCAATGGCAGCCTTGCAGGAAGGAGGAAAGCACACATGACTGCTGTATTATATCTGTTAAATTTTCTTCAAGCAATTCTAATGTGGATGATATTATGTGCTCTATTATCTTCATTCCTAAGAGAAAAGAAAAACAAAATGTTTGCAGTAGTTCAGATGGAACATCCTTCCCTGCTACTACCACTTTCTAGACTTAAGATTAACTCCTTGACACACAAGTGTGGTGGTAGGCCTATGTTCAGGACATCCACTGTATTGTTTCAGGAGAAAGATGACAAGAGATCTTGATAAGCTCAAGATCCAGACCAAAGATGCTTTATTCAGTTCTATACAGCTTTAAGAAAGAAGTAACATGGCATTTGAAAGGAAGCAAGGAAGCTGTATCAGTATTTGCCTTTTTCTGCTGTTAACATCTATCCATTAATACTGAAACTGCCCTCCATGTGAACTAACTGAAAGCTAAGTATACAGAATTTATGCCATCAACGTCCTTGACAACAACAACAAAAAAAAAGTAAAAACCCTGAGAATTTTCTTGTCTTTTCTAAACTCTGTAGATTTCACTTTATGGGAGAACATGAAAAGGAATACACAACCTTTAAAGGGCAAGAAAGTACAAGAAACACAGTCCAACATTTTCAAAACACTTCAATTTAACAGTTCTGGGCTCCTCAAGCCCAAGTCCAAGACTATGCCAGAAAAATTTAACAGAGGTAATTCAAAGAACGGGCTAGTAATCCTTCCAAATTTTCCTAATTCAAACAGCTACATGTAGGAAAGTCTGTCATGCTTTAAGCCCAAAACAACACTTTCATGTAGACCTGTGACGAATACCGTGTTGCCAGAACACAGGTTTCAAGCGTTGGTGTGTGCCGACGTTCCGTATGTGCCGAGGTTGATCCCAGGCAGCAGCCAAGCAGCCACAGAGCCCCTTGCTGCTGTCCCACCCTCCCCTCCCCCAGCATCAAGGAGAGTGAAGTAGAGAAGAAGCACAGGAAAGTTTATGGGTCAGGACAAAGGCAGTTAAGAGAAGGAAAGAAGCAGAGAGGTGACGTAAGGCAATCACTCACCACCTTCCACAAGCAAACCAATGCCCAGCCAATCTCCGAGCAGCAGGCACCCTGGAAGACAACCTCCCTCTGCCCTTCTTCCTCTACTTCCAGTTTTCATGGCTGAGCATAACGTGTATGTTGTGGACTATCCCCCAGACCAATTCTGGGCAGCTGGCCCAGCTTCGTGCCTTCTCAATCTCTTGCCCACCCCATGCCTATTCACTCACTAGAGTGAGGCGGGGTGGGGGGTAAAGAAAATCTTGACATTGTGGAAACATTGTTCAGCAACAACCAAAACACCAGTGTGTTATCAAGATTGTTTTAGCCACAGATCCAAAACACAGCACTGTACAGGCTGCTTTCAAGAAATCTAACTCCATCCCAGTCAGACCCAGTAAAAGGTAAAAAAAAAACTGAATAACCACCTGATGTTGAAGTAACATATCTGCTGTCTTCCTAGCTAGTTTTTCCACCATGTGCCCTGAACAGCGGCCAGTTATTAACAAAGGTTTTGATACAAACAGCTCCAATTTATACTTCGGATAAAACAAGCCCAAAATTATATAGTAATTTCATGCCTGTATTAAAAATACATATTTTTTTTTTCTGGTTACTTCAGAAAGCCGAGATCATCAATATACACAGGGAGATGAACATTACATACATTCACTCATACATTCACCACTGGGGGAGGAGGGGAGGGGGAGGAATTCCCCTGAAGATTTGTTTTGGTATTTGAAGGGTTGGCAGAAACATGCTCCAGAAGATTTAATTGAAAGACAGATAGTTGACTTGTTGAGTTATAATCATAGGCAGTGCACATAGACCAACCCAAAGATATCATTAAAGAAAGACCTTGAAGTCTACAAAGAGTCTCAATGGCAAACACAGGAATGGGATGGATGAAAAATTAAATAAGAGACACTAAGAGTGTCAAAATCAATTTCAGCCAGTCTTTTCACAGGAATTAATTAAAAATATAAAATATAAAAATATTGAGAAATACAACAAAATACCCAAATTAGGAAACATTAAAAAAAATTAGAGACTCTAGTTTGGGGGAAAAAAAAAAAGCACATGCGAAAAAGACATCTCGAGAAAGATAAACCAAATTTTCCCATTCACTCCTACCAAACACCTGCAATTCAGTGACATTAAAAGGTCAGGCATTCAACGAAACAAACATTTCCACCTTTCACACAATACTATCATATCTTGAACGTTGCTGCTCAAGACACAAGAGAATAACAGATCTATAGGAAGTAAAAGGCATTCCAAACTGTGGATATCCCATGTACATACAGGTTATAAAACAAAGATCCATTAAAACAAAGGAAAATAGGAAGAACCATCCTCTGCAGCCTGACTATGCCGAATTTAACCAGTACAAGGGTTTTTGCACTGCAGTGGATTACAAACCACTGATGTGGCCACTGTCAGACAGGAAATTCCTATTTACTTCAAACACACTGAAAATTTGTTCATCATTTCAAAGAAGAATACGTATATTTCAGGGCTTTGGCTTCCTTTAGTTCCACCTATATGCTGTTATCAATGAAAAGGGTGCGATGAGCAGGATGCATCTAGCCTACGTGATCAAATAAATGAGCCCTTACTTCAGCAAAGCACACACCTCTCACACACAAAGATCACAGACTGCAGCCAATAATCGGGGTGTGCTTTGGTACTGAAAAGCCCATATAAGTCATCCTTAAGAAAAAGAAGTTTAAACAGAATTGGAAGACATTGTGCATCACTGCATCAGGAGGATGCAGTGTATAAAATCTGAGCCACTGTGAAAAATTTAAATCTCTGTGCATGCTTAAAATTACCTTCCCTGTATTTTACAATTATATATATGTATATGTATATATATGTATATATATACACTGAACATTTAACATCAACTATCTCTGTTCAGCAGAGTTAACTGTTCTACTGACCCAACTACACAGCTGCCAATTACCAGTCACTAATTTTAGACGTAATGACTGGGAGAGAGCCAAAGTGCTTCACTCAACTATTACATATTGTATTAATTAAAGTAATTAATTTTGTATTAAAAATAAACAATTCAAATACACCAAAGAAATTCTGTCTACAAGTATTTCTTCTTAAAAAGCCATTTTGTCTCACAATAACAGCTAATCACACAGTCATAACAGTTCTTGGTTTTTAGCTCAAATTCACATAAGGTTTTTCAAAGCAAAATGAACAAGGAATGACAATGCAGACGATTAAGAAGAGCAAGGACCATGCACCAAGTTTTTAGAGCTCATTTTTATTAAAAAAAAAATACAGTTCTTTCACTCTACAGAAAAAAATCAATTACACTCAAAATATTTATTGCTTATAAAGTCATGCAAAACACTGATTGAAAGGAAATCACAATTCTTTGAATGCATAAGTGAAAAACTGTCCAATCTACTAACGTTTTTTGGGATTGTATGGATGCAGGTACATGCATGTACCATGCAGCATTCTACTGAAATGGAGGTCTGCTTCCCTGTGGCTCTAGGAACAAGGCCTAGCTTTATTTGTATGTGAAAGATACACATTTCTCTCATATCATTCAACTGCTTGGTGGTCTTCCTGCAATAAGCTAAACAAGGCATTACCAAATAACTACTGCATCAAAAGCAGTATTCTAGAGAGTGCTCAGAGATGTTTATAGAGTTATCATTACCTGTATGATCAATTTTTTTAAAATCTGTGCTGCTCATTTCATCATTTCACACAATTTACAACGATTTTCAAAGTCTTTCTGTACATCCATTGCATACTGACTAGAATAAAGCATTACCCTACTCTTGACTTCTAAGGCCGGTAGGAAATACAGCAAGGAAGTATGGCACTGAAGAAAATGGGAGAAGAGGGGGAAGAATCCCATTAAAAGCACATATCCCTCCATGCCCAGATCTGAAAGCACTCTTGTAGATGTTAAAATTGATTTCCACAGATTTCATTCCTGCTGAAATTAGCCACATACTGTTTGTATGTGCAAGAAAAGAGCCTTGACCGTAACCACCTACTGCAGTAACAATGCACAACAGACTGCTAGAAAAATCCTGTAAAACACCACTAGTCTTCCTGAACATAAAACAGACTTCTTAAATTAAATGTACATTGCAGGACATTTTGGCTACATCTATGATAACACCGGATTATATTTATTTAGAAGAAAATCAGTTTATACGTCTAAATTACTTTAAGTGTCCAACGTAACACTTTTCAACGATAGATTGTCTTGCAACAAAATTCAATATGGGATTCAATTAAGCCAGTCTTATGCCCAAATACTCAAAAGAACCTCATTTGCACACAAAACACAGGATGTTCAATTTTGCCCATGACTACATTTACTAACCCGAGAGCTCCTTTTCTTCAGGAGGATGACCAAGACGACAAACCTGGACAACAGCTTTAGTCCAGACGGGTCCAAAGCGGCCTGATGGCGTCCACGAGACAGCAAGCACCAAAAACCTCCCTGTCTTGG
>VXBQ01011975.1:517698-559703 GCA_013400175.1 Phainopepla nitens | reverse complement strand
GGCGAGGCGCGCTCGGATGGGTGCTAGCAAGCAGTGCAGCGCGTTGAGTTCGTGGGTGCTCCAGCAAGCAGCCTGGTTTTACAGTCTTACGGGAAACACTCTCAAATTGTTTGACTTGGGGAACAGATTTAAGCGTAGGGGTGAAGGCTGTGGGCTGCGCAATCACATTAAGCCTCGATCCTTTGGGAACTCAGGTCAACAGATGAAAGTCAAGCTGAAGGAGAGAAGACCCAGCTGACGGTGTGGACAGGACAGAAACTGGAACGAGGTTCTCAACTACTGGCAATGGCTTTTCAACAGACAGGCTGTGAGCAGTCATTCATTTGGGGGTAGCTTGGGCACTTTTTTGAAGGGCAGCAAGCAATGATTACCTGCAAGAAAGAGACCAAAGGTGAGCTAGAGACCCTTCTGGCACTGTGTTCCCTGCCGGTGGCTGAGCTAAGAAAAGCCCTGGGGTAAGGGCCTGGGGACTGCAGCCAGCACATCTCTAGTGGCAGCCCCCAGGAAGGAAGACAATGGCCAGTGGTGAGCATTCCAGGGTACCCTACAGCTGCCTAAAAGAGAGTGGGGAGAAAATGTGAAGTGAGCAAAAGCGAAAATTAATATTCAATCAGTTAGATTAAAAACACAGCCAGTTTCAATTCAACAGTTCTCTCTCATCACTTATTTTTGTGGCACACAACTATTCCTTAAAAAATAATTGAAACTACCTAGGGATGGAACAGCAATCTTCATCTAGCAGTAAAATGTGTTCATGGTAAAGATGTGTCATTTAAACCAATACAGCAAGAGAAAACTGAAATAGAGTCTTGCATTTTGCACAGAAATTAGAAAAATAGTGCTTAGCCAAATGCCATTAACATGTCTTAAAACTATCTTCAGGCCTTTCAGATTTCAAATTTCATTGCCTTAGATTTCTCTAGGTATTGCAACTATTACAAGAGTTTTTTCAGTTTTACCTATTCTGTGAAATTTTGTTTTGCCATCTGTGAGGAAATTAGAGAGGGGCAGATTAGATTGTTAAATGTGTACGTAGCTAAACCCTGTTAAAGCTATAGAGATCTTAGATGACATTCTTTTATTTAAAAGAAATTTATTATGTGACTTTTTCTAAAAGAATCCTAGTTTCATGTTAAAAAAAAAATTAGTAATGATGCAAATCCAGACTGCTCGATGAGTGTCTTTTTCTTTAGAACAAAGGGGAAGGGAAAAATAGAAGTTGGAGGTCATTTTTGACTTTGTTTTTCTCCAATAAGTCAGAAATCCAAGACATCATTATTGCTTGTGTTTTACTTTTGTATCTATGGATTTTAATTCCTGAAGAAGTAAAGGTGACAAATTTGTAGAAGGATATGTTTTTAATCATTGCCAAGGTTCTAGAATTGGTAAATATGTGTTTCAGTCAAGTCTGAGAACAGCATTTTCTTTCTGCTGCTCAATATTCCAAAGCACTGGAGTTGCTCTGTCAGCACAAACTACCATGAATGACATGAGACGTGCTTTATGAAGTACAAGCCTTCAATACAACTCTGAGACATGATGTGGCATCAAAACTGCCTCATTTTGGATCAAAATCACATTCAAGGGGCATTTTTTAATTTCTTAATTAATTTTCTTCAGAATTCATTCATTCATTCAGTCAGTCATTTTCTTCAGAAATTCTAAGAATTTCATCTTAGAAAGAGATGAGAAGATTAAATTTTTTTTATACCTTCTGGCTTACATTTTTTCCTGAGCCTGTAGATGGTGTAAATGTAGATGTCCTCTGACATCTGATAGTTAAGGGTACCAATGCTGCACCCATGCAATTTAAGGGAACAATGTAGTTTTTAGGACAGTCTTCCAGCAAACCTATTACTATAGAAGTTATTTCTTAGTTTATCATTTGAAGCAAAAGAACCTGAATTTTAGAAAATGCTGCAGTCTCACAAATCTTCTATACTTAAGACACATGGTTTTTAAGTTTCCTGCTGCTATGGCAGCTTTAGCAATAAATGCATTCTAAATACCTCTTTGATGAGTCACAAGTGTCTATTGAACTCTCTTTGTGGTGAACTACTATTTCATTTCCATTCAAAGAGTCTCTTTGCTCTTTTACATTAATCATTCACTCTCTCCAATATAATATTAAGGAACAAAGAGGTAATGTTTCATATTTGTACAATCACAGAAGAAATCCTACCAAATTCCTTGATCTTCTGGCATAGTCATAAGCAAAGTGAGAGGAAACATTGCATCACATTACCAAGCAGCTCCGAAACAGAGCCTCAAAAACCTTGGGTGCTCACATATCTGAAAAACAACTTTGTAAGCATCAGTTACAACACACTTAATTCTATAAACTCTGGATTATCATCTCTGCTGTTTATCAGAAATAAGACCTAATAAAAAGTCACACTTGCTCCCTATACAGTACATCTGTAGATATTTTTATTTTACATGTACCCAGAAGAGAAGGATGATAGTAAATTACTTGAGGTGAGGTTAAAAAATAAGCCTCTTTACTATAACCAGTTTTAACCCCACATACCTAAAGTTAGTCTCTTCCCTTGGGAGCTTTAAACCTCTTTAGTTCTATACACAATCTCAAAAGGCCAGAGATGCCTGGTGATCTGTGGGAGCTTACATGAGTAATTGGGGAAGTCTCTTGGGCTTCACCTTTTAGCTGCCTGTGACTGGTTTGATGGCATCAGTGTGAGAACAGAGTTCAGAGAACAGCTCTGGAGAAGAACTGTGTTGGGAGAAGAACTGTGCAGGCAGAATGTCAGACACCTGGGGGCTTCTGTCTGAGGACTGATGCACCTCATTTCTTTTGCAGCTTTTACAAACTACATTGGAAGGAAATAGATAGATACAAACAGCTTATGGTGGGGAAAGACTTACATATATATGTATTCTGAATTTTTTTTTTACGCATGTTCGGTCTTGTAATCACCACTGAAAAAAATGTACACTTTTGTAGAAAGGATTTCTATTTTTAAATAAAAGTCAGTTATTTTATTTTGAAGAGATAATGGCTGCAGGCAATCTTTTGAATAAACCTAATGAGTTTATTTGGCTTTTTGAAGTCAATTTTGTGTCTCAACAGGCATCCTTAGTGATATTTTTGGTTGCGGTAAGTAATTTCATAAATTAATGAGATTTTCAACAGGGAATTTAGTCAAGTTAGAATTCCAAGACTAGAATACATTTCCTAGCAACTGCAGATTGGCATTTTTTTCATTTTTTTCTTCATCTCCATTTCTGGAAACTATTCGACATAAAGGGAACCAGCACAGTAAAATTCCTTATTAGCACAGTAAGACACTCCTTATGCTGTTACTTTACTGTAGTGCATTTTAATTTGCATTATTATTGCTAGAACATGGCCTGGAGTTAAAATTGATTAAATTTATTAAGTCCTTAAAGCGAACTATTTTTGTGCATAAGATCTTGAGTTTAGACTTGTAGCTTTAAACAGACATTTTATTATAGAAGCAAATTAAAATCTGTTTTCATGTTATTAGTGAGAGTTTCTGAGAGTCCTCAAGACCCAATCTACCTCTTCAAAAGAACTTTAAAGCCCTTGCCCAACCTGCATCACTGACCTGTTTAATAACACAAAATGCTGCATGGATTGCTAGTACCTTTAACTATATTTCTGCAGAACTAAAATATGAAGTGCAAATGGCTTTACTTTTCCACTGTAATGCAATTTTACCAATATTAAATTTACTTAATTCCTTTTTTTTTTTTTTTTGCAACAAATGTTTATCAAGACTCTTCATAGCACAGTTAGAAACATCATGAGGTCTGTGTTCAATTCTGTGTTTAAAAGTCAGTCATCAACTGACCAAAACTAATTATGGATCTAAGATCCATTCTTTTTATGGTCAGAAGTGTATTCTTTTCTCACTGTCATCTTTATTTCAAGTTTCAAAGGCAGGATTCAAAATCCGCTGCAGCTGATGGAAGACTTTCCCATGGATTTTCACTAGGCTTTGGTCAAGCCCCAGGTGGCAATGAACAAGCTGAAACTCATTGAATCTCCTTGTTTACAGAAGTGATAAAGCAGGTCAAATCCTCATTTAATCTCACTGTGGGGAATAGGCCGCTGATGAAAGAGCACATGAGCAAAAAGGCAGATTTTGAAGAGGCAGACCTGAAACAACCTGCTGTGCAAGTGCCATTTAATTACCTTAGTTCTCTGATATTAATTTCTCTTGAAACAACATGCTACAAACTGAACATTTCAGAATAAACATAAGGCTATTTCTGTTCCCTGTCTTTGTTTTCAATTTCCTTTGATGATGGCATAATGGATGAATGTTGTAGAGTGCAGTGTAGACCTGTAAGCTTGAAGGGAGTTTTACTCCACGAGGGAGACTGTGTGGCCCTGTCAGACCACCCAGGGAAATCCTTGACTCCAGCTGTTTCCCTTTGCCCTACAGCTCAATGTCTTTGTGTTGCCCTTTCCTCTCATAGACATCCTTCTAGGTTTGAGGTCAGCAGCAATTGAGCTGTCTCCACTTTTTCTTACTACCCCAACATGCACACATCTTTCTTGAAAGGGCATAGTCAGTTGGATTTTTACATAGGTTGTGTAAAACTAGGTGACTTTTAAAAGACACCACCGGTGTTGACTCTGCTAGTGGCCGCATCAATCATCATTTAATGAATCTGTTCAGAGGGTGAGTCTGAGCCTTCATGTACAGAGGAAGAGACCTCAGACTGCAGGATAAGCACAGCTGACAGTCAGCACATGAGCAAAGCAAAGCTGAATGTGAAGCATTGCATGGCAGGAATACCAGTTCTGAACTGTGGAATAACAAAGGATGAAAAGTCAAGCTATCACCTTTACACACCATTTCTAAGAGAAACCGTAGCTCTCACAAGTTCACAAACCTAGTGAGACTTCAGGTGAGAGACCTCCTGTGAGAAACTGGTGCAGCTTTGTTGTATCCAAATCAGTGAGCATTAACATTAGCTGTCAGTCCAGGGAGGTAACCCAAAACTTGGGATGGTAAATTCCTCTGAGGAATTTACTTCTATACTAAGGATCAGTATAGAAGCCTCATGAGGTTCTAGTTGATGTTCATCTCCAGCAATGTTATCATACTATTTGCAAGTAGAAAGTATGTTTAGTGGTATTTTCATAGTCCCAGCGTGGCCTTCCATTAACACTATCTTTCATGAGGAAAAGACCAAAAGTTCCCATGCCAGCAGCACACACACAAAAATTCTATTGCAAATATCATATCTGTCAGCACAAAAGAAACTATTCATGTCAGTGTCAGTTAACAAATGTGTTTCTGTGTTTAGAATTCATGATAATTTATTCTAATTATTTTCTTAAGAATCTGTACAAGCTGTTTAAATTCTATTTGTTCTCATATCAGCTGTTATACCAGGTAAGGTCTAAACATATACAAGATAGGGTCTGCTGATTTTAGAAACTGAATGCTTGGATGCAAAATGAGCAGACTCACTGAAGCTTGGCTCAGATTTCAGAAAACAGCATAACTATTTTATAAATGTTACATAATATGAATATTTAACATATCTCTTTTTTTCGTATTATCCCTTTAAAAACCAATTTTTAGTCCATGCGAACTGATCAAAAGCTTGGGGCACTTTTGATGTTAGATAAAGTCGAAGCTTAGAATCAGAGACAAGACGTTCATTACACACAGAAATGAACAGCTGTGTAAATACTCTAGGAAAGTAAGCTGTGAATAAAGTGAGAAAAGCTCAGTGAGAAGGTCTGTCCAAAACAACCTTTCAGAAGTGGCAGGAGAATGACCAATGACTGAGAACAGTTTATCCAAATCTCTCTGTACTTTAAAGGTGCTTCGAGAACCCCTACAAAGACTCTAGTGTAACATGGCCAGCCCAGAAAACTCACTCCTTTGGTTTTTCTGGGATTAAAGTGTGTCCTTCAAGTGTTAGTGTTTCTCTGTATCTTCAAGAATTTAATTCAGGTTCTTGGCTGGACTAATTTAGGGGAGGATTTACTGCTCAGAGAGGCTGTCAGTGCTGCTCAGCAGTCGTGCAGTGATTGCTCCTCAGCACAATTACACTTGCTTTGCGGGGCTCTGGAGGCAGTAGGTGGAGGATGATGGATGTGGGCTGTATATTCAAAGGCTAGTATAACCTACTGAGACTTCACATCTTGGGCTTCTTCTAGCATTAACAGTCAGAGCTGGGGTCCTTCAGAAAGAGGTTCAGGAGTGAAATTTCAATTTCACTTTGAATTTCTCTCTGGAGTGCTTATCTCTCTACACTGACTATGCAGGAAGCTAAGGCACTGGGGCTTGTTATGCTAATATTGAGCTTTGGGACACTATTGCCCTTTGAAGATCTGTCACTGCATGCCAGAAGCCTGTTGGATTTCACAGTAACATCACAAAGCCCCCAGAAGTGCCAGGGAGGCCAGGAGCAGAGGCTCCAGCTCGGGTGGAAACACATAACCACAGGAGTTCGATGACTCATCAGTGCAGGAATGCAGCCTTGGGAGCCGGGCAGAGCTGGTTTGGGGAGCTGGGCAGAGCTGGTTGGGGGAGCAGGGAATCGCAAAGAGAGCAGAGATGTATCTGATGTATGTAAACCATCCTGTACATAGTGAAAACACAAGATAACAGGGAAGTGTAGACAACAGACACAGTCCCTACTAGAGGACAAAGGAAGAGCAGAAATTGCTCCGGCATCCTCTCTTCCAGTTACAGAGTGATGTCACTGCTCCATCACTGCTTCCACCTCCCTCACCTCTTGTAATGAAGGAACACTTTCTGATTTGCCATCCCCTTCCTTTTGCTCCAGCAGTTTTATGTAAAGAGTTTTCCTTTATCAAATCCTCAGGTTAAGTAAATAAGTACATTGAAGAACAGTTTGTATCTCTCTGTTTTCTACTTCTACTTTCCCACAGGACAGTGTGATTTATTACCCCTGTGACTTATTATCAAACTAACATGAAATAGGGTGAAAGAGTTGTGATGTACATGCATTGGAAATGTTTTACAGTTTAGAAGTGAAATTGAAATTATGAGATGGCAAAGGGAACTGTAAAAATACCTGTTATATGAGAGAGACAAAGAACCAATGGCTCAATGAATGTCACTAGTTTTTCCACAGTGTTTAAAAAATGACATTTGAACACATACAAAATACAAAAACAAAATACAAAAATACAAAAAGTTATTTCCAGAGTAGCTAACTGGATTCCACCTATTTGATGTACAATACTGAGCGGTGACTGTTGACTTGTGGAACTCTCTCTTTATTCCTTCATAGATGAAATGTGCTTTAGATAGGACATCCCATTACTGAGTGGACTGGATTTTGTTTGTCTCCCTAAAAGGATTCATATGTTTCAGGAAAAGTTTCCAGATGAAGTAAAGTAAAGATTATTTCCTCTGTATTGCCTCCTGTATGACTATTCTGACAGTAGAGCAAAATATTCACTTTTTGAACCATGACACACTTCAAGAACTTTATTAGCTAAAGTCACAGAAATTCAGCGCACAACCTCCTTTGCAGCTGCCCTCATAATTTCTCTAGTTACCTTTCTTCAGGTGTACCCCTTGGAGCTTGCTGCATTTGAAGTTACATTGTTATTGCCACACCTTTGAAAGATAGGATCTGGAGTTCAGTCATCACAATGCAAATATCACCCCAAAGTAGGTGCCTCCCACACTGTTCTCAGCCAGGTGCCAGTGATGCACTGCCTGGGTGAATCTCATTTGCATGTTTGTATTAAGGATGCCTGTTAAATACAGAAACTTCATAGCTCACCAGCTACAGGCTGGGAATTGTTTACTTTTTTATTAATAGCCAACACAACAGAACAGTAAAGTGCAGGATGTATCTGAAAAAAATGAGCTCTGCTGAGAGGGGTGAGAAAGTCCTTAGTTTAGGGGAGAAGTGTCACAGCAATCTCCAGGGATGTCAGAGATGGAGAACTTCCAGAAAGGGACCAATAAAGGAGATTTTTTCTTATAAATGTATCCTCTGACATAAATCCTGCATGAAGAGAGAAGTTTCTGACTGTGTGGGCCAGAATAGAGCCTACAACAGGTTGTCTGATTGCAGGCAGACTGGATGGGTTTTTTTTGTTGTGGTTTTTCTGGTTTTATTTGTTGTTGTTTTGGTTTGGTTTGGTTTTAATTTTAGGTATGAAAAAATAAAAGCACAGTTTTCTTCCTTTTTTTTTCACTGATGTCATTTATAAGATTACTTATAACTGTGTAGCTGTCTTGGCTGTTTGAGAAGTTGTAAACAAATACTTTCCACACCAGTTATCTTAACCTAAATCAAGTGAAACAGGATATCAGCCTTTGGATAATATTACACAACTTTTGCTTTTAAAAGTAGGAAACTGAAATTTTTAATGAGGACATTTTGTCCCAGCAGGCTGTTTGGGGATATTCAGCTGGTAATATGTTTTTCCACAAAAGTTGCTCAAGTCTGTTTGAGATCTAGAATCATATGAGTCAAGAAAGATGTAACACACTGAGGACTGTGCCTGACATCCAGCAGTCCCCAGGGTGTATCTAGCAGTTGTCACTTCTCCATACAGCTTAGAACACTTTTTTCATTAATTGTTAGAAAGCATTAAGAATTCCTCTCATACCTTCCAGTAATCATTATTACACTCATTACTGAGTTAATTGCAGTAAGAAATCAGGATTTTAACACTTTTCCTGTCACCTGTTTAAAAAAAGTGCATATAAGCATTAAATAATACAACTACTTAGTAACAGCATTGGAAATGGAATTCAGATATCTAGTGGAATTATACTACCCTCCAAGCTCACAATTTTAAAATGCAACAAAAAGCAAAATAGGCAGTTGGAATGAAGGCAAGAAACTTGTTCTGTTTTGATTAAGGAACAGTTCTGAAAGTTCAAGTTAGACTACAAGCATACAAAAATATAAACCAAGATAAAACTTCCCATTGCATCTTATTTTAGCTGGAACTACAAACTGAGCTAGCATATAAAGAAAAGAACAGAGTATGTTTCTCAAACAAGGGTATATAAAAGAAAGATAATGGACAAAAGAAAAGAGAAAAAAACTGTATTAAATGGAAATGTCAGTTGTCTCATATTTCGTAACATTGAATGAACTATCTCGGAACAGAAACAAAATCTAAGAAATATTTCTGTTCAGGTGCTTTCATCATGTTAAACCTCTTTTGCATCAAATGAGAGAAATGACTTCTTGAAAAGAGCCAGTTAAATGGGACAAAATCCTTCATATGCTTTATATTGAAGAAAAAAAAAGAAAACCAAAGTTCCAGTAATTCATAAGAAGAATACAGTAATATATTATAAACTGCATGCTAATCATAGGAATAATATTTGAAAGAATGAAAGTCATATCCAGCCAATACACAGCCAAATCTTCCTGGGTTTTACCTTGTATTTTGAATAGTTTAAATACAATTATACAAATGAGTCCCAGGTCACACCCTGTTGAAAAACAGCAGGAGAAATGGTGTAGAGTGGTAGTGGGCCGGGAGGATGCTCCATGCCTGCCCCTCTACCTGTGTCCTACTTCCACTCTGGGCTGTTTGGAGGATAGGGGCAGTCTGAACCAACACTTTTTGTTCTCTGTCTTGGCCTGTGCTCCTGTTTTTCCTGCTGTGCTGCAGCTCTGATGGTGCTGCCCAGCCCTGCTCCATCAGCACACGGAGAATTCCCAGTGCAGGGCTGAACAATCTCACGAGGTGAGATGCAGTGCACTGAGTGTTAACAGAACCACTGAACCATTTTGTTATGGCTCCAGCTATGTTCCTTGCTAAAAGTTTCCTGCCAGTGATACACTGCAGTAGTGAAGGCTACAAATGTATTACAGCTGTCAGCCAGCTGTAAATAACAACCAGTTGCATTCAACGTGTCAGACCAGTGCAAGAATAGAGCCTAAGGAATCTATTTTGTTTGGAGTAGAACCAAACCCTAGCCATAGTTCTGTCCAAATGATTAAAGTGAAGCTGCAGTGCACTTGAAAAAGAATTTAGGTTTGCTATTAAATAAAGATTGAATATTGAAAACCTTCCTGATGAGGACAAAATGTCAGATTAATGTACATTTGCAGTCAGGACACAGCTGTGGAAAGTTACTTCAATTTAAGTTTTTGATTGAAGTGTGGGAAGTAGAACAGGGATTTCAGTTACTTCCTCAAAGAGGAAACTGGAATGAGAAATCAGTATAACAAGTCTTTTGTTTACTCCCCACCTCCACCAAACATGGCTCAAGCATGAGGCAAAATTTGCAGTTAATTACAGATGATTGAAACAGTGAAAAACAAATCTAAAAGTAATGCCAAACAAAGCAGAAAGAGAACACAGTATTTGGGGAGGTCCAAAAGAACATCCACTTAAGCATCACAACTCAAGTGGCAGCTGTAGCAGCGATCAGTTGATCTGTGGAGGCCACAGACGTAACACTGAAGGGAGGTTCTTCCCTTGCCCAGGGATTTGCAGATACGGACTTCATATTGGTTAGACTTCCTGACAAAGCAATACAGCTCTTAAGAGACAACAAATGATGTTTATAGTGATTATAAAATGTAAATTGTAGAGGGTGGTATTAGATTATGCTAACATTTTTAACATTTATATCATGCCTGAGCTACTTCTTTATTACTTTGGCAGGAAATGGCCTTGTCCTGGCAGCAGCAGGATTTGATGTATTAACAGCTGTACTGGAGCCTGCTAAAATAACAGCAAAGATTTTCAAATGCAATAGCTGTGCTTCAGTTAGTGTTATAATGTTTTATCAAAATGCCAGCTGGAAACGTCAACCATCTCCTTTGTCGCTAAATAATTACCAGCTTTAATAAAGACAGCAAGTTAAAAGAAAAACTTGTATGGACATTTCTAGCTAATGTCTATACCTAAATATCAATTTCTTCTATCCAAAGAGGATAAAGTCAAGGTAGAAGTTAGAGTAACATGGCCTTCATATTTTATAGATGAAGTTCTTCATGAAGGTGTCCACACTATAGTTTAATTTTTCATTTGATGAATACTGAATTCCTTCTCTTTTTGACACATTTCAACTTTGATGAAATGGAGATTTTTGTGTAGAAATAATTAAATAACTTAGCAGAGGTGCCATTTTAACCTTAGTGGAAAACAGAAAGTTAAATCATTCTGTTCTGAGCTTTGACAAGAATTAAAATAAATGTCCTTCCTTTCATTAAAAACTTGTTCGGAGAAGTGCCATCAAATCAAATCTTTCTACATCATTCTTCACCAATAAATAAACACTTCCAACATTCAACGCAGTTAACAAACAAGACCAGTTCCTCCAAACTGGAATTCAAGATGCCTTTTATTTTCCTACACCACTTACCCCCAGCCCATCTGGAACCCATTCTGGTTCTGTCTTGTGGAAAGTTAATACAGCTATTGATTAGCCATTTCTTAAACCAGCACCATTTACAAGACATTAGTAAGTGTCATTTCCCATAAGGTTAAATGTTTGCATGAACTGATTTTTCAGAGTTATCCAGGATAAATTTGTCCTTACATTCTTGGGTATGGCTGTTAGCTTATTTTTTTTCTATAATGCCCAATTATTCTGGAATCAAAACACTCAGAGGGCTTGTTACACTGCAACACTCAGCAAAAATACTATAAAATTTCTAGGATTTCAATTTATTCAAGGACAGTACTTTAGTTCACATTTATACCTACAAATCTGACATTTACAAAACACAAATGGTGAGATTAACGTGCTTCTGAGCAGTGAAAAATAATCTCTGTCTGACCTAAGTCACTTCAGAATAGTAGAAGTTATTAGTACAATGTGAGTCTTTCCTTTTACATGACTTACATCCTGTTTTCAAGTCCAGAATAGTCAGAGTGTCCCTATAGCCTTTGAAATCTAATCCCTGTCTTTTTATAGGACTGTGGGTGGATTTGGATAGAAAACTTCTCAATGATAGATATTGTTGTAGTGCAATTTTATTCTGAAAACACACCGAAATTTTCTGCCTCGTATTCCTCCTCTTGTGGATCCCTGTTTCACAGCCAGGATTTATAAATTACTATGAGCCTTGCCAATATTTTCTTTTATTCAAATATTTCATCAGTTAAGGGGAATTTCGTTCAGATAATGTGAGGGATGTGAAAGCTAGATCCCTTGTTAGACTGCTTTTAAAACAATTTTCTTGCAAGGCTCAAGGCAGTGAACCTGTGCCTCCTGGATATCATTTTACTCTCTATTTTCAGCACAGAAGTGAAACCTGAATTGCATATATTAGTATCAGGAAGAATCATAAATGTTGAAGCTGTGGGAAACTAAAATATCAAATTTGAGATCCACCAGCTGGTTTTTCCACAGACAGCGATGCAGCATAATTCTGAGCTATTTTCTAAAAGTTCAGCCTGCCATTCCTGTAAATGAAAATAATTTACACACTGAAATTATAGCAGATTCAGTAAATGGCCTGAATAATAATCACTCTTGGGACAATATTTCTGCTTATATCATCCTTGTGTGCCTGTAATTGTAATCAGTAATTCAGTCTGTAATTGTCCTGAATACAACCATTGACTGCAGCAAGCAGCTGGCAATTATAACTGTGGGATTAATGACTGTGACAGCTATGACCATATTCCTTTTCCAGTTAATGCTATTCTATGACTGGAAAGATGCATTTTTTACATGCTATAATGTTTTATGTGAGGGATGTCTGGGGAGTCCAAACACATATGCTTTGAATTTCAGTCATTTTTGGACCTGAGGCTACTAGCTAAATTGCATCCTGCTCCACAATGCTCCTGGATAATAATATGAATTGGGATTCTGGACAACTCATTAAGGCACAGATGAGCTACATTTAAAGTATTAAATAAATAACCTGTATTACTTTCTACTCTTTGCTTAGAAATATTTGGATTTTCCCATGTTTGCAGTAAGGGGTACTTAAGAAGACAAGAGTTGCTGTAGCAATATCTCTTTCTGCTCATCTTTTATGACAGCATCTGTCTTGCTGACTGTTTATTATCCCAGGATGGGTACTGCTCATGATTTACAAGCCAGTGCCTTATTCTGTCTCTCAAACTTTGGGTTTTACACACCCAAAGACTGTAAGCTGCAGCCACACTGTGGCGTGTGCAAAATGCCTTGTTCCACGCAAGCATGCAGGAAAAGGAAGTGCACAGACTGGCCTTCAGCTCTTCACTTTGTATTTCATACTTGTCATCTGTGTGCCACCAACCAGCTGAGGTTTTGTAAGCCAGTATCGGGAAGGAAAAGTATTGTGGGCAACCCAAGAGACTATGCTGGCTGGGTGAGTTCCCTTCCATTTTTGCATGGGAGATACCTGGCATCTCCAGAGATGAAAAATGACAAAGTGAAAAAGACACAGTCAGAAACTCTGAGCTTTTCGAAGAATACCTGTCTCCACTGAAGTAGACTTTTGGCCTTCCAGAATTGTGCCCAAAAAATGAAACTCAGATGATGGTGTCATGAAAGAAAGAAGTGCCAGTGGCTTACACATTTCAGTTATGGAATATTCTCCAGTGAAAATATACACAGCATTCTTGTGCAGCTTTTATCTAGAATTATCAACTCTAATATAATTAATGCCCAAAGCACTAATTAATCTGTCATACCTATTTTGTACAGCAATGCAAATCTCCTCTCCCACTGGGTCAGTGTGCAGGATTCTTGCCACATAACTATTTTTTCCCCATGTGAAACAAAAGCATTTTCTTCCCAGTGTTGATCACTGATTTCGTAGCAAATAAATCATAATGTCCACCCTAGCAGTGGGTTTCTGGACAGGCCCTAAAAAAGGGCACAAATTAATAACTGTGCGAGTGGCCAACTTCTCATTTGCTAAGCATTAGATCCTCCTAGTTCATTACTTTCAGGATCAGGGAGGAATTATTCTCATCCACTCCCTTCCTGCTTTAGCAGACTGGCCTGAGCATCAAGATTTCATCTCCCAGAAAGGAAGGAGGGATCAAAAGATGAGGTTTGTTCTTGTTACTGCAGAGCTGCTGCTTTGTGGAGGGTAAAAGAGCCCTCGAGGCTGTGACTGACTTCATGAGATACTTGGAAACTGCACTGTAATTCACTGGATTGTAGGATTTCAGGCCCTTCTGCTGTCTGTCACCAGTCTGCTATAGCAGTGGTCTCTGTATGGCTAATGTATCTCCAACACCCCTTTTAGACTTGTCTCTTTTCTGTGTTATTTTTAAGGAAATAAAAAAGTGTAATGCAGGAAGAACCTAATGAAGCTTGTGACTTTTACTGGGCCTCCATGACTTATTCTGTTTTTAAATTTTAGATTTTTCTTGATCCAGATAGGATGAGAATGCCCTTACAATTAATTGTGGACATAAACAGACAAGAATATAAGAAATTCCAGTGACTGGATTTTTTTTCCAAATAATATACATCTTCAAAAACTAACTGCTGTATAACAAAAGGTAAGTTCAATTTGTCTGCAGAGCATAGTATCTCTGCCACAACCATTTCTATCAAATAATTGCAGACCGCTATTTTTTCAAGCAAATACTGTGGCTAATGAACTAGAATAATTCCAATAGAGGAAAGCTCTATTACCTGACAATTTTTTGGGCAGTTTGTTCTACCTCTTTGGTATTTGTCTCCACCCTTAAGCAAGATACAAATAATAGTTTCAAAGCCCCAAAAAAGGCAATCTTTAATTTCGCATTGTGCACTGATTTATATAATCTTCAACAAAGAAAATAAGGCAAAGAAAAGGCAAATCTTCTGTGTCTATAAATAAAAATGCTCAGGAAAGGTAAGGAAGGGAAGACCAAGTCTTTCTTCCTTGCACCATTCTGGGAAGGTTTGGCACTGGGAGATATTTTGTCTGTCCTTTTTGCAAAACACATAATTTTTTTCTTTTTCCAAATAGTCAATGGCTATTTGCATGGTTCAGAGAATTTGTAATTATCAAGGCAGAAAAAGACAATAATCTGCTACAAGAATGAGGGTATGTGTGAAGTTGTGTTAGCACACAATTCAGGCATTTCATTCCATTCATTCTTGTGTAACTAGCCAAAAACCTATTCTTTTAAAGCTATTGTACATCTTGAAGGAGAAAAATAATCACAACTATATGTCCAGTGTTAAAAAATACCAGTCATATCTCTGAAAGAAACTTCCAGTTACACTATTGTGATCAGAAATCTGTATTTAATACAAAGAGGTATTTCTTTTTCTATCCAGCCTTCTATTATTGCCAACATTTTAACACATTGGGATTATTTTAAGACACTTCAAAAGACTAATAGTTAAATCTTCTTACCCACTCTAACAGATTAACATCAGCTAAAGGGACTAGCATGATAGAAGCATTGTTTCAAAAGCCATTCTTTTCCTTGGGTAGACTTTCCTGGCTAAGGCATCTTGACAAACAGCCAAGAACCTGCTTCCTTTGAGTTTCCTTTCAGGCAAGGCACAGAGAGACCCAGCACAGAAACTAAAGGGAGTCTTTCTGAAGTATCTTCCTGACAAGGACATAAGCCTCTGCTTTTGTGCCACATTCCTTCTTATTTTAAATAGCTCCTCTCTTCACCTGAGAAGTTTCTACAAGAGTTCACAGGCAGAAAACAGATCTCCTTTTAACCTTCCCCAGCTCTCTCAGTAGCCTCTCTTTTTCCAGTCCTTTTGAAACATCAGTGGTCCTGCCAAGACAAGTCTTTGGAGTATCTCACCAGGCCCTCTCACTGACTTTCATACCAGCACTGCTGGAAGCTTGTCCTGGTATGTTCTGGAACTACATTCACCTTTTCCATGGCAACTTAAAATGGTATCCAGTTTCTTCTTCTTCTTCTCAGGTCCTTCTTTGTGTTTGCTTTATAATGGAACACAGACCTTCTAGGAAGACTTGTATCTGCCAGACCCTGAGTACAAATTTCATTCTGTGTTCTGAATTTCATGCCAGCCCTAGCTGTACAGTGGTCAAGGTTGATTAGTTCTTCCTTTATTTAATTCTGGCCCTCTTCTGTTTTGACAAAGCATCCAAGTTCAATGCAATCAGGAATTTTCATTTTTAAGCACTTACTGAGTCAGAGTTGTCAGAGTTTTCAAACACGAGCAGTTCTACGAATGATGATCAAGGAGCTCGCTTGGCCACTGCTCCATGTGCTGATATATTCCTTTGCAACATAGCCCACTGTTCCCTCCTTTCTCACTAGTTCCTTATCCATTCTTACACCAATTCCCATCTGTGATGATCCACCCACAAGGGGAAGGAAGCACTTGATCCACCCTGTGAATTAAAGCCAGCTTCTCTGGGTCTCTACACCATCTTTTATGCCTTAGTTAAGTGTTTCTCCATATAGTACCTTTGAGCTAAGAAAGGTTGCTAGGAGAGTTCTTGATTAATAAAACCTGACAGCATCCATTCATCTAAAATATAAGGACTTGTACAGAAATGTCAGGCACATTTCACAAAAGAAATGAGTTGATAATGCAGTGTTTACGGAATGAGTGATGAGATTCACATCTTTGCCTTTCTCTAGAAAACTGGGAAGAGGAGCTGTCAGGATAGCCTGGTGCCATCTATTCTGGTATATCTAGATTGCCTTTTACCCTAATTTCCAGGTAGCTTCGTGTCTTCATAATTATTCTTAAAATATGAAAAAATTATTTATGTACTCCATCTGCTTCAAAATTTACGCACTTACCCCTGTTGCTGTAATTGTCCTAATTTGTTTGTTTTGTCAGGCTTCAAACCCAAGTTGGTTTCCTGAATTAGTAGACTTTTTAGTGTTTCAGGAAAAATCTCCTCAACACAAGCACAGCAGAGCAGGCAAACAAAAATTGTCAGCTAAATTTTAGTTTATTTGTTTTAGCATCCTTCAGGTCAATTAAGGAATAAAACTGATTATGCTTGAAAGAATTTCTTTTGATCCCTGTTCATCATGGCTGGTGCACACCACCCACCAGGCTGAGAGGAAGCGATATCGGATGTGACATACAAAAGAAAAAAACATTAGGCTTCATTTTACAGATAGATAACAGGCAATAAAGCAGACATTTGAGTTTCTTTGCCCCTTTGAGTATGCCAAAACCTATCTTTTTGCTTCCCAATGTGGAATAGAGACCCAAGAGTGATTCCAGGCTGTAGGGCACTGAGTGACCCTCTGTTCTTCTCTGCAAGATCCAGTCAGGGCTGTATGAATCTCAGGAAGGGCTCTAACATTTTCTCTTGACATCATCAAAGACTCCACTCATTCTGTGGCCTAAAGGAATCCAAATTTAAACCTCCAAGACTCCACAAGCATGGAGTTATGATACTGTGTGGGTTCTAGCTGAAATGAATTGCCTGTACAGCACAAGGCCTCTCTTTCTCACACTGCCCCCCAGCAAGGACGTTGGGGGTGGGCATGGGTTTGGAAGGGGATACAGCCAAGACATCTGACCCCAATTCACCTCAACTGATCCCAGGAATATTCCATAACATCCAATGCCATGCTCAGCAATGTGAAGTTGTGAGTTTTCTGAGGGCTTGTTGCTCAGGGGCTGGGTCAGCAGCAGTCAGTTGGTGGGAAGTAATTGCTTTTGCATCACTTTGGGTTATTTGATTTGGTTTTGCCTTTTTTTTTTAATCCCTTTTATTTTAATCCTTTACTTATTATACTGTACTTTATCTCAAAGCATGACTTTTCTCATTTCTGCCATGCCAAACCTTCCTCCTATTCCACTGAGAGCTGTGAGCAAGCAGCTCTGTGAGGCTGAGCTGACACCCAGGGTGTGCCTGTCACAGTCCTTCCTGGCACCCAACACAGGGCACTAAGTGTTCAGAATAATAACAGATTCAATCACATCATGGTGGAGGAACCTAATTCTGTATCTATTTAGCTGTTGCTGGTTGCAATATTGACTTACGTGTTCTTGACATTGACTTGTTTGTTCCCTTATCTGCTCCATGTCTTGCTGCACATCAAATTTGAGAGTGTGTGAAAGGCTGGTTTTGGCTTTTGCAGTTTGCTATGCTGTGCATCATTTGTTCACTGGTTTTCAGAGTAATCTGATATCTGGGCCCAGCACTGCAGTCACCTCTGTACCTTGGGCACCATCTCATGAAAACAATAAACAACTACACCTTTTCCCTTTTTTAATTTGAGATCCAATTGATGGTCAAGATGAAGAATGGCACTTTCCCCTTCTCCTGTGGTGAGATGCTTTCTGTCTTGTAACAATGGCTCCTCAGTCCCTCCAGCATCCTTTAGTAATCAGAATGCACATACAGGTGTGTCTCAATAACCTGTTCTGGCTTTTCCAAGGTACATCTATTTAGGAATTTCACACAGGATCATCTCCTGAAGCAGCATGGTCGTGGATAGCAAGGTGCATGGGAGAATGTGGGCACATACCTGGAATGGTTTTTCACCTCTGAGAATGAGGCACTTCTCCTCAAACATACTGGAAGGATGGAGAGATCTGATGTGCACCTTGGGGAGAATTAATATTGGGTAAAATAAGCCATGATTTGAATTACATGATGTCATTGCTTTATGATGCCATTGCTGAATGAGACTTTACATCACCATTAACAGCAAAATATCTTCATGTTAAAAAGGCTGATTTGGTCTAAAATGAGCAGTAAGCAAACAGTGCATCAAAGAGTGGAGTCTACCTACAGGACCTGGCTTTTGAACACTCTTTAAGCCAAACTGACTCCATGTCTGACCCATCAGAGCAGTGCTGTGTTTAGAGTGTCTCACCTGTGCCTGGCCCTGCAGCAAGAGCTCACGTGCAGCAGGGGAACTGGCTGGCACTGGTGTGGAGCAAGGCAGGGCTGCTGGGGCTCAGCAGTCACTGTGTGCACACTCCTCTAAGAACAGAGACCCAAATCCAGCAAATAAAACAACATTATTACAAACTTAATTCTCATATTTTCAAACACCAGATCAGCCTGATAACCCCATCTGCCCAAAAGGAAGGCCACGCCACCACCTGTCCATGAGGAAAATCCGTCTGGATCAAGAAGAGATATTTGTTTAGATCATAAATGAGTTTGCATTGATTGCATGGTTCTGTCCTTCTTCCCTCTGACCCACTTTTGCTCACAAGCCCACTCTATAATCCCACACAGAACACTGTCTGTCTGATCAGGCCAAACTAATGCCACACTGGGCTGGTAGGGTAAGCACATACATACATATTCTCTCATACACACAGAGTTTAACTCTGTGTTTACAGATGGTTTGATTTTTCACAGCAGTAAGAGCATACACTGAGTACCTTATGTTTTCTGCATTTATACAATGAGAAAAAAGGTTTAAAAAACAATTCTGGAATGGAGAAAATTGAAGTATTAAATACATCCCCATTCACACAATTGTTTTGAATTGAAGCTGCACACTCCTAACTGAGACTGAGCTCCCTATTTTACACACTGTAAAGTCAGACTTACTGTTCATAATTACTATCATCTAGCAAACAGCACAGATTGCTCTGGGAATGCCACTCACCAGGCTGGGAATGTCAGGATTTTATAATTATATTATGGCAACTAGTAAAGAAAATGTTTCACTGCTTATTTACTTCTTTAATAGACATAACACTGATATAATATTATAAACCTCTTTATTTATAATCAATTTATTATCTGTACATATATGTATTGGATTTGGGCTCTTCTGCATCCTTATCTGTGTACAATGTTGACTTTCACATCTGTTGATAAAATTCCTATTTGTTTCTATATAAAACATATAAATAAAATAGTTTTCATTCAGTTTAATTTTCATTAAGTGCTGGTTTATGAAGCACATTGTAGGTACAAGCATGGTAACATGAGAATGCTGCAGCTAAATCAGAGTGTATTATTTCAATTTGTAACTGTGAAGTAAGAACCACGTGGAAGTCTGTTGGAACATGGTAAGAAGAGGAACAAACATTCAGCCTGTATTTTGCTGGAGATTGTCAGCATTTTAATATTATGTGGCAGGCAAACCACTACAATGGAAGTGAGAAGAGATGGAGAGAAGACTAATGCTTTCCTAGACTGCAGAACACAACTGGATATTGTACTTCAGTTTTCACCAGGCTCCACCATCCAGGTATGATGTCAGATTCAGCTGATAGGAAAAGTGATGAGAGATAACATTTTAATATAGTAAAATGACATCATGCTGCAAATGAGGAGCATCATCTTCCTTAGTAAGTCCATGTCATCAGCTATGAGATTCAGGTACAATGGAATCAGTGGACAAGAAATGCCAAAGGACTTCACACAAACTTAGGGGTATTTTAAATACAGCAGAGAGAGATCCCTCAGCTCCTTTTCTGGAACACTTATAGAAAAAAAAATCAAACTTTTGATTAAAAAATGTTATCAAAGCAACAACTGTGTTGTAGGGTATTTATTCTGAAATTTGTTCTTAACATCTGCACTTGCATTCTCACCTGCCATCTCAAGAGAGCAAGTTATGTCACCCTATATATAAACAGGGTTGCTTGGGTATACAGTGTAATTAATAAAAAAATATGTATCTATCTTGTATCTTAAAAACTATAGCAATATATAACCAGATTTCTTTTTGCAAAGCCTGGCACATAGGCTCATAAAACAGAGCAGAGTCAGGGCCAGCCCTGACAAGCTTGCAGTCCTACAGATGGACATAGGTTAAGACAGGGAGCAGCCAGTCAGAGATTCAAACCTTTATACCACCCCCTTGTTAAAGAACTGGTAGTGTGTGAAGTTTATACAGTGTCTGATAGCTTCCCAGAAATGTGTTATGAAAGTATGACACCCTTTATGAAAGCTTTGAACCCCTGATGGCAAGTCTGGCTCTAAAAAATACAACATGGAAAACGTTCTGCAGAGAGGAATAAAGGAAGAAAACAATCTGGAGAAAAGACTGGAGCCATTAGTGGAGCAAGGTAAGAGAGATCAGACTGCTGAACGAGAGGGAGCTACAGAGACCTTCAAGACAAAGATGAGACATTTAAAGTGATTGAGGAAACAAGGGAAAAGGAGAAACAGTGGCAGATGTTGGACAGTGTTGTGTTTTGATTGATGGGGAGTGGAGAGACAGTTCTCAGCAAGACTGCAAGAAAAGAAGTTATATCAAGGGAGGAAAGATGCCTGAAGGACTGTGGGTATGGTTCAACTGCATTTAACTGAGAGGAGGGAAGGAGCAGAAAGACTTTCACAGCCAAACCAGGATGCAGAGGAGGGAGGAGCTTCCTTCAGTTAGGTGTCTGAGTGACAGGATGGAGCTGTTGTCAACAGCGACAGATTAAAGGCAGCAGCGAGAGGATTAAGGGCAAGAAGTAAGAAGCTTGTTGTCGCTAGTGTGTCACAGCTGAGCTGCCAGGGAGCCATTCACTGCCATGCCAGAGGCGTTCTGCAGCACAGCCCTGGACACACAGCACAAGGACAGGAGTGGATTCATGATTCCCAGTGAAAAACTAATAACTGGAATAGCTTGAGAGGTTCTCCAGAATTGGCATGTGAAGGAGTTGAGCTCTACACCACAAACTCCTCTCTTCAGAACATTTGCTCTGTTTGGCCCACACTGTGGACCCCCTCTGTGGACTGCCTGGATTCTTCCCAGGTACCTTCAGTTTTCTATCACCTCTGGCAAGCATCCTTTTCTAGAGTGTAAAACATTTTCTTTATATTTAAAGCATGCACATGGGTGCAAGGTCTTCACTACTGACCAGGAGAATGGTGCTTGCTCTGTGTTACAGTCCTGTATCTAAGATTTTTGAGCCTTTAAAGCCTTGTCACTCCTTAGAGCTTCAGTATATTTGGTCTACCAGTTTCTCCTCTTACAGTTATTGATTTTGGAAAATTAACATGAATGTTTTCATCTCAAGACTTTTTTTTTACCTGTGTTTTTGTATTCATTGAATTTCAGTCTAAGGTACACAAAAGCTTTTTTCAAAAAAATATACCAAGAATAATGTTAATAATTTTGGTGTGATCCAACTCCCACTTTTCCTGGTTTATTTTCACCAAGGCTCACTGACATAAACAAGATGGATTTTGTTTCCTGATATGAGTCTTTTATTTTCCTTACAATTGAAAATGGATCAGGCATTCAATAGTTACATAGGAAAACAAGTTACCTGTACCATATCTTTTATATTAAATACTGAGAAAGTGTGAGTTACAAGAAAGTTCATGAACTTATTTTAAAAATTTGAATGCATATGGTAGAAATTGTATCATAGGATATTCCAATAAGGCATGTTTTATTAGCTAATAACTAAAAAGAAATCATTTGTTAAAAAATTGATAAATGAATGGAATAAAATACTCAGAAAGAGAGTTAAACAAACTTGTTCCTCATTCAGGGAAATACAATTAGCAATATTTCCATTACTTAATCTGCCTTATGGAGGGGTGCTTTTAAGACATGCAGCATATAACTAGGCATAACTCAATATAGTCCTAATATTTTTCCCTGCAATAAGGATTAAAAAATAAAATTGTCCCATTCTTTTCAGAATAACTTGGAAACTGGAATTAATTTAGAATTAACAAGCAATATTACATAGGGAAACACATTTGATATAGCTGTCAGTATTCCCTTCATTACGAAAAAAGCCTAAACAGACAATTCTCCCTTTCAACTCTCCAAATATCAGAGGTTAATGGCTGGCAGCAACAGCCGTTGTTGAGGGGAGCAACCTCATCCCTATCTGCAAACAGCACCCAATAAAAGAGTTCTCATGACCTTCTGATTGCAATAGAAGTTAAAAACTTTATGTCAGCAATTTACATAAAAGTATGGCAGATTTTAATTCCTGTGCCAGAAAGAGAGGTGGGTTGAAAGTGAGGATAATGCCAGACAGGGAGAATAGTGTTAGGTTAATATCCATGTCTTTTCTATCCTACCAGAAAGAATGGAACACCAGTTACTAGGCAGTGTCTCTACCCAGCATGGAGCAGGCAGCCTCATACTTTGCATTTAGATTAGCAGCTGCAACAAAAAACCCTTCAAGCAAATATGGAGCTGCCATTTCCACAAAGGGTTCAAAAAGCCCACTAACCAATAACAAAATATAATGTTATTCTAATAACAGAAATTTGAAAATGCAGTCGGCTTAGTAGAGAAGGCTAACTACTTACACAGTCAAAATTATCTGTGTTGCATGTACGTTCTAATAGGAAGAATAATTAACAGCAGTTATTTAGAAATTGTTTCAGAGGACATCTCTGCTGCTTCTTGCCTCCTGAAAATCAGGTGTACACTCCTGGGGATACCAGGAACACCCCTGGGAACAGTGTCACAGACATACAAACTCACCGGTTTTGCTTAGTAAGAAGGCCAGAAAATCCTAAAACTCAGCCTAGCATCCCAGGAGACAATATAAGAAGGGATGAGATTGGCAAGTGAATGAGCATCAGTTTAAAAAAATCAGATCTACCAGAATGTCTCCATGTCTCAGTAAAAAGGGATACAGACAAAGACTATGAATATTTTATATGTAATTGGCTCTACATTTTAACAGTGATTGCAGTGATAGCTGAATCTTGTCATTCTGAACAAGGACTGTCCCTGCAGACAGGCACTGATTAATGGTACCATCCTCTGATGCCAGAGTCCTTCAGACTTCAAGAACATTTTAAACTGAATTTATGTTCACTGAGCTCACTGTTTCATTGTGTCACATTTGCTTACAAGAGAAAACTTGAAACCATAACTGGCTGATATTTTTCCTGTTTTCTTGTGGCACATTGACATAACATTTGGAAAAAAAATTGTGATTTTTGAGCAAGAGATTTTATTAGGTGATCATACATGAAGAAAAATCTATGCCCACTGGAGAACTGTATGTCTTTGCCATTGCCATTTATGCTTCTAAACTATTTACAGTTCACATTTTTTACCGGATCTCATAATCAGTGTATCACAGTAGTACTCTATAATGAGACCAAAATATATCCTCATCAAGAGGCTAAGTCAGACTTTAATGTGTTTTAGAGTGAGATCGCCACAGCTGGACAATTTCCACTGTCTAGGAATATTTATAAATTACTGACAAATTCCTTCCATGCCTTCACTGACTTAACCTGGTCCAAAGACAGATGGTGGTGAGTTCTGAAGTCCTGATCATCCCAAAAAGCCTCCAAGGTCACTGTTAGGGATGAGCATTGGAAATTAGGGTCTCTGGCAAAGGATCACAGATAACATGTCTCAAGCTGATATCTAAGCTTATACTTCCTTTAAATTTGTGTAAAACACATATAAGCAGAAGTATAATATGTTGTCCAACTGCTCTTTTCACTTCTTTAAAGTTTTCGTTTTTACTATATTTAGGCATAATTCCTATCATATACTTTTATGTTACTGGATCAACTCAGTCTGTCTGGACTCTCTGCCCACCTCCAGGAGCAGAGGAAGGAAAGTTATGGTATTTCAAGCAGAAACTCTTGTGCCAGAGACATTTCTTCCCTTGGCAACAAGAAAAACATAGAATCCCACAGAAAATACCAGGTTTCTGCTAAGCATACAGTAAAAAGACTTTACTGCTTAGACATTTTAAGGTAGATATATCAGGTTACAGAGGCTATAGGTTCCCAGCACTCTCTTGTCTGTGTGGTAGTTCTGCCACTGGAAAATCCTTTTCTCCAATTCTAGAGACAAAGCTCTCCCTCCTCATTCTGCATGTGGTCAACTCTGACATTCTAAATGTTTGGAAACATGAGTTTTGTCTCCCTAGCATGTGGCAGATTAAATGGATAAAAACAACAAATAAAATAGGCAGCAGAGACCAGCAAGATTTTAAGCTGGTCATAATTTCTATAACCAAGTAAAAGAGAGGATATGTCATCAACAAGATGATTACTGAACAAGGCTGACTCTTTTCCATGTAACTTCAGCTGGGGATGTGCTGTGTGTCCCATCTCTGTCCCAGGCATTCCCAGGCAGGTGATTACTGCAATAGAACTGAAGCGTAAATTAAGAGCCTTGCCACGGACTATGGAACCACGAATCCAAAATCCAATAGAAAATGAGTTTCAAAAAGATTGACAGGGAGGAGGGGGGAGGTGACAGAGGTGGGCAAGGGGACTGAAGTGCAATACTATCTATAGAGTAAGACCAAATACAATAGGCTTCATGCAGAAAGCCGGGCGGAGCAGCTCCTGGTCCGAGCCTCTATCCGAGCTCCTGACACTAGGTGTCATTGGCACTGCACCTCCCGGCACTGGAGCCGGCTCCCGCGGCAGGGCTGCCTTGCTGCCTTGCTGCCAGGGGCCTGTCACTTGCAGTACTTAGGAATATTAACCTTTTGTTATGGTTGCTGTAAATACTTCTACCCTTTTTTCCGGCCTGTTTTTAGTACTATTGTTTTAGATGCAGACTGATGCCTAAAGACAGAGGGTCGCTCAGTGAGGGACACTCAATTCCTTGAGCAAGTCACCAACAGCCAGAAAGGACAACATGCTGCAATTCTGCCCTTACAATGTGCATTTGGATACATACATATATATACATATATATATACATATATGTGTATATGTATATACACAAGGTGCATGTGGGCAGATATCTCTGCCGTTCACATTGCTGGCAGGAAGGCTGGAAGGGCCTCCCATTGTTCCAGTTACACATGTGCTGCTGCTGGAGAACCACAGGGCACCACCTCACTCACACTCAGCATGCCTTGCATTTTTCTCTGAGAGTGATGAAAGGCTTCCTTCAGTCATAGCAGCATTTTGTTCACATGCTTTATCGTCCTCCAGCAAGGTGCAAAGGAAATTCTCCTGTCTTCTCTCATACTGACCCAAATGTAGCATGAGGGGTTGGAAATAGTGTATTAAGGTTACATCATGAAAAACACTGGTGAATTAAAAATAAAAACAACAATCCAACACAGCCGGCAGGTGGATGAATATTACATATAGTACCTTCTCAGTATCATTTTTCTAAGAAGGTAGAAAAAAGTGATGCTATAGATGATTAGAGAATTACTATCTCCAGGAAATATCTGCATTGAATCCTCAAGAACCAGAGGCTGTAATTAACTCCAATACAGGGAATTTGTATATTTAGAAACTCTAGTCTTCCAAACCATAGAAGTCTCTTGAGTTATTTAATGATTCGTGAAAGCAAGTAACTCCAATATTTGATTCACTAGATTTTTGTGCCCTGCAAACATTGAAATTCATAGTTTCATACTGCAGTTCTCATTTACCAAGGAAGAAGCAGGGTTTTTTAACTGAGTGGTGCATTTTCTGATTCCAAAGAGTCTGAAAGATATTTTACTGTGTCCGGTTTTGGGTCACCTACTACAAGAAGGACAGATGAGGCATCTCAAAGGGGGATCACCAAGGACACCTGAAGCTGGAGCACCTTCCCTAAGGGCTGAGGGAGCTGGGCTTGTTTAGCCTGAAGAGGAGATGGCTTCAAGGGGGATTGAGGGTGGGGAGGGGGAGGCCAGAGAGCAACTTTCAAATTCACAATCTACTCTAAGATCCAGCTCCACACTCATGTATCTGCCTTAGTTTCTGGATAGCCTGGCACACGCTTCTGCTAGCACAAGAATAGAATACCTTTAGTTCCCCTGTGCCTTTATACCCCTCTCTGAAAATCCAGAAGAGCACAACTCCTTTTTTTACCTTTGTCTCCATCTGTCTGAGCCTCTCACTATCAGTGTGTTCGGTATCTAAAGCTGCTGATTAGGGTTTCTCCTCACAGCGATGACACAGATAGATAGTCAGAATCATTAGAGTGCTCAGTTAAATCTCCATGAGTGCTTTCAGAGGTTCAGGGCTGCCATCTGCAGTTTTAGCTGCAGTTTTAGCTGTTTTCAAGGATTGGGTTTTTCATACATCAGATGCCACCAGAAGCTATTGTTCTCAGGGACCACTGCAACACTTGTAAGAAAGATTCTAAGTTGTTTATCATCTGCTTAACAGGCATAATCTGCCAGACATCTCAGTTTTCAAATAATTTGTATAGAGACATAAGGCATTCCTCAGCTTCAGCAGTAGATTTTTCTGTTTCGCCTCCAGATAGTTTTCCCTAAAATTGTGACAATCTCATTATGCTTTTGCTGATTTTTTAGAAGGACTCCTTTTACTAATTTATTAATGTTTCTTGATCTACAAGCAGCACAGCAGAACCGTATTTTGGCAGCATCTCAAACTATATCTTTAGCTTCATTATGTTTACTTTTATTCTCAAAATAATCCTTATGCCATAATGTACCTTTTTGTGTAACATTAGAGATTTCCTAAAAAGGATTTTTTATCCCTTTTGGTTCAATGCTGCAAACCCATGATGTTGACCCATATAAGGATGGACTACATTAACCTTGCCAGATCTGAAATACTGGCAGTCTTCTTCACTCATTTCTGTAGCTAAGTCAAGGGATGTAGTAGTCATCTCCTCTCCAGCCACACTACCTATTTCCAGAAAGGTACAGGAGCAATAATTATGGAGACTTCTTTTTTTACAGGAATGAATCAGCTTAACCAACAGGATTTGTTTTGGTATACTCTATCTGATTTGCTGTAGAGATTCTGGTTTGCCAGAACAAAATGTCATGGTAACACAGTTAAACAAACACTCATATTTCCCCTAGCCCTAAACAAGAACTGTTGTGATATTTCTTTTGCTTCCTTCAGAGAGGCCAAAGAATTCACCTTCCATGCAAGCCAACAGGCTGGGCTTCCTGGTGTGGTTCCTGAGAGTGGAATACGTCAGCCCCTGCAATGCTGCAGGATGACTGCGGGGAACATGACTGACCTGACTTCAACACAAGGAAGAAATCTTGTGTTTCCAGTCTGCTATGCTTTGCTGCCAGGAGTGCACCAGCAAGATAGTTAAATGCCTACTCAGGAGTGCCTGCAGAAGCCATGGCTTCTACAAGAAAGCCCTAGCCCAGAACACTGAGGGAAAACCTGTTCCCTCAAATTTACACTGACCTCGTGACAGAGCTGCTACTTCCCAAACTGCTCACTCAATTCTGTGTTCTTGGCACTTGCCTGGTTCAGACACACTTCATGTTTGTTAATCATCTGCATTTCTCAGTTCCCTTGCTCACATGCAGACAGTTCTGCTGGGCTGAAGTTAATATTGCATGACTGCTTTCTGAAGGGGAAAAAAAAAAGAAAAAGAAAAAAAACTCTTTCTCCTTTTATTTTTAGATTATGGCACAGTTTCAGATGATCCTGGACTCATTTCTGTGTCAACTGACACTTGCCATTAATCTCACAGATCTGTGAGGGAAACTGTTCTTAAAAATTAAAAGAACTCTGTATCTCTGGTGGAAAGGCCCTGGTAGTAAGATGAAACCAATGTCAGAAGCGAGAGCTGCTTCTCTCTGATGCTTGCTTGCCTGTCAGCATTGCCTCTGCCCACTCCCCCAGAGAAGTCAGGCTTTCTGATATGTGGGAGGCTTATCAGATGGCGTCTGTCTAAATCAAAGACCAAATAATGCTGTTACATAGAATGCAGAGGTGTTTTGCTTTGGTCCTTTTGCAATAATTCTGCCTAAAAGAATATGCCTTCATAGTCAGAATATACCTTTTATAAATGCTCCTTTAACAATGACTCATCTTTCTTTGAGAATCATAAAAACCCTACTGTTTTCCTTCACTTAGGAAAATAAACATCAATTAAATAAAGTTTGTTATGCTTAGAAGCCTTTCAGAGTGCTGAGGCAGTGCTCCAACCTATCCTGCCTTCGGTATATTTCATCAGGTACACACCAGCTCTGTCATTTGGCAGCACTACCATCTGTAGGCTAAGGGTCACTGTTAGAAGAGAGTATATCATGCTGGATCTAACAGCCCATGAGGGGAGGCTGCACCATCCCTGTGTCCATTCCAAGCAGCAGTGAGTCTGTGTTCCTAGTAGGTGCATGCATGCAGAGCACACATATATGATATATTTATTTGTATTCATGCCCGGACACACAGATGGCAAACACACAGAACACTCACATGGACACTGAGAACCCACAGGATATCTCTTTTTTCCCCTTTCTTTTCAACACTCTCTCTTCTTCTCTCAAGGCTTTTTCTCCTCTGACAAACCACAGCACTGGTAACTGTCACACAATGTCCATGCACAATTTGAAAAGCAACCAAAACTAGTGTCCCTCTAGGAAAGGCCCCTGTATAAACTGAACAGCCTTCTGTTGGCATGCCAAAACTAAACAGCATCAACACAGCCCCATACTTAAAACAGCTTTCTTAGGCAGTGTAAAGGAGATTTGGTGTGAAAGTGATGGTTAGCTATTAAGTGAGGGTTACTGGAAGCATTACAGGTGCAAAGAGTGTTACAGGGGACAGAACAGGAAAATGCTGACAAAATATAGTGAGAAGAGTACAGAAGAAGTACACAAGGCTTTAGAACTCAGGTGTTATTAGTTCCATCATTAGTGTAATATTTTTTTTCTGCCAAGACTTTAGTGTAGAAAGTATGTCTTCTTTTCCCTAAAGAGACTAGAATATCAGTCTTGCCATTTAAGGAAACTTTTAATGTCAGAATTTACACTTCAGTCTTAAAAAGGGGTCTGAGATGGAATGCGTCAGGTAAAAGCAGATAAAAAGAGCACGATGGATGAACAAGCTTGTCTAAAGTGAGCCTTGCTTTGTTGCTTGTAATCTTCAAATACTGAACTCTGTACTGATGTTACTAATAGGCACAGGAGTGTTGCTGTAGAACTTCTGGCAAACAATTGCAAATCCAAATTTCAAAAGTCCTTTGGTATATATTAAAAAAAAAAGGATAAATTGAGTTTATCTAAAGTATTTCTTACGTGTGCACATAAAGCATTCTGTACTAAGATCAAAGTTGTGTGCTGTGTCATGATTACTTACAAGTTCCTGCTTCTGCACTGCTGTGAAAGAGCAGCAGCAATTCTGTACACAGAGTTTCACTAGGAACCATTGGATGTTTTTTGAAATTACTAAGATGTCAGTTATGAAACTACATTTATGAAAAAGAAAAAAAAGGAGAAACAAAAACAAGGAGGCTTGCAAAGCTCAGGAAGATGTGCTTATTAGTCAGTGCTAATTCATGCACTGACTAATGTGAAATGTCACTTGTACAGAAATCAGTGTGTCTCCACAGCCTCCAGCAGCGGCCCACAGGTGGTCTCCAGACAGTTACAGACTTCCCCGAGATCAGAAACATTCTGTTTAAAATATCTTGATATTTTTTACAAAGCACAGTTCAAAACTGTAGCTCAGTCTTCCCTAGGGTGTTGTGTCACTTTCCTGAACTCTTTGGGAATTTGCTCTCCGTGCTTCTCTCTTTCTTCCATGTCCCATTTCTTGCCAGCATAAGACAGCAGAGGAGGCAACAGGTATACAACAGAGGAATGTGTCCTTGGGCTCCTACAACACAGACTGATGTTTAAGCTGGAATGTCACTGGTTGGAGTCAAGAGGATGTGCTAAATAACAAGATGCCTGAGACTGATAACGAAAGGCAACTCTGAAAAAGGCAAAGACAATCCTTGGATGTTTTAACTACACTGTTACAAGCAGGAACAGAAAAATATCAATGTTCTTGTGTGAAGCATTTCTGCTGTCTTCTCTGGGGTAATGTTTCTCATTACAATCACTCACATTTGAGACATAAACTGAAAAATGGCCAGGATGACCCTGAATTTGGAGACCCCGTTGCATACGGGTGGCTCAACTTATTTAATCTATCCAAGCAGAACTGAGAATTTTATATGATCATTGGTTTTTTATATGATCAGTGTTGCATTGTTATGAAAATTCTGCCAAAGTGAGAGAACAATATGTCGCTACTAATTATAGGCTCATAATAAATAGCTTTAGGGTAGAAAATTAGGGAAGAAAAGGCTCTGAATAAGAAGTAAACTGAGCTTGTGAAACAGTCTTCCAGATGCAATAGAGGATACCAAAAAGATGTCAGGGCACAGTGAGGCCAGGTGTCAGATCCCCAGGAGGTCCATCAGGGCTTCCAAGAGCAGCTGGGGGCACCAGGCCAGCCTCAGCTCTGGGCATCTGGCCCCTCCCTGGGGATGGGAACAGCCCAAGATCAGACCAAGCCTTCAGCCCACGGGTGGGCCTCACTCAGAGGATCCTGTGGCTGGGCAAAGAACGCTGGACACCGGCATCATTGGAGCTGGGATGGACATTCCTAAATCGGGGCTGAAATGGCATCCTGGGCAGCGTGGGGAGGGTCCCCAAGGGGCTGAGAGGGGACTATCAGGCCTCTTGTTATCTCTCTCCCAGGGCTCCTGTGAAAAGAAAAGCCACAACCTAGCTGTTACTAAACTGGGGTTTGAAAGTCACTCATTGTACCATGTCTATAATAGTAAAGGATGATAACTGATACACACAGGATCACTTCCAGTCCTATATTCCCATGTCATATGATGAAGTAGGGCAGAAAAAAGGACTCCCACAGTTAATTCTTCCCAAAAACAATAGAATAGACTCACTGGATCAGACATCTAAAAAAAAGCAGGCCAAAAAATGATGCCCAAATGGCATTCTATTTTTTCCTTTCCTAATGAGTTGCTCAGATATAAAAGGCAGCTTGTAAGCCTTTTTTGGTGCTGGGTACAGTTCTAGACTACACCTCCAAGACATAGACCACAGTGAGAGATAAGGTATAACATCTGCAGCCTCTCCGTAGAGCTTTCAAATTCTGCTGATCTCCTTGATGCAGCAGAGCAATCATCTTCTCTTGACTCGACTCTAAACCTGCCTCTGGACATTAAAGTATTAGCACTTAGTGATCTGTCAATAAATTTCTCAACAGCACAGATGATGCTACATCAGTTTTAGCACAGCCTCTGTCTGGAAGACATCCAGGCATCCATTATCACGAGAAAGCTTTCCTTGGCAGACTTCACTCACCCCATTGGAACAGTACAACCACTAATTTTAGAGGGCCCTTGGTACTCCTTACCTGACGTGCTTGTTTTTGACCATGTTCTTCAGGTAAATAATATGCATGAGAAAGGGGATAGGAAATCTACTAGCTAGTGAAATCCTGTGAAAATATTAATGAAAAATTCATGAGCTGAATTCATGAGCTGAATATCCTGAAGGGGACCTAGTGGCTGATAGAACTGTTTGCTCAAAATTACATCTATTCTACAGCTCTACTCTTTGCAAATTTTAACAAGAGACTCAAAACCATTGGTCATTGTGACTCTAGAGGTTCACAGAAGGTGTGGAAGCTATGACTAGCAAAACCCCCTCTGTTAAGCACACTTCTACTCTCCTGTAACAGTATCTGGTTCTTTACAGGCACAATACAGCAGCATATTTGGTCATGGCAGGCTGTCACTGTTTTCCTGGTGCTAAGTCCTGCAAAGCTTGATGTGCTAGATAAAGGCTTTTATGCACTGGAGGTCGTGGCTGTTTTTACATCAAGAGAGCCAGCATCTGAATGATTTAACAATTTCATCTGCCAGAAATGTTTTTAGACCATAAAACCTCAACATTCCTGAAATAGCAACAGAAAAACAGACAAACAAATAAACAAACACCACAAACCCAAAGCTTTTAGCACATAATTCACTGTGGCATCTTGGGGCTCATAAACTGAGTGATTTTAAAAAAAATTTAAATCAGGACTGGTTGCCCTAGATTGAGTGTTACATTAAATTTGAATGTGCTGCCAGAGTAATTTGGATTGAAGAGGAGGGGGAATAGTGCACTCTTGGCTGCTTTCCTTTATAGTCTGTAAAAGTCGGGTACCACATAAGGATGCAAGAACCCATGTTTCCAGACAAAACCAACAGTGATGCAAAGCAAGGCAAAAATCCATCTTCTGAACAATTTAGTCTTGCTATTAAAGCATCAAGAGTGAATTTACTCTAAATTCCTGAAATGTTTGAGATGTGATCCTGTATCACAAGTCTCTGAGTTAAGTGCCCTCTGGATGTCCTTCACTTTAGTAAGTTTACTGAAACTAGGCTTTGACGGTACAAAACTGGATGCAATATTACATAGGTATAAATAAACATTTATTTATAACTCAGTTGTGGTGATCAGCCTTTTAAGAACATATAGTGTTATTTATAACACCTTTTGAATGAAATGGCATAAATGAACAAGGTATGGACCTCTGCATGTCTGTGTCTCTGCATGCACTTCACGCGTGGTTTGCTGAAGAGTGAGTAGTGTACTGTTAGAATTTGGCCTTAACTAGAGCTATACTCTCTGACCCTGTATTGACCAGGGAGGATGGCACCAGACCATCTCCAAAGGTCACGTAATCATGCTTTTATCCAACATCCAAACCTTTTTATTATCAAGTAGCTAATATAAGTCAGAGAAGCATACAGATCAGGCCCTCACTCAGTACCATGGAAATCCTTGATGCAGTTGAGTATTTGGGGCATTTACAACCCACTGCTGACACTCTCTGCCAGCTCAGGTAAGCTCTGCCAGCCTAGCAAGAGCCTCTCCATGTTCATAAAGGCTTCTGAATGACACGTGACACTGCCTTCTTTCATGGGTTGCTTGTGATCTCTACAGCATGACAATATTGTTTGACAGCTTACTTTATAATACAATTCTCTGCGTTTAGGAAAAGCCTTTCATCAGTGGATCTCACAGCTGTACAAGTGATAGATTTTTTTTTATAGTCTGCTTATATAAAAACAGATTTCATGTTCTGACTCCCCTATTTCACTTAGTAGTCAAATCTATTTCTTTTTTAATAGGTATGTCTCACTTAACTGCCTCTCATCAGCTGGATTGTGTGAATTTCTGTCTGCCTTTTCTCTAGAGGAAGTTGTCAGGAGCAGAGTAAATGACATTCCTATGGGCCAAGAAACAACACAGGATCACTCATCACCTAGATTTTCTAAAGCAGGGATCAAGTGAGAACCAAAGGTTAAAACCCAAAACTTTTTTTTTCTCTGAAGAAGAGTTACCTAAACCTGTAGGGAAAAAAGAAGCCCAACCCCCTACAAAGGAAGTACAGTTCAATCTACTGTGTTTTTTAGAGGATACTTAAGCATAAATATATGAGGAGGCATTATTGGCACACATATCTCCTTTGTTAATATATTTAATTTCATTGAGCTAACTCTTGGAATCAGCAAACCAATTTTTTATTAATTCTAGCTTAAAATAATTGTTACCATTATTATAGTGCGTTTCTCTCAGCAACAAGTAATTCTGCATGGTTCTATTATTACAGAAGTGAAGACGTGACTGAGAACAGGAAGTGCTGTGTTAACAAATTCAATTATTTTTAGAATTTTGCCTTTTTAATAAGGACTGTCACTTAATTGTCATCTAACAAAGAGGCCCCCAGGACAATCTAATGTCCCCACCCAGTAAATGCTGTTAAGCCTCCTGTCTAAGGACAGGCCTGACACCCTGTTATCATTTACAGTTGTGCCAAAATCATCAGCAAAATCAGGAAGTTCTCTTTCTAAAAATCAAAATTTCTCCTTTGTATGCTAACAAGAAGTAATCAAAAAAATGTGTATGCCTATAGTAATTGACGGATATGTTACCTCACAAGTAAACTGTTTCAAAAGTTATTTTCTCCATTTAAAATTATGATGTAGCCCAAAGATGCCCATAGATTGTACAACAGTCAATAGATGACTTGATAAACCAGTTTAATGTCTCCTTACAGTATTTCCACTGTATACACAGATATTGCGGATGTTGACTTTGGTGCAACACCATAGAGGTTTAGGTTTCAAGTTCTGTTTAAAGACCAGATTCTCAGTGGTTTCAGTGGAAAAAAGGCAATTTAAACAGGATTTAGACATGCAATTCCCTTAAGGATGTAAACCTTTGTCTTTCTATAGTAGATAGATCACCACATTTTTTTCTGAGAGTTCAGTACTGATGATTTTAGATTTTGGTTCTTTAGGCTTTGTAAAAGCTAGTCATTATATATGATGCAGAAATTATAGGAGAAATTTGGACCATTATCAACTATATTTAGCAATCCACTTCCAAAGCATAAATAACTCCACCATTAGAAAAATTGTAAAAAAATAATAGTTCTATCATAATGTCTGCACACTGACAAAATAGAGCTAAGAAGCCCATATGAAATTTCCTGGCAAGATTTGATTTTTATTCTGCCACTTTGTATTGCTTTTTTTACACGTGCATTAAAGCATTCTGAAATAGGGGAAAAAAAAAAAAGTGTTATTTTTGTCCTGCCTAGCAGCTATTAAATTGGTAGATCTTTGAACTTCAAGGACCTAAAGTTGTTCAAAATACTCTTACTGGGCTTTAGAACCACTGGAATTAGAACTATTTCCTATTCAATAGGAAGAGTTTCTTGATACTTAACACATTCAATAGCCCGACTGCAGTAATTTAAGAAATTGGTTACGAATGGAGTTAATCTAATCTCACTTAAGGAGCTTCTCTGTTAAGAAGCTCTGATTCCCCTTTCAGTGGGGTCATCTTGGTAGACTCTACTTAAAATCAAGCTCAGAGAAGCATGGAAAACAAAGGTCTCTGAAGGCTACTTAAATAGTTTGGAATCATATTTTCACTGCGTGGAAAATTATACTAACCTGTCTACAGCTCAATTCAAGTCTGTCCTCATAAATGCTGCACGACTGAGAGTTTGCTTTGCTAGATTGAGCAATCTCACATGTAAATGAACATTTTGGTGGTTTACACAGTGGAGATGAGACAGTCCCGTTTCCAAAGCTCTGAGTAAAGCTTTGGGATTACAATTTTTTATGGATACATAGTCACGTCTTCTGATGCAAATCCTTCTTCACCATTTCAGAAGTTCCCTGTAGTTAGATGAATTATTCTCTGACACTACTGCTTTTTTGAAGTCTTTTGCCTCTTTTTTGTTCCTCTTGCCTACCAGGCTTCTTTTTAATTTGCATCTGTTAGTCTTTGTCTGCCTCATTTGCTTAATTAAGAGTATGGTTCTGCTCTGCTAATGAGAACAAAACCTAACTTCTAAAGAGCTTGTTAATGTAGAATGGAGAAGCTGTGTTATGATTTTAATTCTTGGAAAGCAACATATTCTCCAGAACATGCTTAATATTAATGTTAGAAGGAAGAAATTTCTCATGCCCCAAGACATAAGAAATATTCCCTATGCTCTTAAATATGCTATAGGAACCTTAACGATATAAGCTGCCATCAGAAGGCAGAAGATCAACACCTTCACATGTGGATGCCTCGAGGTAATTACTTTAAGCTGTTTCTATTGCAGGTCTGATTTTTATGTTGGTGCCACATGCACACCATACCCTCCCTTAATGGGGGTGAGGAAAAGTGTATGTGTTCACAACAGCTGAAAATGGGGCAACCTTGTTTTGAGCCTAAATGGCATTCCTTCACACGCTTAGCTTTCACAGGTTTAGTTTGGATTCAAGCTGTTAGAAACCAGAGCACAGCGGATCCAAGCAAGTACAGGAATGGCATGGGAAAGCTAGTGCATCCCAGCGAGCTGTATCTTCCCGTGCCCATGTCACTCAGCAGTCAAAATTATTCTGGCTCTTACCAGTGGCATTAGTGGTATGCTGCAGGGAGCAGACACCGGGTCACCAGCGAAACGTGACGACTATAAATGGAGTGGCTGATTTTCAGTTGCAAAAACAGCATGTAGGAAACAGCACCAGGACCCAAAATAAAATGTTGATGTCAAACATCAACATCTCCCATATAAGGCATCAAGAGCTTCATTAAATGAAGGATGCTGTCTAACCCTCAGTGATATCCCAGGTACATGAGTGACAGCTGGAAATCATTAAATTTTTTAAAAGTTTGTTTGGTCATAATGCTCTTAATTTTATTCCTCTTTTTAATAGCTAAAATCTTTGTATGATGAAAAACTTCATTTTGTTTCCAGTATACTCTCGCATTTCTCCTCGTGTTGATAACAGCACTGTAACCAAATATTACAGCCTTTCTTGACAAACCAAATCAACAATAAGCATTTGGAAAGGAATATGATTTGTTTGTAGCTGTGTCTCACTAAAAGACAGGGTATAATCTGCCTCTGGGAAGAACAAAAGCTTTCCTGGTTTACAAGCTTCCTTCTGTATTCCTTTTGTTGTTGGGAGTAACACAGGTATGGCTTCTCCTGTGCCTGGCAGCAGGTGTGGAAACATTGCTGACAACAGAGTATCTACAACACAGCAGCAATTGTAACAAATATAGAAGGTGTTCTGTTACATGACGACTGTTGTTTTGTAGTCCCAAATAGAATAAAAATCCTTTAGGTGCCCCTTAAGCTTTAACTGCTCAACAGTTTTGGTAATTGCAAATTGCCTCATTTAATTTGGTTTAGGCTATTGTGAAATATGGAGGTATAAATATATATGATTTCCCAAGACTCCATTACGCCTGTTTCAGGTAGGATAATTTTCAGCAGAGTAGAGTAACCTATAACTCATATAAAACCCTGCAGACAGCAGTCAAAATTCTGTGCTCATAGACATCATATCCAGGTAATGTTTCTCATGGGGAAGTTTACATGTCCTTCCAGGTGGTGTATACCTGATGTCTTTAACCAGGAAAACAATTGCTTTTCTTCTTACTTAAGGCAATTATAGGGAGTATTCTAATGTATATAACATCTTAAGTGTTATCTTTGTAAGTGACTGAATTCAGTAAAGGAATTCGAGTGGAAGTTAGCCGGAGGCAAAGAATTCCATGGGTTAATTATGCAACATTCCTTCTATCTCTTCTAAATCAATTGCCTCTTGATTTCAATGTCTGTCCCCTTAAGAGAGTGAGAAGGATCTAATTGCCTCCCTCTGGACAACTTGTTACTGCCTATCCCTGTGAAATTCACTTTTATGAGCCTGGATGAGCTGTATTAGCAATTTAACTGGATCAAAACTCCTTCCTTCCCCCCACTCGTTAATTATTTTGTCATTGCCTCAGATTATTTCCTACACATTTCCTGACAAGATGTCCTAAACAGAATGCTGTATTACTGGTAAAAGTGCAGACCAGGCTGATACCAGAGGGGTTTTTGTTTGTGGTTTCTCCCCCTTCTCCCCCCGCCCCCAAAATTTACATATAATTTTCCTTTCTTCTTTGCACTGAGGGGACTAGAGAAACAAATTTTTGTCAATGGTACTGACAAGAACTACCTTTGCCAAAGCAGGACAAGATTTAGTTAAATAATATTATATCCTTTTATTACCACTAGCTCCAGGTAAAGATTAATTGATTCAAACATACAAAGGGATGTAGCTTCTGGGGAAGGGGGACTAACAACAGTATTTTGACATCTGTTAAATGTGGTGTTTCAGCCCATCTGAGAATAACATTATATATCTTGGAATATATATTGGAGAAGGGCACAGAAATTAAAGGTCCATATATGCTACTCAGCCTAGAGTATCAACAGCCTCGACTCGGTATTGGCTTTTTAGGGCGCCCATGGTTCTTTCCAAAAAACAGAGGTCAGGAAGAGGGCTTCTGCAACCATTCCTTATTGCTGGGGCATGTGAAGTGCATGTGTGGTTACTATTCCAATTGTCTTACTACTTTCAAGCTTTGCCTCAGATTTCCCCTTGTCTCTATGATAAAGCTAAGAACCTTTAAAAATGAGAACTAACCAAGGTTTAGTTCTCTAACAGATGAAGCTACTCTAAAACTATATTGCTGATTTTACAATCTTCTTGCACTCATTTAATAGTCCTGTGAAACAGGCCAATATTCATTTAATTGAAAACCAGCCTGGCAACTCTCTCATTTAGTTTGGCCCAGTTCAGGTCTCACATCTAGGAATGGGAACACATCAATGCCAGTATCTGGGCAAGGGATGGTGGAATAAGGGGTGGCCTGGGGAAACGAGTAGAGGATTGCAGCAGCCCAGAACTACATTATTTTAAACTGGAGGGAATTTGATCTTCACCATCTGGAACAAATTCTGATCCTACAAAGGTCAGTGGAAACAGAATTTCATTCCAATTCTTAGTTTGTTTGCATTTTTGTATACTGAATTATCATGTTGTCATAGTGTTTTAATGAAAACAGTAACTCAAGCTATTGTATTTCTTAACTTTCAGTGTATTTCAGTACCAGGGTCAGAAAATATTCATCAGTTTGTCTTTTGTCATTGAAGTGATGATCAGCATTCTCACACTGACTCCACAGAAATCTGGCTAGAATTAAAATTAAGTGTTAGGTCTTACAAAAAGAGTATTTCTATTATTGGTATTTGTAATAAATATTTTATTAAATATATATAATTCTTAAAGAACCTACATATTCACAACTGGTGCACTATAAAATGTCATAACAGCAACATCTATGGATGTGTAACATTAATTCTCATTTCAAACTTCTCCATTTCTATTTGACTACTTGGGGGCAGATTTCACCATTTAGGCTTCAAAACAGGGAGAAACAACAGATGCAACCTGGGAGGAAAAAAAAAAAAGAAACCACACCATAAAGACGTATTTTACTTAAATTCCTTTTAAAAAAGCTGATGGCTACTCAGCATCCGACAAAACTTGTATATAAATGCAATGCTATGCTAAATGATTCGGAAATACCAATAGACTGTGAAATACTTTCTAAGGAGCTGTTAACACGTGCCTCAGGCTACACTGCTGAGTCGCAAATTTAAGGGGCGTGTTTTCATCAGTATTCAAGTCACCTCTTAGTCAGCAAAGAAAACGGTAAAAGCTAAAAAATCCGTGAAAAATTGCTATGAATTTTAGAAATTCCATGTGCTGAGTAATGCAACAGCATAAACGTTTGGTTTTTCATCACTTTCTTAGCTACTGCTCTGAAGTGCAGCTGTACGTCCACACATCTCCCTCACAGAAACTTCCATTTTTACTGGCCCAGAGCCTTAGGCATAACGTTAGTATTCAACTCTCAATATGTGAACACCTTTGATATCACCGGCCAAATGGTAAATACCTACAGGCTGGGAGAACGGAGCAGAGCGTTCCAGAATGGAGATCAACCGTTACCTGTGTCACAAGCCACATATGTATCTGCCACCCACTAGGTAAATAAGAAGTAAACAATAACACTTGAGCATTCTCTGATGCAACCTCTGTATGATGTCCAGGACATCACTATGTAATTACTGCTATGAAGACGAAGCACTCTTGAAAGAGATGCAGAG
Organism: Phainopepla nitens; assembly: GCA_013400175.1. Classification (NCBI taxonomy): domain Eukaryota; kingdom Metazoa; phylum Chordata; class Aves; order Passeriformes; family Bombycillidae; genus Phainopepla; species Phainopepla nitens. The sequence continues at coordinate 519,701 of VXBQ01011975.1, read as the reverse complement.
AAACCACGTTTTCCAAATAACTGATAAATGTCTTAACACGTGCCCAGTGCCAGGCCAAGGACAGCAGATTTTTTCATCTCCTCAGGTACGTCAACGCAAAGTGGCAGTGCAGAGATATCCAACTCAGTCACTCAAGGAAAGATCTGTGGGACATCTGGGAGCAGTAACTTCTTCAACTATTCCTAATAAATCTGCAGCCAAATATGAGCTGAGTGTGGTTCACCAAGAGGCTGAGCACTTGCAGCTTGAGCTTGCTGAAGGTCTCTGTTCAAAAAAACCTGACTTAAAGCACAAGGACACTTGTGGAAACGAAAAAAACCTGCTAAGACTTGCTAACCAAGTAATTAAAAACTAAATCAAATATTTGCAAAGGGAAAAGTAACAATTCATTAATTCAATTCCCTTCTATGGTCTGAAGAATGGAAACTTCAGGAGTACCATCAGTTTTATTGAGAAGATCCAGATTTGGATTTCTCATGTCTTAAATGCTTGAGACACCTATAAAAGAAGAAAAAAAAAAGCTTCTGAAACTGACTTAGGATTTTTTACAGGAGTTTCTGCAAGCACACTTGCTACTTCTGTTCCACAGCCATTATTTGGCTATTTATGAGAACCTAGTGAATCGGATATTTATAATGCATCAGCTACATAATTTCAAGTAAATATCAAATTTGTATTAAAAATCTTAGGGTGTCAGAAGAGGTCAGAACTTTAAGAAACTACAAAGGCAACCCTTACAAGGAGGGAAAGTATCCTCAAGGAACTAATGTAGTTGTAAAAATTTAAACATGATTCTGAACATGTAAGAAGAGATAATACAGCTTTGGTGCACAAAAAAATCTTGTGCTCCATGTAGACTCCTTGCTTTGTCTTTAGCATGAAATATTGACATAATAAATACATAAAGATTCATGCATTTCTAAAAGATCCAAGGAGGTAAAGAAAAAAAAAAAAAGCTAATATCAAATGGATGACTTGATTTTTAATACAGTAATTATTCAAGGAAAATATAGCTCTTTGAACACTGAATAAGGGAAAAATACAATTACATTTAGCACAGAAGTGAAAAATATAGAAACCTCTTCCAACAATCCCAGTGTAGTTGAGTGCAGCCTTTACTGCTCCTTGAGCAGAATGGCTGCATAAGCCAATTCAGGACAGGTTCTTGAGAAATTTCAGCATCCTTTCATCCTGAAATGCTTACCCCTCTCTGCAAGAAAGGCTTTGCACCCCTGCACTGCAGTAATGATTCTTCCTGCATTTGAGAATCCAAAGCTTCTCCCTTCCCCAACCTGTTCTCCCAGCCCCCAAAGGAGAATCCCACAGGGCTCCCCCATGCCTGTTTTACAGGTCAGTGGGCCGAGAGCACGCCTAAAGCTTTGCTCTTTTTATATAGGAAAAAACTCACTCACTTTACAAATGAAACAAGTTAAAGGCACAAAAGCACGAAGTAGCACATACTTCAGGGGGTTCTGCCAAATAGATCTAAACGCTTTGCCTTGCTGTATCATACAGAGCTGATCGTACACGTGATTTACATTAATAGCACTGGACGAAGAATTCAATTTATCCAAAGTTATATAGGAAACACAGGGCTGTACGTGGTTCAGCTTAATTTAAACAGACATCCAACTTGGCCTCAGGGGACAGCTCAGGTGATAAACTAGCAGTTTGTAAAGCACATCAGCAGCATCTGGAATTGAATGGCATAAAACTATAGGATATTATAATTGTAAATATATAAGAGATGAAGAAAAGACTGATCTTAAAGGAAATACTGACTGTGAACAGGAATTGCCTTCCCAAGAGCTCTCTAAGAGGAGAAACTCAGACCTGCAGAGCCTCTCCCGCAAGAGGTGACTACGGCGACACAATCCCTGCTGACAAGGACGATGGGTCCCCAGCAAAACCAAAGCCCATGCTGTCATCGCAGCAGCTTAAGGCACACTCCCGGTGTCCCAACAGCGACCGCTGGGGCAGAGTCCGCCCGGCAGCCGCGTTGA
>VXBQ01011975.1:496039-507245 GCA_013400175.1 Phainopepla nitens | reverse complement strand
TGGGGGGGGGGGGAAATATGGTTGAAGGAAGTAGGTTAGAACCTGCCTTCCATAATACTAAAAATAGTCTTCAAAATCTCTCTGCATAGGAGCTTTGGCCTCATTGTGGTGCTTCCCTATTTAACGTGTGTTTTCTAGTCTGCATGATTTGAATAGTCTCCTACTTGTAAATAGTCTATTTGGGGAGCATACATCAGTCTTGCCTCATTACTTCACAGAACTACCACTAATGCAATCTCCCTGGAATGGACTTTTAGTAAAATAGTAACTTATTTCCCATGTCTTTGTGGGTTTTTTGGGGTTTTTTTTGTTTTGGTTTTTTCTTGTTTGTTTGGGTTTTTTTGCAATAGGAATAAAATACTGATGTGTATAAAACTCACTGCATAATGCAGTCAGAGTTGAAATGTGCAGAAAGTTGCAGAAGAAGTCAATGACCACTGGGGAGGAATCTTGTGTTTGCGTGTAGGCTGCATCTGACTTTTTTTACTATTTATCCCTGAAACTGGGTAATTGTTCTCCTGGTATGCACTGAGTTGTTCTAACTACATCAGTAAGGATGTCACAATGTCTTCCCTGGACTGTTCTTGGTCCCCATGATTCTCTTCAGATAGAGGCTGAACTTGCCTCATAGCAATTCTCTACAGCAGGTGTTTCCTAGACAGCTAATTTATGGTTCACATCTAAGAGAACCTCATTGTTACTAGATTGTCTTCTATGTAAAACAGTCTGGGGTTTTTTTGTTGTTGTTGTTTTTGGGGGTTTTTTTGGGTTTCTTTTGCTGATTCTTACTTTTTTTTTACAGGACCATACACGGTTTGTGAACTGTGTGAGGTTTTCTCCTGATGGGAACAGATTTGCTACAGCTAGTGCAGATGGGCAGGTAAAAAACAAGGAACCCTTTTTATATTGATTTTTGTATGAGAAGATTTTTCTCTCGTGCATTTTGGGAATAGGATTATTATTGTAAAATACATATTGCTTCTTTTTTATGCCACAGGTTTAAACTTTTAACTATCCTCTTATAAATCTTTTATAACTCGTGAGTGGTAATAACCAGATTATTTTTACTCAGGTTTTTTTTCCCATTCCATCTCCCTAGCATTCTCTTACAAGCTGTCTTGGCAGGAGCATGTTAGACTTTTGGAATATGTATGTTATGATGCTGAGAGGTCTAGCTGAAATATGGAATCCATAGATAGCAACCCAGCTCCACATGTACTCCCTCCTGATAAGCACAGATTGACCATGACTTTTTTGCAATAGGTAGCTTGTCCTTCTCAGAGGGCAGACTCCCATGATAGCAGTGCCAAGCAGTTGCTATCGCAGCAGGAGTCAAAACTGTAACATCTGCCAGAAATTAAAATGTCTGGATCCAAAGTACGGGGACTTGCTGTGATTATTTACAATTTTCACCTCGATTGTTTAGTCTTAATTATTCAATGCTGCATAACTTGTGCCTCTCCTTAAAAAGGGGTCTAGTCTATCAAAGTATCAGACTCTATCTTGGGATTTTTTCTGTTACTGCTTTTCCCTTCAAGTTGTATTTCTGTGTGCTCTTTTAAGATTTTTGTCTATGATGGGAAGACTGGAGAGAAAGTGTGCGCTCTTGGTGGAGGCAAAGCACATGATGGAGGTATTTATGCTGTAAGTATCACTTCATTTGTGCAAATGATCCATAGTGTTTCATTACTCATTTAATGAACTGCAAAGTCTTGGATTAATAAATGCCTTTACTGTCTTGTGGTGACATTTGTTTTTACAGATTAGTTGGAGTCCTGACAGTAGTCAGTTGCTTTCTGCTTCTGGAGATAAAACTGCTAAAATCTGGGATGTTGGTGCTAATTCTATTGTAAATACTTTTAACATGGGATCAAACGTGTTGGATCAGCAGCTGGGTTGCTTGTGGCAGAAAGACCACTTACTGACTATCTCCCTGTCTGGCTATATCAATTACTTGGACAAGAACAATCCAAATAAACCTTTACGTGTCATAAAGGTAGGTAAAAGTTCTGTTACTGCATGAGTTTCTGCAATAAATGACTCAGTGATTGAAGCTGTCAAGATGGAATAGTAGCTATTGAAAAATATCTTTGTTAAATTATCATTGCCAAATGAGCTATGTCTGACTGTTTCTTGAAGTCATATGAATCAAAAAGTTACTATTTAGGTGTGTGAGACTGTGCTTTGTGCAAATACCCAGACTGATTATTTCATTTTAATTAATGTTATCAACTTATCTTTTGTTGCAGCTTTTAAGCATTCTTGATATGAGAAAAGAAATACAGCATAGATAGAAAACTACCAGTGATGTCTCATTCTCCCAGAACTAGTGTATTGTGGACAAGCTGATTAGGGTTAGCGTACAATTGAACTTTAATTTTAGGATTTAAAGAGTTCAGTGACACAAGACTCTCTCTCACGGGAACTTACATTTTTACATGAACTAGAAACAATGTCCCAGATTTTTGCCATCACGGCTATAATTCTGGAAGTTTATGTGGGTACATGACCATATTTAGTCCTCTTTCGTGAATCATAAAGTACCTGAAAAGCAGTGATGAAAAGGCTACAAAAGTATTTTAGCTCATCAGGCTAATAAGGACATCCATGGTGCTTTATGTTTCTCATCAAGGACATAGCAATAGCAGGGCCATAACAATTAAATGACTGCACTGTGAAATAGTGGTTTTTATACTGGGTAACTTTTAATGCTTGTTAGTAGCATGTTATTTTCTGAATAACTTATCATTCTTCTCAAATAGGTGTATGAATGTATTAAAAATTGCTCATCAGTAATTATTTGTGTCCCATTCACAGGGTCATAGTAAATCAATTCAGTGTCTTACGGTGCACAAAAATGGTGGAAAGTCCTATATTTACTCTGGAAGTAATGATGGTCATATTAATATCCTTTTGAATGATAGTGATACTTGTTTCAGTTTTATAGTCTGAAAGATCTCATTAGGAGAGGTGAAAAAAATAAAGCTTTGCCAAAGACAAAGTTTATTGGACACAAGTGAACATTTTGTCTAAAGTTTATTTTGCTTTCCCCTAATACCTGTTTTACTACATGCCTTCACTCTTCCCTGCTAAATAGAAGCGAACTCCTTAATTTTGAGTTGTTGCTTCTTCATGATAGGTAGCTTGATAGTATGGAGGAGCAAGTAAATATAAATGAGCTTCTTGTAACATCAAGAAACAGCAATACATATTTTCCACTTAGGGCAAAATATGCAGATAGTTACATTTCCAGCATTCTGAAGCTTATAGTTACTACTGTCCTTTATGCTGCCTTTGAAATGGTGTCATGTTGGCTGTTTCTTTTCAGACCTGTAATACAGTGTGTGTAGTTCACACTGATGTTACCATATAACATGAGAGAAAGCCAGTGTTACAAGGACTTCTAACTAAAATTCTTTAAAAAGTATTTTCTAGTCTCAGACCTAATGCTAATTATTCCAGTATTTGCCACTGTTTGTGGTAGGTCATTTAGCTCACTACAGAACATCAGAGTTTCACTTAAAGAATATTCTGAGGTTGCCCATGGATCTTGTAGAGTCTCCATCCCTAGAGATACTCAAAACCTTACAGAAGCCTGCAGCCTGTTGTAGCTGACACCAATTTGAGTAGCAGGTTGGACTAAGTCTCAAGAGGTCCTTTCTAACCTTAGCTGTTCTCTCAATTATTTAATTTTCTATGGTGTGGAATCTGACTGCACCAGAATCTTCAAATGTTCCTTAATTCTGTTATGCACATTATTGGGATTCTGAAACTGGAGAGAATGATGGCTTTTCGGGGAAAGGCCACACAAACCAGGTTTCTAGAATGGCAGTGGATGAAATGGACCAGCTGGTCACCTGCAGTATGGATGACACTGTGCGCTACACCAACCTTAGCAAGAGAGATTACAGGTTAGTTAAAATATTGCCTTTTACTGCAGTATGATTGTTTTACAGCAGGAGTGATGTTGATTTTTATATGGTAAATATAAATGCTGGAGTTTATTTAGGTTTATGTTACCATGGAAACTGTAGGAATGATTACTGTACCAGCCTTGTGCTTTTTTTCTGACAATGAGAAATGCATCTCAGGCTTTCCAATTTGTTTTGTCCCTTCCATGGGTTAGTTGGAGACCTGTCTTCTGTTGGGTGACTTAGGGCTGTAGGAAGGGTGTCTGCTTTGTGATTCAGAAATACCCAGGGACAGAGGAATGGGATTAGGAGGAGTGGGACGCAACTGTTTCTTCATGGAAACCAGAATTTAAAGAATTCTGTTAAGATAATCTAGTTAGTTTAAAAATTAAACTGTAGCATAGTAACATTGATTTTCATTTAAAAGATGTACTACCTGATCAAAATAGTAAAGCTTTAAACACAAAACAGTAGGAAACCTTGCAGATTAGTAGGTAAGAAAATTAAGTTATGCATGTTCTTGATGATTTGTGGGTGATTATTTGAATGGGCAATATATAATAATGATAGACATGGAATAATTTCCTTCTGCTTTATCCTTTCTGCTTCTCCGCCGTGGCACATCCTCTTCCAGTGGCCAGGATGCTGTGAAAATGGATGTTCAGCCAAAATGTTTAGCTGTGGGTCCTGGTGGTTATACTGTAGTTTTATGCATTGGGCAAGTAAGTATTAACATGTGGATTATCAACAATGGCTGTGTTAATAATGACATGTATGGTAGCATTTAGTTATTTAGTGTGGGATTACCTTGCACATCTGCCGAATTTAATAATAAGACCTATAGGGAACATAATTCAACAGCATACTTCATAGCCTTGTCTTTCTGCATCCTGTACCAATTTCACATTTCTGTATAGATTTAAATTTCAGAAAGTCCCTTGTGTGGCTGCATCTGTATTTGTTATCAGTACAGCTTTGTGCTGGAAAGTTAAACCTCAGAGTCACGCTCTTGCCAGATTATTCAGTGACACTGATTTTGGCAAAAGGACGTTTTTCTCCTGCATTTTGTTTTTTTGCAATTAATCCAGCTAACCAATTAACTAGTGCTATTGTACAGCATAAGCAGCTCTAGCATGCTTGCTTCTAGTATGCAGATCACAGAAAAGCAGAGACATTGCACCAAGGCTCTCTTGTATCAAAACATTATTAACTTTTATGATTCATGCTTTCTGCATGGGCTGGTTTTGTGTTTAAACATTTGATAGTGTTGTCCAAACCTGTTTTCATGTGAGTTAATTCCAGTTAACCATAGCATAGAACTGGATAGGAAATAGCCTTTAAACTTTAACACTGCAGCATTAACTTGCTACCAATTTGATCCTGCCTCCCTCCCTTTAACAAATGAACCAGGAAGGGAGTAAGCATTCCTAAAAATACTGGTTTGTCCATGTTTATTTCATGTTCAAACCAAGTGAAGCAAAGCTGAAGGCATTGGAGAATGCCCTGCACTGTGTAATTTAGAGCACATAAGTACTCCAGTACAGCAAATTCGTTAGTCACCACATGTAGGCATTTCCTCAAATTTGGTTTTTTTTTTTTTTAAGAATGAAACTGTTCCTTTAGGATGAGAATACAATAAACTTCTGAGCAACCAGAGGGGATTTGTACTTATGACTGAGCAATGTGGCTTATAATAGTTTTATATTAGGTACTTTGAATAAGGGTCTTAGTTTCTGGTTTTCTACTTACAGATTGTCTTGATGAAAGATAAGAAAAAATGTTTTGCAATTGATGACCTTGGCTATGAGCCAGAAGCTGTAGCCATTCACCCCACAGGAAGTACAGCAGCAGTGGGAGGAGCGGTAAGGTTGCACTTCCTAAAACTCTACTACTGTGAACTCTGGAGCAAGTAACAGAAGCTTTTAATAATAGTAGTGTTGTGTTGAGAAGTGGTAGGTGACAATCTGTAACAACATCAGTATTGTTAAAGTAAGCTGTGTGTATTTGGTGTTCCTGGGCTTTCATTCCCCAGGTTCTGCCACAATTGTGACCTAAAGACTATTTTCACTACTTTTTGAATTGAATCTTCTTTCATGTATTTACTTGTTTTGAAATTGCCAAATTGCTTTTACTCAGTGTGTTCTTGAAGTTGTCACGTTCTAGAAAATGGGTTTATTTCCACACTTGGTGGATAACCAGCATAAATGATAGGTTATCTAAACCTTTTCTTAACATAAGCACTACCAGACAGAACTAATGCGAAAAGCTTCAGGAAGTCCTCTTTCTATTGTAAAGTGATTTTTCTACCTTTTCTCCTTTGCCATTAATTTGCAGGATGGGAATGTCCATTTGTATTCAATCCAAGGGAGCTCTTTGAAAAGTGATGATAAGACTTTGGAAGCGAAAGGTCCTGTTACTGACCTGGCATATTCTCACGATGGTGCCTTTCTTGCAGTCTGTGATGCAAACAAAGTTGTCACTGTCTTTAGTGTTGCTGATGGCTATGCGGTAAGAATTGTTGTAGCGAGAGTTGTCTTTGTTCGAAAACAAATTGACTGACAGCTCATGTCTAAATTGGTTGTAGTGAAGTACATTGTAGCTGCTGAGGCTTAATTGCACATCACTGATGTAAAGTCAATGTTTCTGTGACTGTCTATTTACCTGCTATTTTGGGCTAGCACTGGCACTTACCAGCCTGTGTGAACCCTCCAGACAGTAAGAATAGTTGAGGAAATGTGCAGCATGGGTTGGCTGCTGGGAAAACACTGAAACCCATCTGATAACAAATGCAGTTAAATCAAGGAAGGAGCTGGATTTCCACAGACTAGCCATAGTTGAATACAAAAAGTTCCTTTGGGTCTGCTGAACCACTGGTTGTTAGTTTGGGTTTTTTAAAGGAAATAATAAAATACATGCCATGTCTGTAGAGAACTTGTGTGCATTTTTGTAAAATGGACAGCAATGTAGGCTCAGTTTGATAAGAATCATGCAATACAATAAAATTCAATGAAGCAAATAAAGCAGACTTGGCAATAAAATTCTGCTGGCTCTGGCACACAGTTCCATGGTAAGGACTAAGCTATAAAAGGGATATGCTAGGACAGGGAATCTTGCTTTATCTGCTGATCTACTGTCTTTTAACCAAAAAAACAAAAAATGGGTAATTTCCATTTTTCAGCCTAAGCAATCAATGTTTATCAGCCTGTAAACCCCTTAAACTTTGTCTAAAACGGCAATGAAGTAAAAACACAGGATGGCATTCCACAAAAAACCATTTCATTTTCTAAGTAAAAATTAAAGTAATTTTGTCTTGAGAAACATCTAGGGGATTATTTTAGAAGCCTCTAAATTGCATATGCACTTAACACATCAAGCTTTCATAGAAGAATGTCTTGTTTTTTTACAGAAGGGGTATGTATTTTATTGGCCTACTCAGTATTTAAATAAATCACAAAAAATGAGGCCACCACTTGGTTTGCTTAGTGCATCCATCTACACCTGAGATGTACACTGTCTGGTGTCTTGCAGTAGCTTGTTCTGATACTGCACATTGAAAGCTAGTGATTTCCTGAAGTAGCTTTAACTGCTGGAATGATTCTGTTCTCTCTAATTTTCAAATAGGAGCATAATGTCTTTTACGGACACCATGCAAAAGTTGTTTGTATTGCATGGTCACCTGACAATGAACACTTTGCTTCTGGAGGCATGGACATGATGGTATATGTTTGGACTGTGAGTGATCCAGAGACCAGAGTCAAGATACCAGGTATGTTTTCTTCAACATATTACATTTGAAAGTTGCTAGTAGTTTTTTAAATTCAACACTGTTTTGTAGACTAATGGTAATCAGGCTTTGAATATTCCCAAAGTAATTTAACCTTTACATTAATCTCTATCTAGCCACACTATCTGGAATTCTTCTGTTATTTTTGTAGTTACTTTTAAAGTCCTACTAGTATTTAATGCAGCTAAAAATCATATTTGCAATGTGCTAAAGTTACCTTGTCAATCCAGCCTTCCTAATTCTTTTATGTTACTTTGAACTGTGATACAGATGCTCACAGACTACATCATGTAAGCGGCTTGGCGTGGTTGGATGAACATACTCTGGTAACAACATCCCATGATGCTTCTGTTAAAGAGTGGTGTATCTCCTACAATTGAAATAAGCCCCCTCTTTGGAAGGACCTAATCAGGGACTAGAACTACTGCAGTGGAACATAGCATTTCTCTTAAAAAAATCTATATTGGCCTCTGAGTCTGCTGTCATATCCTCATATCTTTACAGGGTGTTCATATCTGTAATTAAATGTACTTTGAAAGCTTTAGCGAGTAACAGTTTGCACATGAAAAGCACTTAAATAATGTCTGGAGCTTAACCTTTGTGCTGAACATTCCAGAGGCAACAGCCAAACAAGTTGGTGTGCAAGGTTCAGGCGCAAAAAATTCAAACTCAATCAGTTGTTCTTTTCTAACCAAGAAGCATAAGACTGTACAGCATGAGAGTAATACTTCTCATTTTTCTAATTACAGAACATTTCTGTACTAACAGTCATAGTAAGAGTATTTAGTTGTGGTCTGAAACCAATCAAGCTGTGTGCAGCTACTGTATATTGCTTTGCTTCTCTATACTGCACCAAACTGTTGCCTCAGATTTTCTCCTCCAGATAAGAAGATGGGGTACATACATAATAAACCTTTTATGTATTTCATGTCAAATCTTTGTGGTTTATTTTAAGGTGGAAGTGTGGGATTTTAATGTACTTACTGTTGTGGGTATAATGTTTACAAATAATCGTTGTGGCAACTTGTTGCTTCAGAAACACAATTGTTACTTTCATGAACTAAGACTGTCTCATCATTTCAGTGTCAGAGAAAAGAAATCATTATGTTTCAAAGATTAAAGATATTTTCTGTTTGAAGGAGGAGAAGCATGTTATTGTTTGAAAAATGCAGTACTACCACCTTTTGGAAAATAGAGGAATTAAACAAAGTGAACTGTTGTTATGACTTGAGGTGATTTTTGAGAAGATGGTGTTTGCTCAGTAAGTTTTATGCCTTTGCATGTGCAGAACAGTTGCATGAAAGCGTTACCTCATGCGAAGAGATCCTGATGTTGTGTTTAGTTCCCTTCTCACACTCCACAATATGTTAAAATGATTTGAAGCTAGCAGTCCAACAAGGGTGGAGGAGGACACTGATGCAAAGTAGTAGGAAGATTTGTTGCCATCTCTGATGGCCTAAAAGAGTTGTTGCTGTCTAGAATTTTGGAAGACTTAAAAAAAATTTTCTCTGCTAGGTCTCTGCCACCACCACCTTTCCAGTTGTCTTTGGGTTTTATTAAGCTTTCCTTTCTGTGTGTGGACTCACGTGTTTTTTTTTACCAATCATATTTCTAATGACACTAATTATACAGCAAATAAAATGCTTTGCTGCTTCTCATACTGTGGCCTATTGCTCAATTGCTGAAAAAAAATTGCCTCACAAAAATGAAATGTTGATGAAACATCTTTTGAAAAGGAAAAATGTTGATTTCTTTTTAGGAGAAGTGATCAGAATGTCTCCTAGCCTGCAAACCAGCATCTGCTGTGAAACAGTTGACATAGATATATATTTTTTTTTCCCCTTCTTCTAAGAAATGGGATATTTTGCACCATGATTTCTTTGTGTTTACTGTGTCTCTCTATTAGCAGTTTTGCATATTATTCTTACTAACAAGGCAAGGACAAGAGAAGTTTTGGAAAAGGGTGTGTTTGATATTTGGCTTAAAATCCAAATGAACAAGGTTTTCTCAGTTTCTAGCCCCTAAAACTTGTTCTGCTGTTGCATAGGGACTGGCACAGTAAGCAGTTCCTCCATTGTCCCTGAGTCTGATCTGGAAGAGTGTCTATTGAATCTGCTCAGTGGGTTCCTGTGGTAGTTGAATCCCTGTCATTTAAGTAATTATAAGGGGGAGGGGAGGAGGAGTTAAGCAGTTATCAGAGCTTGTGCACTGTGCCTGAAAGGTGATGTGTAGGATGAGCTATTTTTTTATTCCTCAAAGACCTTGTAGTACTGCTCCTGCGGAACGCCTGTTAGCTAGAAACCCTGCATTGAGATGTGTGTTTGGATGGCAGTGAGGGTGACTGCTCGTGCTTCAGCTTCCACTGGATTTGTTTATTGGCATATGGTCTGAGCTTCTGATTCCTTAAGAACTAATGGTCTTTATAGTTGGCTAGCAAATCCTGACTAAAAGACTGAAAATATATTCTGCTGTTGGACCAAATGTCTTAGCACAGGTTCATTGTTCATCCAGTGCACACACACGACAAACTGATCTAAGGAGTCTGGCTGTACTGCTCCGAATCAGGCCCATCATTTCTTGTGTTTGCCCCAGACTGCAGCTGTCCTGTGCTAAACTCAAACCCCTTGGCCTGCCTTCGAACAGAGGAACAGGAAAAAGACAGGATGCTCTGTACTGGTTGTAGGGACTTCTGAAAGAAATATGAATGACATGAATATGAAATCAGGCTCAGAGGATGCAAATTAAAAAATTAGTAAATAAAAAAAAGCCAACTCCCCCTGTTACAAAACCTCAACGCACCTAATCTATTGCTATCTTAAGAGTTGTATTTTAATGTTAGTTCAAGCCCTGTTTAAACATAGCTCCTCAAGCCTGCTTATTCTTGAAGGCTTCTGTTTTAAACATGAACATGCTTTTGAGCTCCTGGCAGTTACTGGAAAGCTGGTTTCATTTCACCATGACTGGCAGTTTGCCTGCTTTACAGTGAAAATGCAGCTTAATTAGGCCAGGGGTAGATTTGGAGAACTAACGTGACCAGTAATTCCTCACAAGGCTGTAATGCAGGCATTCCTTTCCCCTCCCCCTTTAACTGTGATTTAATCCTGGCTGCCTTTTCCATTTCTGCCACGCTTTTACAGCACATTGGCCTTCCAAGAAGCTGGTCTGTACAGTCAGCCAGAAATTACCAGCAGCTGTTGTGGGGAATATCAGCAAATCCTAAATGCAATTCTTTAATTGGCAATTGGTACAGGGGAAAAATAAAGGGCGTCACTGATCTATTTGGAGATGGAAGTTGTTTGTTTTGTTGGACACAACAGAATTATGGGTAGATGTTCTGACACCTCTATTCCTCTGCCAAATGCTTTTGCTCTTAACAATTAGAATTCCTCAGACTGAGGATGGCAGCCTCAAAATCTTAATTACATGAATATTTTTCTGAAGCAAAATAAAAAAGATGTAGAATCCTTCAACCTGGAACTGATTTTTTTTTTTTTTTTTTTTTTTTGTGGAG
>VXBQ01011975.1:329318-496031 GCA_013400175.1 Phainopepla nitens | reverse complement strand
TTTTTTTTTTTTTTTTGGTGGTACATTTCTAAGCAGAGAACCCAGTATGATGTCACTGCAGATACTGTTTCATGGTTGTAGCACAAGAAAGAATTTGCTGATGAAAACTGTTCTCTACAGTAAACTTAGCCATGTCTCTCTGTGATGAAAGTGTACAGAGGAGAAAAAAGTGCCTTCAGTGGTCCTGGGAGCAGAATTATGCAGTTAACTGGCTGGGCTGAGAACAAGTCACAAGTACATAACATATAAGCACATATATACAGCAGATGCTTGCAAAGTGCAAAGCTTCCCAGAGAGACTTGGGAATGAAGCTAAGCAGGGAAAGAATCAGAATATCTCAGTTTGGAGGGGACCCGTAACAATCATGAGACTGCATTGAATAAATGTGTGTGTTTTGCAGACTAAAGGCAGTTTGTTTGAAATACCAATATTTTTACTGACAGGAATGATGTCTGTTACACCAATTCACAGACATGTTGGTGGAAGGACCCCTAGAGGCCTCATCTCAAGTATGATGTAAGGCTAGGGGCAATACTAGACAAGGTCAGCTGTGTTCTGTTTTCTGATCGAGTCTTAAGAAACTGAAAAGGATGGGAGATCATGCAGCCTCTTTCAATCTGTTCCATTTAAGTTTTTCCTAATATCCAGCCTGAGACTGTATTGTGTGACCACTCATTTATATTACCTGTTATTAGCAGAAGAAGGTTGTACACTGTGCCCTTGGTATTGTCCCCCTGGAATATTTTGTCTGTTACATGCTGGCCTCCAGTTGCATGTTAAGTTGTTGACTTCTTCTAGCCCACATGCCTCAGCTTCTAAGGAATGCTGTTGTGGGAGGTGTTGTTTGAGGCCTGGATGTGCTGCATCACCTCCCTCACCTCATCAGCATTGCTGTTAGCAGTGAGGTGCAGAATTATCAAGTGGTCAAGTCTAATTTGTCTATGATAAGTCCATGTTGGTTATTTCTGTGTCTTGCAAGTATTTAGGATTAAATTCCAACAGGAATTTAACTTCATCCCTCTGGGGACTGCAGTGGAAGCAAATTAGCCCCTGTTCCTTAGGTTTTCTTTTTATTCTGAGTTGAGGCCTTTTGCCAGTGATCAGAGCTCTCTCATAATAAACATGGTTTGTTTCATGTATGATATTTTAACTGTCTCATAATCATGTGGGTGAACCACTTCTACAGCTCTGCAGGTCCCGTCACCACCCTATGGACTTGAATGCATCCAGTTTTTAGGTAGACCCTAACATTGTTTCCTCCTGATGGTTGTGCCTTTCCAGAGCACACTGGCACATGCAGAGGTGTGGGAGCAGGTCTGTCTGAAAACCAAAGCTAGAAAGTGTTGAGCATTTCCCTCATTTAAGAACAGACCTACCTCTATTTTTCCTTGAAAAGTTCAAGCAAAAAAGCTGTATTGTGTATGTTCTTAATATCTACAGCACTGCTGTGTTTCTCTGTTAAAACAGAGATAGAATAAACTTTTTGTTGCCTTGTTGCTTGAGACCTGCAGAAAGCACATCAGGTCTGAGGAATAAGCCTCACTTTTAAATCATTCTGAACTTTATTTCTGAAACGTTCAGTCCTGGAGCTGTAATAACAGTTACATCCTGATGAGAAGAGCTTCATAGATGCTTCATATCTTTATGAAGTTCTACAGATCATGGTTCATTAGCTCTCTATGAGCCAACCTGAGAGAAAATCGATATACAAGCCAGGCTAGCTGTTCCCTTTTCCCCTTCTGTAGGTTAGCTGGCAACTGAGTATACTGCCTGTGGAACTGGGAGCAGTGGGGCTGTTGGCCCAGACCAGCCAGCTTGTTCTGTGAGCAGTCAGCCTGTGCCCACCTCTGAGTTAGATCAGTCAGTTCTGACTTCCTGCAGAGAAAGATAGAAGTTTGAAGTGCAATTTAGCCCTGACACCAAAAGAGGCTTCTTCTACAGTACCCAGAATTGCTTGACATTCCCAATTGCCTGGTCTGTGTGATTGCCAGCAAGTCTGTCCCACATGAACAAGGGGTTCACCTGTATTTGGCAACATCTGAAAATATGGCTTATCAACGTAGTTCAGGCTGCATTGTCAGATGATCTGACTACCTGAGAGTTGCTTAACATGTCAGTCAGGCCTCTGTGTCTGCCTGTTGATTTGCTTTACTCTATAGAGCTTGCAGGTATTAAAATGGGAAAGGGGAATCTTCTCAGGGCAGCCAGGTGTGAATATTACGGCCAATTAAATATTGATAAGTGTCTATGCCAGGATTCTCATGCTCTGCAGGTGAGCCAGATTTCTGAGTTGGCACATTTGACCTTTGTTTCCTGGACCCTGTTCCCTATGTGCAGCCTGCAACCTGTGCATGACTTGTACAGAGGACAGGGGCTTGCTCCCTTGAAGGCCCTTCATATACCCACTGACCTGCAGGGAAGCAGCACTGGCTTGCTACTGATCTACTCAAGGTTCTCAGTATCATTCTTAGTGCAGAGACTAGAAGTGCCCACTGCACCCAGGTAAAACCCCACAAGGCAGGGATAGTGATTCCAGGATTAGGAAACTGTGGGGAAGAAGCTGCAGCCAAGTAAGTTAAAGCACAAGGTGTTTAGATGCAGTCTTTCTGCAGATTTCCCAACAGTATTTATTTGGAGGTGGAAAACAGACCCTTCTGCTGAGTTTTTTAGATAATTTTCATGGACAATCCATTTCCGAGCAGTTAAGCCCCAGATCTTTAATGCATGCTGCAGACTAAGCTGTGCCTCAGTTTACAACTACAGAAACCATATTAAAATGTAAAAGGGAAATGTTCGGTAAGGAACAGGATAAGAACACACCTAATCAGATCATAAATGTACATATTTGGTACTTTTTAGACTTAGATGTTAAAAATGAAAATAGAATCAGAGAATATAGTTGGAATTTCTGAGTTCGAAGGGACCCACAAGTATTATCAAAGTCCAACTCCTGGCCCTGCACAGGACAGCCCCTAGTATCACACCATGTGCCTATAAATGATGGGTAAGTAGCAGTTACCTCTTTGCAACCAGTAGTTATCACATTCTAGGACACAATTTAGTCACCAGGACTGCCCGGTGCAAAGGGGAATGATATTTATTAGTAGTAAAAATCATCCAGGGCTAAAGAACGATTTTATAGTTCCGTGGTGAGCACATGTCCCATTGCTGTGCTGTGCTGCTGGCGGGAGAGGCGCTCGGGGCAGGTCCTCCCCAGGGCTGGGGACGGGGCAGGGAGGGAGGCAGGAGGGCAGCCGCGGGGACCAGCCGGGACGGGGCTCCAGCACCAGGTGGCAGAACAGCATTGCTGACGGCATCTCCCACTCCATTTCCAGCTGTTGTCCTGCGCAGAGCGACGCTTTGAAGTTATTTCTGTTTCGGGAATGATTTACCTGCTCCTGCGTCGGGCGGCAGCGCGCAGCCCACCCGGGAAGAAGGGCGGCCCGCAGCCCCGGCCAGCCCCTGCGCATATTTCGGTGTGCTTCCCTCACGGCACCCAGCTCTGCGCTCCTGCTGCTGCTCCCTGACCCAGAGCCGCCACTGAGGGAGGTCCCGCCGCAGAAAGCAGTGTCTCAAGGGGAACGAGGCTGTTTGGCAAGGGATTTACAGGCGGTGCATCATCTCAGATTAGCGTAGCACCGTAATGATGAACGCTGTTCTTTATTATTTACTGTATAGAAAAGGGCCTTTGTAAGGGCTAGAACTTAAACAGGCAAAAAAATCATAAAATCCTGGAATGGTTTGGGTTGGAAGGGACTTCAGAAATCACCACCCCCTCTTGCCGTGGACCGGGACACCTGTTAGACCACGTTGAAATAAAGAGATGAAAAGGTAGTCAGTGTCACATACACATTGATAAATTTTTACTATATTTATATGTCTATGTTTAAAGGCAATTTTGTGACAGTATTTCCTTACAAGAGCAAAGAAAGTGATATCTGGTCTAACTTGAATCAAAGACAAGATGTTGAGTCCTCAATCTGCAAGGCAGGACAGAGGAACAGAGGACCTGGTGGAAAAAGATGTCTGCACTGGAGCTTTGGCACTTGTAAAAGTAGTCACTGTAGGAGATGAACAGTGCTAAGAAAATCATTTTGGTGCTTGATCAGTTAGGAAAACCTCACAGCTGAAAACAGTGGAGGTTTGTATAATGGTTTTGATACTATAACGAAATATGAGCGAATGAGCCTTTATCAGGTGACTAGATCATCTATGACTTACCAACAAAACAAGTCAAATCAACTCCCCTCTGTTGCAGTCAGTACAATATTATAAATTGATTTGTTAATGTCTAGGTTAACAAAGTCAGTCACAGCAGTTTATAACAAGGCAGCAAAATCAATTGTACAAAGACCTGGAACTGGAGCTTTGCTGACTGTTCTGATAACCATGAATGCACAGAAAACGTCACAGCTGGACTGTGCAGGAGTCAGTGACCAGCTGAGCCAACAAAGGACTGATATGAAGGGAAGGTCTTTCAAGGTGGGTAGATTACACTCCTTGGCAGGGGAGTGCTGCTGCTTTTTGCAGCAGCCCAGCGCAGCTGACAGGTTTGGACAAGTTGCAGAGCCAGTCCTGCACTGGCAATGTGGGCAGGGTCTCAAGGGCTATGAGGGATGTGCTATCAGCAGATTGCTTGAGGGGCACAGGGATACCCAAAAGACAACGGCTGACATGACTTAGGTCTCTCAGCAGCATAGCTGCTCCAGGCTTCTTGGTGATGCAGCTATGCCTGAGGGTACATACACAGACTCTTCCTTGATGATAATGTCATTACATCCTCTCACATGAACATTTCTGTCAGGGCAGAGGAGAGAGGCTCAACACCATTGATGATTTCAGTCACCATCTCTCCAGTCATTATCTGCAGAAGAATCTGGATAGGCTGGATCAATGGGCCAAGACCAATGGTAAGAAATTCAACAAGACCAAATTCTGGGTCCTGCCCTTGGCTCACAAAAACCCCAGGCAGTGCTACAGGCTGGGGGCAGAGTGGCTGGAAAGCAGCCTGGTGGAAAAGGACCTGGGGGTGCTGTTTGACAGCAGCTGAACATGAGCCAGTGTGTGTGCCCAGGTAGCAAGAAGGCCAATAGCACCTGGTTGGGATCAGGAATATTCCAGTCAGCAGGAGGAGGGCAGTGACTCTCCCTCTGTATTCAGCACTGGTGAGGCCACACCTCGAGTTCTATGACCAGTTCTGGACCCCTCGGTTCAGGAAGGTTGAGGTGCTGGAGTGAGTCCAGAGAAGGGCAACAAAGCTGGTGAAGCACAAGTCTGATGAGGAGAAGCTGAGGGAGCTGAGGGTCTTCAGCCTGGGAAAGAGTAGGTTTAGGGGTGACCTTATTACTCTGGACCTGGTTATGGAATATCAAAAAGAAAATGAGGTCAAGGTCCACAGTGGGTACAAAGCAATTCAGCTGAGTTGGGTTGTTGTGAGGACCAAGGGAGCACAGCTGGACATAGCACTGGGCCATGTGGCTGCTTGAGTTGTGTGTGAACAAGGCTTGGTGATGTGAGCAAGGCTCAGTGTCACAGCAGCTGAACAGACAGCAAGGATAAAGGTTGCCAACTGGCCCTACTTGGCCTCTGACACCCTGATCCCTGGAGAACACTGGTGGGATGGGAAACTATCTCTGCCCTCACCAGAGCTGGGCAGACTCAGCGGAGGCACTGGGAGAGCTGGAGGTGGGCACATGGCCTGGGAGCTCCACAGGATCTGCAGGGAGTTTGTCTGAGGACAGAGGCAGACAGAGGCAGACATGCATACAAAGGAGACTGTGTAGAGATGGCTGGATTTGTTCAGAAATCTTTTTTGTTCCACCTTTTCCAGAAGATGAGCATTTTTTTATTTGTAAGTCCTTAGTTCAAATTTGTGTTATAATCTAGAGTCAAACCTCTTTCCATGAGCCAGAAATGTGCATTTTAAGGAAGAAGCACAGGCAATTGCATTTTTGAGTTAGGTTCCTGCCACAGTAACTGGGATTTGGTACAGGTTTCATATGATCTGTTCTGTGTATCTTACCTATCACTTCTGTTTTTCCAGAAAAAAATCACTAGGAGCTTGGGGGACACCTATATCATCAACTGCTATCAGCTTCTACTATTTCAGCTGTTAAGAAGTTAAAGAAGTTAACCTCATCTCAGCCATGGCCCACCTGTGGAGAACAGATGTTGTGGCACACCCATATAGACAAGTGACTAAAAGAGCATTTTTTTAATGGCACATAGGAGAAAACATCTAGCTCAGTCAGCCACATAGCTCTGTCCTCTCTGAGAAATTGCTGAATTTCATTTGATAAGGCTTCCAATGCTTACAAGTATAAAAATCTGCTACTTTTTGCCAGACTCTAGCCCAATCATGGCTTTTGAAGATCTTTTGTTTTGTATCTTTGAAGAGGACCTCCCTAAGTTCAGCCTTCCAGACCAAAATAAAATCAAGCCTGTTTCTAAAGCATTGCTGCCAGACCCATGTTTTATCCCTTGTTTGGATCAGGGGTATGGATGGGTGTCCATGTGTCTGCTCTCTCCGTGCTCCACTAAGATCTCACCAGTCACCACTCACTAGCTCCAATGTGATGGTACTGTTTCCCAGAAGGTCTCAGAGTGTCATCACCAAGTCCTGCTAGACCTTTGGTAATGCTGTTGTGAGACAGAAGCTACTTAATTTAAATGCTTTAGGTCATTCCATCTCTTCCTGTTCCCTTGGAGTTGGTTCTGGCTGACCTGACCAATGCACTCTCTTCCACTCTCTCTCAGCAGAGACCACCTAATTTCTGCTCTGAAGTTGCCTGGCTTATGAAAGGAAAGCTTGAGATAAAGTACATCATGTGCTCTTACTGCTGGTTTTCCCCAGATCCACAGAGAGTTTACTGGAATGCAGCACTCACCCAGCACTGTGAGCCAGGTATCCCATTTATGGGCTCATCCTTTTTTGATGTCTCTTCCTTGTACCTGGCGATAGGTAGAAATGTAAGACTGGCTTTGAGTGATTATTTACAGGAAGGTGAGTCGCTTTCCCAGGTGTTGTTGCTTGCAAGCCCTCTCTATCACCTCGGCATTAAGCTATTATTAGTAATAACCTCTGAACACCTTCAGTACAATTTAAGCAGCAATGGTGCAACACTGGGTTTTAGGAAGAAAGAGTGTCAATTGCTTACTGCAATTATTCCAGTGCTGCCAAGTATTTTTAACTTTCTGGATAATTTTAAGAGAAAAGCAGTCTGGATAATGTTAACCTAAATGTCAAAGATAACATCTTCCAGGAGGGGTTTTCCAAATGGTGCCAGGTTCTGATAAATGTTATAGATACTATTTTTTAATATTAATATATATATATATCTGTTTTGGCATTGTCTTGTGAATTTCACTTTTAATCACTAAGCTTTACATTATTAAATTATGATGGCACCATAAAAATGCTATACTTTGGAGAGGGATTAATGTATAAATCATAATGGTTCTGATTCAATTCACAGTGGTTTGATTTCTCCATAGAACCTACAATCCTAAAGAGATAGGCTGTTAAAGAGATCAACTAATTTATATTTTGGCTGCTCTTTTAGGTCCAAGTCAATTAGCTTAAAATTCTTCAACCATAAAATCCTTCTTTACCATCTAGGCAAGCCCTGCACTAACCCACATGGCACTTACTGGTATGTAGATTGGAATTGAATTCTTTTAAAACTGGAATTCTATACCTTAAAATATTCCTCCTGTATTTTTAGATGTTTGTCCATTATTGGCCAATACATGATGTATCAAATACTTACATGATGCATTTTCATGATCAGCAGTGTGCTAGTGCAGTGCAATGTGTGTTACTAAAGGTATGTAGAACTGGTTTGCACTATTTAATAGTCCATTTAACTCGTCCTTTTGCTCAGTTCTTTGTCCTATTATTAGTACTTGCCCTTTCAAAGGAGAAAGAGAGCTCATCAGCAACCACATCATGAGTATTTTGGGAAGATTGCCCTTTAGAGATGTGCAGACAGTGTGCCCACCTCCCATTCACAGCACAAAAGGTCTCACTTCAAATGGTTTTGGTAGACGAGGAGCTGCAGTCACTCAACACCGAGGATGTCTCCGCTGAGTCAGACATGCCTGCCTCAGGAGCATGGGCAGGATTGGTATTCTGCCGGCATGAGACTGTGCCAAAAATGTGCCCTGTGTGGTGCAACTGATGACATCCTGACAATTAATTCAGGTTTATTTGATTATAGAAGAGACTTTTTCATTTGCATGCTGTAAGTGGAACAATCTCTTGTTTGCTGTGATCATAGTTTCCTTGTTTCTTTTGCAACACATACCAATATGATATACCTAAGGTAACACCTACATTACAATCATTGCTGCATGCCAGTAGATTTCACAGGAATATTTGACTTGATCTAATGTTCCTGTTACCTTATTTAACACAGCACTCTCTTAGCACTTTTCTCGTAAATTGTGTCATTTCTTTTCTTAGGCTAGAAAAGGCTTTCCCTGTCACTTATTACCTGAGAAGATGGTAATTTTTTTGGCATGTGTCATGCTGAAAAAATTACTAAAGGAAACAATCCGGGCAACTCTTCTGTGGGCTGTCATTGGCTACCCAGTGCCCCCTGCTGAGACACCTCCCTACGCAGCGTATCTCACCCAAGTTAAGGTCAGAAGGAACTATTAGATCACCAAATTTGGCCTGATACATATCAAAAGCATTTAAGTTTCACCCAGGAATGTCTTGCTTGTTACTTATTAGGTTTTCAGATGATGAAACTACACCATTTTCTAGCGCTTAGGAGTGACTGAAGTCACTTAGTTTGTTCAGCCTGGAGAAGAGGGGACTGAAGGGAAACCTCACTGCAGTTACAACTTCCTTCTGAGGGGAAGAGAAGGGGCAGACTCTGATCTCTTCTCTGTGCTGACCAGAGACAGGATCCAAAGGAACAGCTTG
Organism: Phainopepla nitens; assembly: GCA_013400175.1. Lineage (NCBI taxonomy): Eukaryota > Metazoa > Chordata > Aves > Passeriformes > Bombycillidae > Phainopepla > Phainopepla nitens. The sequence goes on along the minus strand of VXBQ01011975.1, from coordinate 487,099 downwards.
AAATTGTGTCAGGGGAGGTTTAGGCTGGATATTAGGAAAAGGTTCTTCACCCAGAGGGTGGTTGGGCACTGGCACAGGCTCCCCAGGGAAGTGGCCACAGCACCAATCCTGACAGGGTTCAAGAACAGCGCTCTCAGGCACATGGTGTGACTTTTGGGGTGATTCTGTGCAGGGCCAGGAGCTGGACTTGATCCTTTTGGGTCCCTTCCAATTTAGAATATTCTATATTCCTATGGTTTAACAAGATTGATCCCTCCCTCTGCCCCAGCAGAAATATTTCTTGTTCCCACCAGGACCAAGAAGCCTGGAGGCCAAAGACCCCATGGCTGCATATAGACTGCAAAATCAAGCAGAGCCAGCTACAAGATAAAGCAGAGTTAAGGTGGAACAGTCTGCTCACATCCACACCACACGGCACTTGGATTTGTATGTCTCCTCAGCATTACACTTTCTGATGAGTTCAACAAGTCTGAAATTATACAGCTGCTGTGTTGCAACCCATCAGGGGCATAGTTTGATAATGTGACATGACCTGGGTGTGTTGGATGCCTTGAGAAATTGCCAGAGGGTACAAAGTCTGCTGGTACAACATTGGAGGATTGTGTAGGGCGGAGGAGCCAAACCTGACACAGTTTTATCCATAATGCCTGTTGTGAATGCTCCTTGCTGGCTGCTGTCTTCCGGACTGGGCCATTGTCATCTCATAGTGGGCTAACTGGAGCAGGTCAACAACATGTCACATACTGACAGTCACTACAGTGTTGTTTGACCTAAGGGTTTTACCTAAGACCTGAAGGTTACTGTGTCACCCTATTTTTTAGCAGAATTCTCATATCTTGTAACTGTGTCACCCAGCCTTTCTGACTGATACAGGGAGGTGATTCCAGCTTAGAATACCAGTACAGAAATAGGACATAGAGTCCCAGACAGTTAGAAGATCTAGCACGTTTTTTCACCCAGGACTCATGAATCCATGTAGAAGTCACATGCCTTCCTGGCAGACATATATGCAAGTTTTTTGTTCACTACAGATGGATTTTTTTGAACATTAACATTTTTGAATAATGAAAAATTGTTGGTGATAGAATAATTCTGTATTTTCCTCTTGAGAACATCTACACTGAATGAAGGACGAACCCTTTTACATCACAGGAGATTCCTTGATTTTGTAATAAACAGCCAGACAAGGAAATGGCTGTATGCGGAATCCTCCAGGGTGTCAGAAAAAGCTGATTTCAGTAGGGTTATGCTGACATAAATACTGAGGCTACACAGTCATTGATCAAGCAAAAGCATAAAGGCAATATTTTACTTGTTTTGATTACTGCTCTTTTCACTGTAACTCATCACAGCCCAAAACTACTCAAATTTTAAAACGTATAATTTTCTTTTAATATGTATAATAATTTTAGAGAATCATAGAGTGGTTGATGTTGGAAGGGACCTCTGAAGATTGTCTTGTCTACATCCCAGACTCAAGCATGGCCTCTACAACCAATTGCCTAGGACTCTGTCTAGATCATGTCTAGACATAATAACAGTAACACGAATATTTCCTCCTGATGCTCATGCATGAATTTTTATTATAATTTCATCACTGATTCTTTGAAAAGCTAATTTGTGCTTTTCATCATCCCCAGACAAACTCTTTGAGTGTCTGTGAGGAAGTCTAATATCTTGGGAGTCTGTGTACTCCAAGATTACATGTTAGAGATCCCAAAGAGATTATTTACCCATTTGTGGACTATTATTTGCTTTTTAAAGTTATGTTTATGAAAATATTTTCAATTTCTTTGTTTCGGAAAAAATTTTAGAAATATGGACTAAGATTTTCATGGTCTAGATTGGTCTTTCTGAATCTACCAATTTCTTTTAAAAGCTAATCACTGACTGTGAAGTGCCTTTTGGGATTCTTAGCAGTACAGCCTACCATACTGTTTATTCTTTTTTTTCTGATAATTTTTAAAGATTGCTACTTTTCCAGTGAGTCCAAAATTCATCAATTCTTTCTTAGTTCCAGTTCGATTCATGAGAGCACTCAACATAAAATATCTGTGACCGCATCAAAACCATGAACAAGCAACAAGTCAATAGAATTTAATCTTTAAGTAATTAACTGGGGTACTGCCTGAGAACATGTTATTCATTAAAAAGGGAAGGATTTTTCCTTCTAAATGCCTTGCTGCTGCATACAACACCTTTCCCCAGCCTCATCATACACTAGGGTTCCACTGCAGGTGTCTGTCCAGTTCGCCATGTCTTACATTTTCTAATGTTTCTCACAATTCACCTTGAATATTGAACTTGAGAAAGGATTTAAATATTAGAATCCTTTCCCAAGAGAATCAGAACATGATCTTCCTTCTGGAGTCTGATGATCCAGCTGGACAGGACAGCTCGCTGGTCCCTGATGCTCCACTCACTGCACAAGGGATCAGCCTGTCTTCCTTACAAGTCCTGGTACCCTATAGTTTAATACAGTTTTAAAAAGCTATTTGGACTCCTGCTGTCATGGCTATGAGCACAGCTTAATGAAAACAATTATCTAGATATAACAAGAAATAACACCAAAAAATGTTTCCTCAGAGCACCTTGTCCAAATGAGCACATTGTTTTTCAGCTGCTTCAAAACCATAACAGCAGAGCACAGCTTTGAGGCCTTACCTGTGAACAAGCAGCAACAGAAAAAATGTTTGTGCAACCATGGCAGAGCAAGGTTAAGACAAGTGTTGAGGTGAAATATGTGTTGGCAATGCCAAGCCAGGTTACAGGTTAAAAAGGGTCACTGATTTTGCAACAGAAGTACTCTTTGCATGTAGGTCACATGTTAGCCTGAACCCATCCCGATTCAGGATTGTGGCTTTCCTCATAACAGTAATGAACTCTTAAACTGAAAATGTGAGAGTTATAAAAACTTGGACTTTCTATCAGTAAGCAAGACTAGAACTCTTGTACATTTTTTCATAAATTAATATGTTGTAATATATTTCCTTATTGCTGAGTTCCACCCAAGATCGTCCCTAGTAACTTACATGACAAGATGCAAAGGTGTGGAGCAGGCCACTTCACTGTGCAAAGAATCACACCCACTGCAGAGTTTTTGCTTCAACAGCTTAGCTGTTGCTAGATACTGCTGAGGCCATATCCTAGATATGACTAAAGGATAACTACTCCATTTTATGTTTTCCTTTTTAGATAAAAATCAACACAAATCATCACAAATGCTAAGCCTTTTGAGATAGGCGGGCAAACACCAAGGATTTTGAAGCTTTGTTCCTAATCCTAAACAAGAAACTATACTGATAAAGTTTTCATCATTATTTATACCATCCTGAATTTTATAGGTTCTACTTAACTGGCTTTAAAAAAGAACCAAATAAAGAAACCTTCAAATTGGCAATTTATTGAGTTGTTTTCCCACTACTTCTTAAATTAAGCTGAAAGATTGCAATTTGTTTGAAATGTGAGAAAAGATGAAGAAGTCATTATGTAACTGATGCCAGTACCAAAATGTCCATTGGTTTCAATAGGCCCAGGATTCATATGTAGTCTGATTTTCATTCCTAAGTGTTACATTATTCATCACAAATCATGGACTCACAAACCCGAAGCCCTGCTGTTTTCGATGTCGTACAAATGCAAAAGATCTGTTCACTTTCTCTCTCTCTCCAAAACTGCACTTCATAATTATACGTAAGATACAAATCTACTTTAAAGAGAACTCGATGTTGTGTGACTCAGTTGTAAGAGACAGATGGGGCTGCGTTTACACCAGGTAAATTTTTTGTTGTTAGGAATCTTACAGTATATTTAACAAGTTTCACAAATGCATTCAAGGTAAAAAAGGGCTCCACCTCCAGTTGTTTTGGAGCCTGTGTGTAACAAATAAAATGCTGTACTTCTTGTGCCTTGGTGCAGATCTGCCCAGAGCATTGCAGTGCCAAACGTGGACAGCTGAGCTGCCTCAGGTGCCAAAAGGAGTAAGACCACAATGGCTCAGTGCTGCCCTAAGGTGGAGAAGCAGGCTGAAAGTAAGGCATTCGTATGCTTTGTGTGACAGGAGAGACATCCAGGGAGACATCAGTGCCACACAGCCCATGCAGCCATTTTGTCCATATTGTCTCTTGTGAAAAAGAAAGTTGCATCCAGCTTCAGGGTTGTCCTTTGCAGGGCCAGGAGCTGGACTTGATAGTATTTGTGGGTTGCTTCCAAAGCAAGATATCCTATGATTCTGTGATGCTCCACAGAAGGCCTGTTCTAAAACATATCAAAAGCCTTCATTTTCTAGAAAATAGTTCAAATTAATTAACAAGAGACATAAAACCAAACTCAGCCTTTGAGCTGCCTAATGCTGTGACAGGGGCATTTCCTTGCAGAGCTGAATGTTAGGGCACTTGGAGAACAATCAGGAAAACCATCAGAGAGTATTTGATTTAATTCTTTCTAATGAATCGACAGGGGTTTCACTAGAGGACTGTATGTGGAATTATTTTATTTCCAGCTTCACTACCCATGCTTTCTCTCCAGCAACACACACTTTTTGAGGTCTTGTGATTAAATCTGGCCTGCCAATTCTGTGGAAATTTCCTACTCCTGTTACTGCTCAGCCTCTTCCATGCTGTGTCTGTCGCAACAGCCACTTGGTGTAGTTAGAGAGAGAATATTCCTCATCTTGACAGAGTATATGGACAGCCCTACTCCAACATGCTATTATGTTGAAATTTGTCCTCTTTTAACCTTACTTTGCTATTTAAAGAGCAATTTTCATTTCTACAAATTAGACTTAGTGAAGCATGCAAATACCAACTAAATGTGAGCTCATGGAAATTTCTCCTTGCTGAATGGCAGCATTTGAGCAATTCAGAAGATTTGTATTTCCTGTTCATAAATAAAAAAAATATCTGATTTTATATTTTTTCCTGGTCTCTTTATTTTAATTCTGTGTTCTTCACTTTCATTCAAAATGTTTATCCTTATAAGACATCTTGAAGTGGACATAAACTATAATATATGCCAAATAACTGGCAAGAAAAGCCTGTCTCAGACCAGATTAAGACAATGTCACTAACTTTGCTTCCAGTGTTTTCTGGCATTTTTGAAATATTCTAATGGTAAAAAAAGGGAAATAATTTAGACAGGAACTCGCTCCCACTGCCCGTTGGCTGTCACAGCCGTTTTGGCATCAGCAGAATTTTCTTTAACAAGAGAAGAGAATGAAATGAGATCTTTTTGCTGGTAGGATCAGAATTCATAGATCAAAGCCACTCAGAGGATTTTGACATCATGCTATACAGCTACAAGAGGTTCAGAGTTGTAAAAGGTAGAAAAAAAGATCTTCCCCAGGCAGTTGTCTCCTGAAACTAATACATGGTTTTTGTATTACTCCTTGTAAAAAGGAGTGGGTACTTTTTGTTTCCTTCATGTTTGTATTTGCTATTTGTGTCACTTACTCTGTGTAAGAGGAAGGAAATTTAAGACATGTAATGTGGTGGAAATGCCCCAAGGAAAGTAACAGACATGGATGTAGACCTGAGTCACAGAATCACAGAATCACAGAATCACAGAACAGGTAAGGTTGGAAGGGACCACTAGTCCAATCTCCCTTACCAAGAAGGGGGCATGTTGCTCAGGATTGTGTACAACTTTTTAACATCTCCAGAGAAGGAGACTCCACAATCACTCTGGGCAGCCTGTTCCTGTGCTCAGCTTCCCTCACAGTGAAGAAGTCCTTCCTCATTTTCCAGTGTTCAGAGACAGATTCTACCTGTTCACCACAGGTCTGTTGCTCCTCTATTAACCCCAAAAAATACTGTCATATTTCTCTTAAAATATGGCTTATTTCAATTTTCTGGATTTCTTCATTTGTTTGGTAGTATTTGGCAGGAAAATTCTGGTAGATTTTCTCTAAACTGAAAATTTCTGAAAATATGTTCATTTGGACTAAACTTTCATTGAGAACCAGGAAAATTACAATGGTAACTCTCTCTGCCTTGCTTGCAGAGGACAGACAGTAACACAGCCACTGGAGTGCTCTTCAGGATATCGGAAACCAGTGAAGTGGTTTCTTGTTAGTACAAGAAGGGCAGGAGATAAGAAGATATATTATTGGAGAGAATTTCATTTCAGAGAGAAATTGTGTGGCCAAAGCTGGTACAAAGCTCTAATCTCTTAACCTGGGCTTTCTTCCAAAAACATTGCAGTAAAGCATTCTTGACATTATCATTCTGACTAATAGACTCAGCAGCTGAAACAGAGGATGAAGAATTTTGTTTTTAATGCAGGTAAACTTTTGACACTTTGATCCTATTTTTTCAGTGTGAAGCATGCACCTACGAGCCCTTTGATGACTGCAGAGTCTCTGAAAGTGTATTTTCAATGAAGATAGAGAGAGTAAAGTGCATGGTTCCTTTTTTTTCTTAAATAATTTATTTAGTAGTTTATTGCTACAAATCTTCAGGGATATATTTAAACATTGAAACCTATTAAAAGCCAAACAAGCAGCAATGTGAGTGGTACCCCTCCTATTTACAGTACAGTTTCTGCCCTAGAAACTCTATAAGGAGTTACTTTACAACTAAGAAGCACTTAATTTTACATATATTCTTTTAAGGTGGATGTGAGAATTCACACCGGATTAAATTCTTCACACAGTGTTAAATTATCACATTTCTGAACCTGATTTTAAGGGCGTGATCTGAGTTTGATGACAGCCTTTCACCACGAATCTGTGGGTCTGCATGCAGTAAATAGTGATAGAAATGGCTACTCCATGTGCTGTGGCCTGTCCCATTGGCTGGGAACTGACTACGCCAGGAAAACTTTTTTGCATTCCCTTGCCTAGAAGTCAGATTTGGGGAAAAGGAAAAGCAGCCCTTAGGAAAGAAATTTCTACTCTGAGCTTGAATATAGAGCCAGGCAAAGCATCTCACAGATTATTGCTGTCTTGGTCCCTAGAGCAGTCTAGTGTTGCCACCTGATTTGCAGTAATAATATCTGTTTACGTTTGCACTTGCCCCTGCTCCCTGAGTTCTCCTTCAGTTCCAAGCCCCATAACAGCCTCATTCAGTGATACTGCCTCAGCCATAGTGAAACAGTACTCCTACTACAGGAAAAAAAATTATTAACATTTGCATCATGACAAATAAAGTATCTGAATTGTTAGGACTTGGCATAAGTCAGAAAAAAATATTTTTCCCCTCAGAAGAGGCCTTAAAACAATAGGACATTATCAAGATATGGACAAAGAATGTAGGTGTTAACAAAGAAAGGAGTATATCTTGCAGAGGAAGAATTTACTGAGAGAGAATAAAAATAATGAAGAAGGCTTGATTCTCAGCCAGACAAAAGTTCAGTGAAGAATTAAGCTGTGCTTGCAGCAACCTGATAAAGGAGTGGGGCCTGGCTTTTCTGGGCTTCTAAAAAGGAAGCAGATGTGAAGGGTGAACAGAAAGATCATTGCATGTTGGAAAGGGGACCATTTCTAAATGATCTTTACTTTCTTGTTCCTAACCTGAGAATAATAATAATAAAAAAAAATATTAAAAACTCCATCCAAAGTCTGTGTGTTCACCTGCTTGTTTACACCAGTTATCTCTAAACCCAAGTTCATTAGTAAATGAGAAGATTTAAATTTTAAACAGGGCTGTGTCAGTTTGAGGGGTTATTACTAGACCTGGGGATGGGGAATTGGCTCAAGGACCCTTGTGCCTCAGATGGAAACTGGAGACAGGATTGTTATTTGGCAAAATGAGTTCTCGCAGCATCGGGGGCCTGAAACTTTCTGAGGAGTTGGTGGTAGTATATCCTTAAGGAACATTCAAGTTCGTCCAGAATATTGAAAAGGTTACCCGGAAGCTGACATACCAGTAATCTCCTGGCATTATTTTCCGTGATTTGGAGAAATGTTTCACTAACCATAAGTATAGTTAACTTTGTTCCTAAATCCCCTTCACTTCTATCTTGATATTTTTAGAGTCAAATGAAGTTAAAGTAATTGGCAGGAAACAGTAGGACTCAACCACTAATTTGAATCCTGCAGATGAAAACTGAAATTATATTTCCCGGAGTAAATTGTAACATTTATATAATCCAATACATAAAAATGCATTCTATAATGTAATACATAAGTGAATTATATATTTTAATATTGAATGGTCCTGCAACACATGATTGCAATTATATATTAAAATATATAATTCGTTGTCATATACAAAATATAACAATGTATTAAGCCATAAAAAATTATAAATCTAGAGAATCTGACATTCTAAATTGTTGTACGCAACTTTCACAACTTGCAAATGATCTTTTCAGACCTTAATTGATAAAAAGTCAGTGAGAATGAATTAGATACTTTATTAATCAGTAATTTGCAAAATCTAGAGGGAAAGTCTATTATTCACTATTTAATATGACCTTGATGATAATTGTGGCCTCCATGAAATTCCAGTCCCAAAATACTCTCAGACAAAGTCCTGGTCTCTTCCACCAAAGCTGTTAATTTTAATCTGGAAATAGGAGATGGATCTCAGCTGCATTTGTTATCTCATGGAAAACTACAAATGAGGAATCACTTTTTATGAAGTAGAAGCTCAAGTGTAATTTGAGTGTGTGAGTTGTTGATGTCAAAGGGAAAAATTGTATATAAAAGAAAGTCATGACACTGCAATCAAAGTTTATGGATTTATTATCTATAAAATAGGCATGAAATATTTACATAAAAACAAAGCACTAACTCTTTTTATATATATTTCAATCTATAAATGTTGTCATTTCCTACTTTTCTCTCCTTGAGCTCTATTACATGGCTGGTTTTTTGGGCAATTTATAATATTAATTATATTTTATGTTCTGGCAAAATCTGTTGATCCCACAACAAGCAACAATCAGTCATACACCTTGTATCTTAACCTGTAGTCTAGAATATTTCGTCTGCTAATAGCAGTGTTTGGAAAATTCTTACCAGAAGGACAGTGGATAATATTGAAGTCCAGCTTTATACAAAACAGGTGTATGTTATTCAACAACAGCAAGCAAGACTTGACTCAAAATGGGCTGTGTTTCTGAAGTGATACATTTGATGATCAAAGGGCTGGAGAATCTACCCTGTGAGGAAAGACTGAAGGAGTTAAGTTTTTTCTCCCTGGAAAAGAGAAGATTCAAGGAACAGCTTCACCATAGAATTTCAGTTTTTGAAGCATGGCTACAAGGGGGCAGAGGCTCTCCGCCTTCAAGGAGCCACATAGAGAAAGAGCAGGGGATACCAGTTGTTCCAGGGGAGGTTTCCATATAAGAAAGAAATCTTTCATAGTGAGTATAATCAATTATGGGAGCAACCTCCCCGTGTGGTAGAGTTCCCATCATTGGAAGTTTTCAAAGTGCAAAGGAACAGGATGCTAGGCAATCTCACCTGGGCTCCCTTTCTCATGAAAGGCTGTATCAGACAGTCTTCTGATGTGCCTTCCAACCTGGGCTGTTCTGTGATTCTCAAAAATTACCTTTTTGTAAAAAAACCCCTCCTGGTGTTCAATAATTTAATTTTGAATGTGTTTGAAAGTTCCTGGGCTGTATGGGCAAATGATACATATCTACAGGTATTTTTATTTACAAAATTGTCATTCATAAAAATGTAACAGGTTAAAAAATAAGGGATTCATAAAACCAAAAGACCCTATGAATAAAAATATTAATACCACTAATACAAGGTCAAAATTGATGGGAGACTGAATATCTACTGTAGAATTGAAGCAGTATATGATTTTACAGTTAAAGACTAGAGCATAGTACATATTTAAAAGGATCACGCAGGAATGTAAGTGGTTTGTTCAACATTAACTTCTGAGTCTGAGTAATTGAGTATTTTACCATGCAATCATAAGGTGTAGCTGAGGAGAGGGAAAATATGGACAGTCCTTATTCTCTTACATCAATGTCTTTTCTATATGGGCAATTTCTTCCAAATACTTTTATCTTCCAGTGAAGGGAAAAGAGAGAGAGTGGTTCCCTTGAGTCCTTGTCCTCCTGAGCATTTTGGACATAAAAGTGAATGAATGCACTACTAGCACTGTCAGCTTTGAGTTCACCAGGCAAGTAGCCCAGCCAGCCACAGTCACAGCACCTGGGTTTTAGGGAACTGTGGGTGTTTCTGGCCTGATAATCGTGTTAACTTGTGCCTGTATTTTCTTAGACACGTCTAAGACATCAGAACAGCATAAGAACAGTTTCATTTCTAGTAAACATGTTTTCTTATGTCTTTACAAATGTTGAGTGACTAACCAGTCTGAGTTCTTGAAGGAAGTCAATACCATGACAGATGTGCTTACAAAGTGCCCTAATATCCAATGAGTCACATCTACAGATAATCAAAGGAAGTTATCACCTCTCAATCGTGGCTATTAAACACAAGAAACAGGCCACTTGGCCTGTATGGATGAGAAGTGAATTTAGAGAATGAAGAAGCTCCATGTGTAAGCAAGACACTGAAGTAAGTTGAAGGATGATGGTGATTTACTCATAGATGGAAGCAGCTTGCACAGACTGAAAACAGAGGTGTGTGAAGTCCAGACATTGTTTCCTGGCATAACCTTCCACAGTTTTCCTACTCTACCTCTATCCTTAAGGGAAAAATCAAGTGTATTACTCTACATGCTCTGTGAGAAGGGACAGTACCCTGGGAGAACTCTCCCTCTAGCAGAAAACAGATCTTCATGAAATAGAGAACACCCCTTTTTGAGAGGAAAACGAAGGAAAAAAAAATCGTGTATGGGCACTGACAGCACCAAAGAAAATTAATGTGTTCACAAGAGGCTGAGGAATGATGCCAAGGATTTCTCTAGAAGCCCTGGTTTGTGCAGACACCAATACTCTGAGCCTGCAGGTGACCCTTCCAAGCTATTTTCTGACAAACCAGGAGAAATCCAACATACACAAACCAGAGGAGCAGGATTTGAAAGGAGCCCAAATGGGGGCAGAATCTGTTATTTATTTTTTCACATTTTAGGAGTTTGTGGCATGCTGTTATAGTTCCATATTACACTTTTCTCAAGAGAGAGGTGGGATGTGGTGTTGGGGTGGTCTTTAATGAATAATAGGCATTTATTCTGGCTTATACTTCAAATTTGAACAAAAGCCTATTTCTTAATCTGAGGGTCATATTTCCACCTTTGGCTTTCACTTTGGTGTTTTCTTCACATATGGTGTTATACTCTTTTATTGAGAGAGAAACTCTGATTTAGAGTTTGAACTTATATTTCTTTTTTTTAATGTGCCCAAAAGAGACACTTTGAGCTAGAAAGGCAAGAGAGGCCAGTAAGTGCTCATAGCCTTTATACCTCTGTCCAGTTAGTCTTTGTGCAGTATGGCATGATAGTGAATATCAGAATTGTGGACTTCATAATTGCTATGCCTCAGTTTCCTCATCTCTGAACAAGGTTTGTTGATAAAGTTAAAATTATCCATGTACATAAATTACATGTAAATCAAGCATCTAATATATGTATAATCTCTCAACCTGAAGACTTCTTGAATTTAAAAGGTACTTGAAGGCACTCTATAGGTTCATTTCTATCAGAGAGAGAAGTCTCCCCTCAATTCTACATCGTTATAAACAAAATCAAAATATTGCTGCTGGCAAGCTGCTGGCTGAACAGCACAGTGCTGGATGGTTGCTGAGACACCAGGGACCCTGGCTGCTGTGCAGTATAGGGTAGAAATGAGCATTTGCAAATTCCAGAGCAGTTTGGGATTGGCAATAGAAGGAACTGAACCTCTGACGGCAAGAAATCTGCCGGTGGGTAGGGAGGGAAGGAAAGGGGAGATGGGTAATTAAGAACCAAGGGAGAAAGATTAAAGAGCCATGAGAGTCCTCGTGAGCAGAGGGCATTGGGAAGCTAAGAGGACCATCATCCCAGCTTCTTGCTTATCACAGAGTCAGGTAGGTTGGAAAAGACCCTTAGGACCATTGGGGGCAAAGGACAGCTGGCTAATACTATATTAGAAAGGCAGGAATTCAGTGGATAGGTCTCTTTCTCTTCCTAAGCATGTGTGATATAATGGTGCCCAGCTCCACAGAAGGATGGAGATGAGGATATGAAAGCAGTATTAAATGTACCTGGACTAGACAGAGGGAAGACTAAAAACACAAATAGCAGGAAAGAAAAGATAATGATAAATAACTCTCCAGTTGAGTAAGCTAGAGAATTGCAAGAGAGCAAAGCGTAAATAGGCTAGTATTAGGGTGGAAAAGATTTTTACTTTCTTTCTGTGAGCTGCTCCAGCTCATCATCTATATAGTCAAAATAACTTTAAATATGAAAAGTGTTAATAATTGTTATCCAACTCCAACATTCAGGCTATTTCTAAACCCTTTTCATTAGCTACATTTACAGACTGTAACAATAACTGGCTTTATCTGCAGTGCAGCAAAGCTACAAAATGGAGTAGAAACAAAACATTTCTTAAGGTCATGGAATCCATGTTGCGTTTAAAATTTATCAAAGACACGTCAAACACAGTCAAATGTATAGGAACTGGTAACTCTAATCTTCAGACCCCTTTTGCCCGGACCTAAATGAGCTGAAGTTAGTTGACATAGATTTGTTTGAATTTGTTGATTTTGTTTGTTGACAAAATATGTTTTTGTGGTCTGTCTAATAAATAGACGAGCAGATAGTTCTATCTTTTAGATTTCTAAATGATATGGGAAGTAATTTAAGTATCAACTTGGAATACACATCCCGATCCTTCATCTTCTACATTTTAAAGAGCTTTGTAGTTTAAACATATGATTGAATCAATTACTTCTAGAATAACTTTGTGAGTTTCCTGGAACTAACTCCTCAAACTAGGGACTTGATGATGGCTATGGTAGATGAAAAAAGAAGAGTTCTAAAATTTTCCCCTTGCCTTGGCAAACCTCAAGGTTAAAAGAATATATCATTGGAAGACTATTTGTTTTAGGCACATCATGTATGATAGAAAAAAACCACAACAAAGTATGATAGGCAGAATATGTTTGGAAGAATGAAATTTGGAATAGACAACAAATTAACCATTTTTTGCAAATGTGGGAAGTTCCTATGACAGTGAGCTTTACATATGTATTACCAGAAATCCAACAGCTCAAAGTCCAGTGGGGAATGACAAATAGCCTGAAATATTTGTGGCTGTCAATGTGTTTTCCTCAATATTGGATTTGATTTCTACACTTAATCAGAAATAGTTAAGATTTGCACATGTGCTATACTCATGCTGACCACTGACTAGAGATTTGGACTGGAACTACAGGAGGCATTGTCAGTATGACAATGTCTTCATTAGTTTTATTAGTTTGACTGCTTTTTTGGTCTTTATTTACAGGAAAAGACCTAAAATAAAGTGAAGTGCACCAATTAGAGAGCACTTTTGGTAGTACAATTTATTTCCTCAAGGGAATTTGTATAATTTATGTTGTCAAAGGCTATGTCTATTAAAATTGTTTTGTCATACAATCATGACATATCATGAAATATTTCATGACAAATCATGAAATAATTTAGATTGGAAGGCACCTCTGGGCTTCATCTAGGCCAGATTTCTGGAGTAGCAGTGTGGAAGTAACTTCAATGCTAGAACAGTTTTCTCAGAAGCTTCTCTGGGTACCTTTTTAAATCGTCCACTGTGGACATTATCTTTTCATATATACAACCAGAATTTCCCTTTCTGCTTCAAAGTAGAGCTTGTTCATGTCCTTTCTCACCTTCCCCTACCTCATGGAGTGGAAGACAGAAATTAAATTCACTCCTAAGCCTCTGCTTCTCCAGACTGAGCTCCTTCAGACGGTGCCTCTGCGTTGGATGCTCCAATACCCCGAGCAGCTTCTGAGCTTCCATCCATCTGCACATCTCTCTCTCGCCCCAGGGGACCCAGACCCTGACAGGCTATTGCAGAGGCAGCGCTGCAAATGCCAAATCGTCCATTATCGTGTCTCTTTGACTTACTGCTGAGGCTGCCATTAGTCTTTCTCCTGTAATCACTTTTTAAGGCCAACACTCACTCATATAGAAATCTCTTTGAATAGTAAAGAATTAAATGAACAATTTATTGAAAATATCTCAGAGATATAATTTTTCTTTGAAAATCTAGTTTGGGAATTTCTCTAGATTGTGTGAGTTTAAAGACCTGTATTTATATCTCAGAGTAGCTAAATCCCTACCCTAGACTAATGCTAAAATATAAGAGATAATATGAAAGAATCCAGGATTAACTTATCATATTTCTAAAGAAATCACAAACCATTTCTTATAGGGCTTTTTTTGCCTAATTTTGCTTTGTTTGGCATCAGAGAACTTTTGAAAATACTGAATAAAAGGCAGAATCTTATGTTGTTTTTTTCTTTGAATCGAATACAAGTCATATGATTTTTTTTTCAAGAGCAATATTTATAGGAAAATGCCCAAGGAAATGGTTCCATTTTTCCCAACAGCCACAGAAATCTGACTGTTTCTGTCAGAGTGGGGTTGAGTTCTTCTCCTTCCAGAAAAAAACTGAACAGAGGAATGCAGTTGAACAGCTTTGCTTAATTAGTCAGTTTATCTGAATGAAGGATGGACTAACACTCTTAGAACAAACAGTATAAAAGAGGGTTAGCAATGATGAAGAGGAAAAACTGGAGACTTGCTGAAAGAATAACTAAGAGAATAAATTTCAGCCTGAATTAAGACCTCAGTAAGTAGAATTGTATATCTAAAAAACCCCTTGCTTTTTACCCTTATGTTTATGTATTTTACGAGCTGGGATGTTGAATTGGGGCATTCTGAACTAGTTAAGAGAAGAGAAGAGTGCGAGGTGAGAGATGGGTGGTTTGTGCCATCTTCATTTTGTGCCCTCTTCACTATATAAATATAGTATAAATGCTATATGTATATATGTTGCATAGATTGTGATCTGTTTAAAGCTTGTATGACCAGACTCCTTATAAGCTGACTAATACTGTCTTCTTTTAATCACTTGGATTTCTCCAAATATATATTTTTGTCTTTAATTTTATTGGATTAATTTATTGGATTTGCATATTTTTTTTAACATATCTACTACAATTGTCATGGCACACATCAGATTCCAGGTCTTTCTTCCATTTGTATGTCCATCTTCACATCTGTTAATCCATTATTCTGTTCAAAAAACTCAGGATATAGCTTCTGGGTCAAAAAAAGAAACATTGTTAAGTGATAGTAAACTTATTTTATTTTATTTTATTTTATTTTATTTTATTTTATTTTATTTTATTTATAAAATGCCTTAAAACTGTGAAAAGTTTATGTTCCTTGACCTGCCTACAGAACTCAGACAACCTCCAGGAAGGATCTTTTCCTTTGGATATCTTTCTAATTACTATCACTGCTGAATAACTGATATTACAGTAGTTTGAATTAACCATAAGAACCCCAGAAGTACCATCCTTTGAGACAGATAATTAACCACAATTTATTCTTGAATAAAACTTGAAATTTGCCATTAAATCCCAGAGGCATATTTGTATTTCACAAAATCTTAGCTCACCACATGATGCACAATAGAGCATATTTATTAGCATAGTCTAGTCTAGTACCTCACACATTAGCATGTATTTAGTAGGATCAGAGAGACTGTTAGAAAGGAATTTCTCATGCAAGATTAAACTCTGTTTTAGGGGTAGATATGCTTCCTAAGAAGAAGAAAAAAACAACAAACAATGCAAATACTAATAGAAGCAGAAATATCTGTTAAACTGATGCTGTATTATGAAGTAATGGATGTAGCTTGTCGTTTTAATGTTTTCACGTGAGCATTTGTGCATAGTTAATATGGTTCTCGAAATAGAAACCAAGTTAAAGGCCAGGTCTTCAATTGTTGAAAGTAAAAATATTATACACTGAAAACAAGTTTGGGCTTTTACTTACCTTCCAGGGTTTCTGGTTATCTTCTTCTCCTTGGTCTGTGCTCCAGGACTAAGTATGGCTTGTTCTGGCCCAGCCTAAGGTTCAGATATATACAGAAAAAGATTCCCTGTGGAAAATAAGAACATGTGGCTGGACTGCAAATACATTTGAATGAGTATTGAAGTCACTGAAATTCATCACTGAAATTACTTCATTTCATCAAAGTTTTTTTCTCTGGATTAAGTTCTTGTGCATTTCCACAGAGAAGTCATTCTGATACAGGACGCATCAAGTGCATGAGCACACTGGTCTCTCGAGATTAGAGATTAATCACTGGGTTAAATACCTGATTTTTTTTCAGCTGTGGCTTATGTCCTTCCAGGATATATCTAAACTCAGTTTAGCTTGGCCAATGTGGGTTTAGCAGCCCTTGATCCTTACCCTACTAGCTCAACCTTTTCACCATATTGTCTTGTCAATAGGAAAACTTCTTAAGACTTATTTCAGTGCAGTCTGTCCACTGCCTATTTTTTCCAATTTGCAGCTACTTCTGCTGTGACTGTAGGAGCATAGCAGTGAGACTCCTGCACCCACACATCGAGCTGGCACAAACCCCCAGCCTAGTGTGGCTCGGTGGTGAGGTCTCAGGTCTGGTTCTGTCCTGTGCCCTGCCCCACGAGCAGCTCTGTGGACGCGGGGCTGCTGTGGGCTGCTGTGCCGAACTCTACCTTTTGTCGCTGAGCCAGCTGGGAGACTCTCCACTCTAATCCCCTGTAAATCCGGCTCCAGGGCAGAATGATGATCACTTGGTGGCTGCAGATTAACAAGATTATATGAGGGTTTATTTGGCATATTAGGTTAAATTCAACACAGAACTTGGATGGAATTGAAAGATACAAAACTGACTATATAAAGTCAAGTCAAATTTTATTTTAAACTCAGTTGTGTGAACTGGATAGCCCTAAAAACCATACACAATTCTGTAGTTGTCTGCTGTAGCCATAGTACTCAGATTAGAGTGAGGTGATAGAAACAGTATCAAGTAGGAACCTGCTCTGAGCACACTGAAAAGCTCTCCAACCAGTTGCATTTACTGCATGCCTCAATGCAGCAGCTAGAAGCAGACCTGACAAAAAGAGGCAGCCATGGACATGAGCTGGAAGAGCAGCTTCAGTGACCTCTTTACTCCAGTGACTTTCAAAGGCTTGCTCAGCCCAAGACACAGGCTGTCAGCTGCTCCTGAGTGGCTGAAGGGATTAGGACTGCATCACTCTCAAAAGTCACACCAAAAGTGCTCTTTCTTTAACTCTGTGTCATGAGAGTGACTCCAAGGCTCTGCACCTGGCTCTGTTCTGGAGTGCCACAAACAGTTATGCCACAGCCTCAAGCTTTCCTTTGGCTATACTTTTTTCCCTAGTGAAAAGTTCTGGAGTGCCACAAACAGTTATGCCACAGCCTCAAGCTTTCCTTTGGCTATACTTTTTTCCCTAGTGAGCTGCCTCTTCATTGCTGCACACTCGGTACCGTTTTTTTGAGGACAGGTTGTGGTCCCCACTAGTCCAAGCCTGATCTATAGGAACTAGAGGAATGGAACTGAATCTCCTTATGCTGAGTATGAGACTGAAGCAGTTTCCCACTTCCTGATGCTGTTGTAGGGGATTATAGTGGCACTGCTAGAAACATTAACGCCCTGATTTTTTAGGGGAAAAACAAACAGGCAGTGGGTGTTAGACTGTTCCCACAAAGAATGGCTGCTGGTATTGTCCTCACAGCAGGTTTCTTTGCTGTAAATCTATGAAGCTATACATATGTCATGGTTACAAGAGACAAACTCAGCAGCACTGTCTGTGACTCACTGTCCATGGTATACATTTGTCTTTATAATGTTTGCATAGTCCTGAGATGAAAACTCCTCAGCAAACTCCTCATGATTCAGCCACAGTCTTGAAAACTAGCACAACTATTCAGCACTTTCTGAAACACCTCACTGATGTTTTAGAATGATTTCATGCTATGCTGGTCAGAAAGTTCCAGCAGAATAAGATGAAAGTGTATTCCATGACTGACTAACTGGGACTTGCCCGTTCTTCTTCTGTTTGTTTTTCCCATATTATTTTCTTCACCCCAAGTGCCGTGAACTCCCTATGAAGAAGCTCTTTATCTGCTGGATAGTGAAGCAGAATGCCAAACCTGGGATTTGTAGTCACTGCTGTGTAAATATTTAATATCAGTGATAATGGTTCTTTGGGAATAAAGGGTGTATCACCCATAATTGTTACTGGCATTGCTATTACAGTCTCCTGGATCCGAGCCAGGAGGTCTGGCAGATGCTAGAGGAAGCACAGTTAGACCCTTAAGTGAGGCACTAATGTAAATACAACAGTGTGTCCTCTGTCAGTGCCTATTCAAGCACTGTGTGGTCCCTTTGACTGGACAGTGCTGAGTTTGAGGAAGCTGCTGTGATAATTGTGAAGTCAAGGCTGAATTCCAGTCTGAAAAGAGAAAAACAACTAGCTTCTGGAGTCAGCTTCAAATTTACTAAATTTATTAGCATCCATGTGACTAAAGCTGAAAAATGCAGAATTTCTTAGATGTGGTAATTCTTTGAATATTCAGCTTGTGTCTTCTTCAGAATGCTCTGTAAGGTAAAATTGAATGAAAAACAGCAAGCACAGAAGCGGGTTTTTCAATGAATAATAATTCTATATTAATGTATTAATGCCTAATTTAAAAAATACCTGTTCATTTTTTTTTTTCTTAGCTCAAAGGCCTCCTAAGACAAGTGTTGTCTTTCTAAGGCTTTTGTTGCAGTGAAACAGACTGTCTGACATGAAAATAAATGAAATGAAGCAAAAAAATCGCTTATCTTCTCTGAGGAATTACCTCACTGATTTTTCTTCTTTCAGCTTTATTGTACTACAATTAATGGCTTAATATTAAGGCAACAGATTATCTTATCTGCTGTGTATTTCTCCCTCCCATCAGTTGACTTTGTTGCTTATATACTTTGTTCCTTATATACTGCATACTATATGCTTATATACTACTCAGTTTCTTCCCTCCTGAGGAACTTAAGGCTAAGTACTTACCATCCCAATGCAGGGAGGGAATGTGCAGGACCTAGCAAGAGCTTTCTCGTGGAACAGAGAGGTGTGTCTTCTGATGCATTTGGTTACTGTACACAAGAGGGACAGAGTGAGCCCTGAGCAGCCTCTAGCCCATTGGGAGGGCAGTCCCCTGCCCCCATCAGCCATGCACTGACTGAAATTTGACTTGCAGGCAGAGGGGTTGGCTGTCCAGAGCCCTTTCTGCTCCCTGGGAGAGAAGGAAGAGGTTCTTCACTTTGTCATCCTTTCTGTTGAGTGCCAGCACAGCGGAGGATGCCCAGCAACACCGCATCTCTTTATTGATTCACAAAAGGTTTGTTTTTATGGGGAAGCTTCTGACTGAGAGAAGCCTTTGCATGTAATGTCACAGCTTTTGTCTTCTGGAGGAACTGTTCTGTAACTATGGTATTCCTTGGCGGAAAAAAAATTCATTAGTGTTTTCTTTAATTGGTGTAAGTATAGATTAATCATATGCTAACTTGGCAAGTGGCTTTATTAAAAATCATTTCTGTCTTCAAGCGGTAGAGCTCATTATAAAAAATAGTAAAAAGCTCTTTATAATAAGGAAACAAAATTCATGGGGAGTTTCAGCCCCACGGCACAAATTCTGAGTTGTAAATTTGGGGTCTGACATAAGTGTTCTAATCAATATACAAGGGAACATTCTTGCAACAATAAGATCCAAATAAAAGGTATGGTGGTTTCTTAAAGTGTGCAGTTATTTATCTGGAAACTCATAACAGATAGATGGGGGCTCTTGTATCCTTGTTTGTATTTAAGAGGGATGATCAAATATTCATGTAAATGGGAATTTTTTCACTCAATCTTATGTGATCTACTTATGTGATTTTGAGAACTGTGAAAGATATTTTCCTTGCACCATATCCTTCTTTACTAAATAAAGACATTCCTTACTCAGCCAAGGGTCCTAATTCTGTTTTACATATGTTACTTATGGTGAGGCAGTTCAGGGGGCAAAGATTTACACTAATCTCCTGAAAACACTGAAAAGTACTGTAGGCTTAAGTTGAAGTTGTGGTCTTGTATCTTTTTTTATCGATTATCTTTTTGAGTCCAAAGGTAGAAGAAAGTAATTCTCAGAAAACACCCTTTGCTTAGGGACACAGTGTGAAAAGCAAGCAAAAATCACAGACTGCCTCAAGTCTGTCAAGCGTATCAGAAGAACAAACCAATCTCTTTTTTTATTAACTGATTAGGAGTAAATTTTCACTTCAAGATTTTTGAGAAGAACAATACCCAACACCTGTAAAATATTTTCCTCCTGCAAGCACTTTTTGGGTCATCTGTCCTCAGAGGTAGGAGACAATAACTGGTAATACAACAGACTTTCTTACCAGCTTGCTTTGAATTTTGTTTCTATGTTTCTGTTCTAATGGTTCTAATGTTCTGTGCTCTAATTGGTTGTCCCCAGTCTTTTGGAGTGCAACATTATGGCTAAACCACCAAAATTCTTTACTTGAAAATTGCATTTCCACTAAGTCATTGAGTTCAAAACTCTTAAGACTGAAAAACTGGAAATCAGGCAGTTCAGGAACCTGGTTTGACAGTGGGTAGTTCCCTCTCATACTGGTAGACTCTCCTAGTGAAGGTGTTTAATGCTAATCATAAAAGGATAAATCAAAATGAATACAAAATGTGCCTAAAATCCAAATCCTTTAGTCTCAAATACCTGTGATGGTTGGTCTGACTCACTCAGTCCCACTGTCAGGGAACTGGAGAGCCAGCTGATACCAAGGTCTGCATGCTACCCTGTTTGCTCCTGAAGCAACCTGACACCTCCCAGGCTCCTAGTCCAGACAGGATTGATTCTCTCCCTATAAACTCCTGTTTTAGTCTCACTAATCTCATCTTTCTCATTCTTCCTTTCCTCTGCTCCTCACGTGAGGAAGGGTTTTGTTCCTCTGCCTTAAGGGGAGATTTGCTCTTTGTTGCTCAGTCACAGTGCTGAGAGGGCAGGGGTAGAAGAGGAAGAAGCTAATGGCTGTATGGAGAAAACAGAAAATGGGAAAAAATCTGCTTCTCAGTTCTCATAATCTGGGGTATGGGTGGTGGTGGTGGTGGTGGTGTAGTGGGCTTGTTTTGTACTGCTTTGTTTTCTAAAACAAAGCTTTCTAAACAGCTCTATGCTGAAACATGGAGCAGTACAGCAAATTACTGAGTATCTTCAGTCCTTCTTCATAGTAAAAAAAAGGGGCTATAAGAAACAGAAATTAACTACTTATTTCTGCTGCTAGTCTATAACCCAAACTGCTTAAAGACAGTTAATCTCTATTTCTGGATTTCCAGTCAGACAAAACTAAGCCGTGAATGAGAAAGAAGAAAATGGACAAGTAATCAATCAAGGGGTTTTCTTTCTTTTCCCCACTGCACTGAAACAGAGGAATCCTACCAAGGGACATGGCTCTTTCATGGCTTTGTTTTAGCAGACAGAAGTTGTTCCTCATCCCTAAACTGTGTGTTACAGTGGAGGGGGCAATGAAGCTTTTGGTTCTTACTAGAATTTTACTAGGAAGAAATTTTATGAGCAAACATCATAGACAATGGGTAGAAGGAAAAGTAGTAGAGATTTGTTTAGAAAGGGAGCTGTCAAACTGGTTTGCTCTAATTGCAAAAGGATTTTGAGGCGTGCTGCAAAGTTTGGGAAAGATATTTATTACTGTTCCCCTACTTTGTTACTGCTTCTTAGTTTACAATTTGGCAAGAGACTTTTGCGGTCGTGCAACAAAGATACATTTCAATTTAAATTTAAAAGGAATAACAAATAGGTAATATTGGAAACTACCAGGATTTCCAGCTGAAAAAAACCCCTTCAGATTCTGCAATAGGAAGCTATTCCAGGAAAAATATTTTTGATTGCAAACTGCTTTTAAAAAGAGTAAAAAAACCCAAACAAACAAACAAACAAAAAAACCCCCAAAAACCAAACAAGACAAAACCCCATTTGAGCTCTTGAGCAAGTGAAGCAGATAGAACAAGATCATAACACAGAGCCAGGACAATTTAAAGGGAGTGGTATCAATTCTTGGACTTGGACAAAGGACTTGGAGACATTCTCCACTGCTACAGAGACCAAGTTATTTAATTTCATGCAAAAACACCTAACTGTAACACTGAAGAGGAGAAACTGTAGTTTAAAATGTTTTGTCGGCCAAGCCATCAGTATTTCAAGGCAATACCTACAAACGTGAAAGAACATGTTGTAGAGAAGAGGGCAACTTGAAAGAAAGTCTCAGCTAGATTCCTCCCTCCTTGGATTTTTGAAAAAAAAGCTAAGCCACATGTGATCTAAAGCTGTGAGATCTTCTCAGTCTCCAGTTGCTTGCAGTTGTCACAGTCTCTCTTTCATTGCTTTCATATCTACAAGATCTCTCACTTTGAACTCCAAGTATTTCCTTGGGCATTTGGCTAGAAGAATTTGTATCAGTAGTTCAGATCACTTCAGCTTAGAGGCAACACTGAATTAGAATAGGTTTGGATGGTCAGTGTCCAAATGTAGTCAGAATCTTCTCCATGTTTGCTTTCACGTAAAGCTTACCACAACAGAAGTGTATCCAAGTTATCCAAGGAGTAAGATCCAAGAAACAATATCACATGTAATCTGCTGTCTCTAAAATCTGTGGTCAGTCAGACAAGACACAAACAAGTCTTGATTTGGACAGAGAGGGCTGTGGCCTCCATGTAACTATGTGTACAGGCATGAGTCAGAGCAAAGATGTACATGTAAATGTGGTGCAATCTAACCTCTGATTTCAGAGATTATCTTGTTCTTGATATATCCTACCCACAAAGGATACTAGACCTTAATCAGCTGATGTAGGTCAGGACAGAGGTGACTAAATGGGGTCTGGATGCTGTAGGGCCTGGTATGATACACAGTCTTTGGCTGTTGTATCTGTTGCAGATTTTCAGGTAAAGACAGCATACGGTAATGTCCCCATAAAGAGAAGAGGAACAGCACAGTATGTATTGATTCCAGCAGGAGTTAGATTATGTACACACAGAGAAAGGAGTTGAAGAGTTAAACCTAGGGTTTCAAAGAAAATTGAAGCTGAGATATATGCAGACAGCAGGATATTGGGGAAATATTTTGCACCTAGGGGGAAAAATTATTATCAAAATGATAAAGAGACAAATCAGGCCACAAGGAAGACAGGGCCATGAGGCAGAACTGAGCCTCAGGTAACACGTATTATGGTCTTGCAGAAATAGGAGGAAAGGCAAGACAAGGAGGTCAGCTTAAGGAGTTTAATGAATGAATTTCATGCTTTGATTAAATCATTTGAGGGGTAGACAAGAAATTTTTATAGTAAAAGAGGAACAGGAGAGTGAATGGAGAAGATCACAAAAATTTTCCAAATTTCTGTTTCAAGAGAAATGCAAAATCTGTTATACATGAAAAATAGCACATTTACCATACCTTGCTGCCTTGAGGACTGTTGGGAGCATATCAAACCACAGCTGACACCAGCATTTAACCATTTCAAGCACTTAGATATAGTCAGGGTGTTACATGAAATAGCATATATGTTTGTAGTGTACGAGCTTATGTGTCCACCCAATGCAGCTTTGATGGAAGGTCCTGTAGGGAGAAAAGTTACTATGGTACATCATCATTTTCTTT
Organism: Phainopepla nitens; assembly: GCA_013400175.1. Classification (NCBI taxonomy): domain Eukaryota; kingdom Metazoa; phylum Chordata; class Aves; order Passeriformes; family Bombycillidae; genus Phainopepla; species Phainopepla nitens. The sequence continues at coordinate 463,454 of VXBQ01011975.1, read as the reverse complement.
CCTTTGAGACAGTAAGAATTCATACAGGAGTAAGAGAGACTACATTAAATGTTTGCTTACCTTATTCTGGCACACCAGCTGTTTCTTATAGGCTGGATAAAAGCTGCAAGCCTCTTTTGCAACAGCAATTACACAAGCCCGTTCTTTAGTGTTCCTGCTTCCCTGGGTTATGTTTTTGCAGTCTAATGAAACAAACAGGCAAGTTTCCAGCTGTTAATTAACTGCATGTGAATTGATTTTTTGAAGAAGGGGAAATATCAAACAGAGTCTGTACTAACTAGGGGAACACCATCATGAATTTGTTTAGACAAATTCATGGTGTTTCCCTCTTCCATGGTGATTCTTCTCTCAACGCCTGTGCAAATCTTGAGCACAAAGTTGGAAAAACTGAATTCAGTGGCATTATTATCTTGTTTGCTTGCAGATTATTAGTTTGCTCTCATGCAGCTGATAAAACAGTAATGGTTCTATTTAAATGTTGTACCATTTGTTGATAATCAGTTATTAAACTACAGGGTGGATATTTGCTCTCACTACTTCTGCAGAACACCATATTATGCCTATTAAACTGTTTAGTCTGAAGCTTAAATGCCACACAGAAAATTCTTTCAGGGACAGGATTAATTATGTTGTCTTCATCTCGCTAATTGATACATGGCGCATAACAGAACATCAACAAACTGTTTTAGAATTAACCATCTATGGAGCAGACCTCACAGTTGCATTTCAGACACTTTCATGTTCACAATTTAGCTGTCAGGAGGGTGGAGAGAAGAAGAGAAGATATGCATAAGACCAGAGAAGGATTTTACTATACCTATTGTAAAACCTCTCAACAATTCCTATAAGACACATCTGTTTCTGCTGCTACAGTTAACTGCCTGGCTGACCTCTTGTTTTTGACCAGACCTAGTCTCACTAATCAAGAATCCATTCTATTTTATAAAATAAAAAAAAGGAAAAAGGTCAATGAGTTTGCCCTTGTGCCCCTTCATGGTGAGATTTGTGAGTCATGGTACTGCAGCAGTTTGCAGGGCTCCAGAATACACTCAACACTCATGACATGCACAAACCTTTGCCGTGCGATCTCAGTGCACAAAAATCACTCTGAAAGCCTGATGTACCCACTCCCCTCTTGGGGAGGGGTCAGGCAGGGGGAAAAAGGGTGCAGGCATGCCAGACACTGGTGGTATGTGACACCCTGATGGGTTGTATTCCTCAGCAACAAAACCAGGCAAGTAGAAGGGTCTCTATATTTTTGTTTAATTGCATTATTTCTTTTCCCAGGACTTTAGGAATAGATGGTCAGAAACCTGTGCCCCTCTCCTCCAAGGCCATTATAAACCTGTTGTATCACAACTGAAGTAGAAAGAACATAAGGAGTCATCAAAGATGGGAGTGATTGGAAGAGAACTTTAAACCTTTTCTGAAGAGAAATAAACAACTGAGCAAGGAAATTTTTTTCAGGAATCTTGAGAGGATGAAAAATATGCAGAAAAAAAGAAATTAATTAAATATTGTCCCAAAGGCAAACTAATAACTCAGAGTAGTCTGATAGAAATCTAGTCCTCAAGATGTGATTGACAGCCTCTGCTCTTCACTTTTTATTCTCAACCTCTTGCTCTAAGAGAGTATTTACATTGAGGATACCAATAATAGACTGCCTCTGTAGGCTGTACTGCTCCATTTTGTTGATAATTCTCCTTTGCTATTTCTGATGCCCTACTTTTCTCTGTCCTGGAGCATCTGGCTCCAGCTCAGATTTGCCTCTGCTCTGAGTGATCTCTTGTACCAGTTCTTGGCACTACTGCAGCAGCTGAGAAAAGAAGGTTACGAATTTTAGCAAAACAGACATTTCCTGTCCGGAGCAATTCATTTTTAAAATAAACACACCACAACACTCCTGGCAGAGGAGAAACCTAAGGGTGAGTTTGCCTGTTACAGCATTAGATGAAGGGAGATTCCTTGGGCACACTGGGGAGGTTATGGTGGGACCACAGCAGTGTTTTTGTTTGAGTTTTAGTAAACCAAGAAGTGTTCTGGCTTGTAAAGCAGAGTAGTCTTGGAGATGTGAATTGGATGTCTTGTAAAGTTTAGGAAAATGAGAACTGTTTTAGTGACTAATATAGATACAGCCTATGAGGTATAATGGTTTAATGTAGCACAACAGGAGTGTGCCCAGGGAACCAAGCTGATAATGTGGGAATGTGCAGGTAAACCTGCACAACTTCACTTGGAAGGGTAAGGCTGATAAGTCTCACAGCACAAAAATTAGGGAAATTCCAGATGAGTAATCAGAAAAGAAGTTAAAATTGACAACCTGATGTATGAACCCTGTCAAACTCATCGCCACAGGAAGCTGGAACAAACAATATAAGTAAATTGGGTAAGTGACATAGAGGGATGGAAAGTGGACCTAAACACTTACTCGAATTTAGGAAGTTGATAAGAGACCTATTACCAGAATCTGGACACAAAAACTTTGTTTCTCATTGCTTGAATAGCCAGTCCCAGCCATTATAAGATGTGACTACAGGGCTGGACCAAAGGCAGCGCTGGCAACTTTTATGGAAGTGAGATTCTTTGTGTAACTGTCTATACCTTGCATAGGTCCTACAAGGAAAGGACAACTCGGGAAAAAGGATACATCTCCCTTCTAAGTTAGCATACTTAGTCCAACATCCATAATTTCTGTCCTTTGCATCTATGGAGAGAGCAAAGGCCCATTACAGGATCTACTGCTGGCGACAGTCTGAAACAGTATCAGCCTAAGGACTCCTTTATTAAGATTAATTTTAATGTTTTTCTTGTCTTTTCTGCTTCAGAGAACTCAACTGTCAGCTTTCTAAGTCTATTCACAATGGTTTCAGGAAGTTTCAAAAAAAATAGCTACATGTGAGTCCATTTCTGTGTATTTATTAACTGTTTTTCTACATTAACATGCATATAAAGCAATTCATTTTATCTGCCACTTAATGCACAAAGTGACTTTCTACAGCTCTTTGTAATCAGTCTTAAATTTGAGTGTCCCTAGCATGCTTTTATGCAAACTTTCTCCTCACGTTGGCCTTCTTTTTCAAAATAACTCAATGAGAAATACAACTCTCAGGCAGCCATATTATTGTGTGTTGTTCTTTCATTTAACAGTATTAATTTGACACAGAAGTAGCTCCATTCAGCAGCATGACAAAAATCCATGCATGGATTTAGCACGGTGCTTTAGCACTTGCATAACTTGTTTGTGTGCTTAGATAACGTTTACTTGCATCCTATACTGGTCTGGAACAGTGAACAACCTTCCAAGTAACAAAACCACAGGAAGTACTTAAAACCTTGATTTCTGTTACAGCCATAACTGGGAGATAAGGGGATCTATAAAAAAAACTCTGCTGTGCAGCTCCCACTAATTTCAATAATGGCTTGTGGGATAAGATGACTACCTTGAATATTCTTCTCAAAGGCTTAGAGTGCGCTACCTATAGACTCCTGTTTCTGTTCTCAGGTTAATGTTTTATTAATTGACAATGTAAGTCTTAACATGAAAGTAATGCCCCTTGAACCAGCAGCAAAGTGGAATGCAATAATATAGTGTCATTAAAGGATTTTTTTGCCAAACATGGCATGTCATGCACTTGGACATAATTCAGTCACTATCACACTGTTCATATAACTGGCAATAAAACTAGGAACAATCTCACTGTTAGTGACTTGCCTTATGTCAGTGTTCTTGCTTTCACCTGCTAGTTTACACCATGAAATTACAGTAATTTTTTCGATTTTCAAACCTTTAATAGCAAAAGTGGGCAGAGGTCAACTCTGACTGAACTCTAAAGCCAGTACTTCAGACTGAAGAGACCGAAAGTTTGCTAAAATGGGAAATCTTTGAGTACAAAGGAAGCAGAAAGGCTGGAATACCATAGCTGTCAGTAGTAACGCAAACAGAGGATATTGGGCTATATAGGATGTTAAACGAATTTATAACTTGGAGATTTCATGTTGCCTAAGAAGCTGTGCATACACCTATCTGGATATTTGTGCAGTTCCAGAGTAGGCTATTGCAGAATCATAGAATCATTTAGTTTGGAAAAGATCTGATAGTGATAAGGTGTCTCCTGAGCCTCCTTCTCTAAAAACCCCCTGTTTCCTCAGCTGCTCCTCATAAGAGGAGCTCCTGCCCCTTCATCAGCTCCTTTGCCCTTCTCTGAACTTGCTCCAGCACTTCAATGTCCCTCCTGAACTGAGGGGCCTGGAACTGAATGTGGGATTCCATGTGAGGCCTCACCAATGCTGCGTACAGGCGGATAATCCCTGCTCTAGCCCCATTGTTTCTCTCCATAGGGAAGTCTGGACTTAAAATGATGGTTTCCTGTCAGTGTCCTTTTATTTCATAAAATGAGAAAAAGGATATCTTATTCACTCAAAATTACAGTGATATTAATTTCATTTCTGACATCTTCCTAGGATATGCTGTTCTCCTTACATAATTACTTCTATTAATGATTAGACCACCTAAATCGTTAGGTGGTTAAAAAGCATTACTTACCATCCTAAGCAAAGATTGACAATGAAGTTTACTGCAGAAAAGTTGTTTTATAATTCGACTGAAGCAAAGGTGAACTTCTTTTGTGGAGATTTCCTTTTGCTGTGACTAGTGCTCTTCAGCACCAACCAGCTGAGAGAGTCCTGCTTTTGACAAAGACACTGTACTAAACTTTTGCAGTATCATCTATCTCCCTGTCTGGACATCACAGTTCAGTTGACTGGCTTTCAGAGCAGAAAAACACGGAACAGAAACACTGCTCAAAGCATTGTTTATTGTCAAAGAGGAAACACAGATCTATTAAGAATTTACTGTTAACTGTGAGCCTGCTTCTATAATTGAGATTTTGAGAGTCTCACTATTAGTCCAGACCTAGTTATTACAGAGAAAGACAGAACAACAATGCGTCAGCAATGCTACCCCGCACTGCTCAGATCCTGCTCCCCTCCCTGGCATTACACTCATCCATCCCCTGCTCTTCTCAAGGATGATGATGCCTTCACCCTGGTGGGGGGTGGTTTACCGCAACTCACCTGCACCTCCAAGTCCTTTGGGTTTGTTTTTTTTTTTTGTCTGCAACTCCACAGCTTCTGGATTTTTGATATAATTGTGTCTTTTATGCATGTTTGATGCTATTTATTTGATAATTTCTTTGTTTGACTTCCAGTCACCTGGTAGCAGCGATCAGGCTCAGCCAGAAGCCCGACCTGCCCTGGTGATGATGCAGGTCAGGGGTTCAGGTGTGGACTGAAGTCACCAGGTCAGGGGCAGATACAGCCCTGTCATCAACAGGCAAGTCCACAGTGACGAGGCAGGTCTGAGTTAGTCAGGCCCATAGTCAGGGTAAAGGTCTGGATCAGTCGTACCTGGACTGAGGACAGCAGCTGAGAACGTCGCTTGGCGTGCGCTCCTGAGGGAAGTGGAGGAGCGTCCCTGCTGTTCCGGGAGGCTCTCCTCACGGCTGGCTGCCATAAGCTGCTGAAAATGGTCATAACTAACAGACTTTGATCCCAATATCTTTTGAAATGCAAAGCAGGCACTTCAGCCACCAGTTTTTCCAGTGTTTCATAAGCCTTGGCAATGTAAGGGAGTTTTGTATCTTTACGTTCATGTAATTGAAACTTACTGAGTGTCACGAAGCATTTTTTGTACCATTTTTTAAACTACAATGAAAGTCATTTAAATACCTCTGGAAGTCACTACTAAAGCTTGAGAGAGGAGGGAGGACCTACCTTACTAGCTTTTTCTTTTATACCCCAGTTCCTCAAAGTGGGAGAAAAACACGTATGTCCAAAACATATAGAATTTAACCATATTTACATATCAAGATTTAATTACACAAATTAAGGTAGCAATACATTGAAGCCTATTTTTTTATTACATTACCTACCACTACTTTTAGAGGGAAATACTTCGATAATATCTCTTAACCTTCAAGAGAATAAATGGTGAACCACTACTTGCCAGGTTTCGTGAATCTGAGAATGGGAGAATAATTTGTTACACAAATATGTCTGATTATTTTTAGTCCCTAGATGAAGAAAAATGAAACTTCAACCCTAAAACTACAGCTAGATGAACTAAAAGGGTTTTGTAGCTTGAAGCAAAGCTGGGATTGGGGTTATTTAAAATAGCTGGATAGGCTGGATAGGGCAAAGTTTGTCAAAGTTTATTTTCCTAGCTTGATTTCCAGGACTGACTTTCACAAGAAAGTAACATGAGTATATATTTCTACCCTGGGCTTGCTCTGCATCCTTTTTAGGCACATTCAGCCTTGTGAGGAATGTGTGTACTCCAGGCTCAAGCAGTGCTTGCTGCTCTCAGGGGACTCGAGCCTTTCAACTCGAGATTTGAGCAAGCTAGTGACTGGCTGAGGTTGCAATGCATGCAAAGGCATTTTGATTCTTCCCTCTCCACAGAGATCAAGAATGATGTCCAAGGCTAGAAGAAATCATTGTATGAATGAGGATGATCCTTGAGTCGGAACACAGAGCTTGGTCAGTAGGGTTAGCAATTCAAGTCGTCTTTCAAAAACATCACCAGTTCTATGAAGATTTTGAGAGTAGTAAAGAATTCCTGAGTGTAATAACTGCTGAAATGTATTGGTCTCAGAAATTTTGAAATATTCTTTGATGTTCAACCAAAAGGAACTTTCGGTACTCTGCCTTCAGGATTGAGTCCAAATTTCCCATCCTAGGAGGGCTTCATTTTGTGGCATCATCCTTCTCTATAATACAAATTACTTCAAAAATGTTTCCACCTGCAGTGAACCTATACAAAGCAGCAGCTCTGGTCTTACCTCAGGCCATGACCTCACAACATAAAAGCCTTCACTTGTCAATATTTAATTCAACATTTGCTAAATGGTACATAGATGCTAGGCTGATTTCAATGAAAATAACTTTGCAAAGATTTAACTAGCTTACTCTACGTGGAGGGTAATGTTGGAAATAACCCTAACATAATAAAAACTTTAATCTCATGGCTTATAAGATTTTTCCTAAATGATGACATACCAGACTTGCATGTGTACGTAACAAAAAATGGTTAAAGCAACACTAATAGCCAACACAGGAAAGGGTAATTATTAACCACTTTTTCTTGCAAAACAGCTTGAAAATACTTTGCTGTAGCTGATCCAATGAACTGTCATATAAAATCAGGGAAAACGATCTTAAAATATTCAATATTCTTGTTCTGTTCCTCCCAGATCTGTTTGATCTCCTTGTACAGAAGCGTAAGTATTCAGAACTTTGAGGTTTTTAAGATGAAAAGACTACTAAATAAAAATGGTCACTGTCCTGGCTTTTCTCTCAGAATTGTGATTTTAGCAGTGCAGGAAGCAGTGCATTTCCATCAAGGATGTGCAGCCATGAAAAGACACCAAATTCCAGTTTTGGTGGTTTGACTAAGTGAGAAGCTAGATATTCTTTCATTCACTAGCAAAGTATTTATGTATATGGTTAATTTTCCTATGGAATTAGCTTAAAACTAAGCTGTATGCTACTCCTCTGCTAGATCAGAACATTTTTGTAGACCTAAAATCTTAGCATCACTTTGAGCCTGCATTTCCAAAGGGGTTTATCAGCATACAAACCAACTACATCTTTAAGTGTGAATGAGCATTCACACACATAGTTAGAGACACAGTACACTCTCTGGTTACCACATTTTCTCTAGCATTTGTGTTTCCAACTTCCTAACAATGAAAAAAAGCATCGTGAACATTAAAATTGCAAAGCCTTCTGTTTGAATAGGCACTTTGTAAGCTCTTAACATAGCTTGTAATATTCTAATTTTTTGGTTTTGCTTATGAGTTCTTCCTTGTGGGGTATCTAACAAAGTTCATGTTTTGGTTGTGCTATTTCTTGGTCATGTCTGTGTAAGTTGCCCTTGAGAAGGTTTCTTTGTATTCTTGCTCAAAATGAAACAGGGCAAACTAATAAACTTGAATCTGTAGTTTGGGAAAACTCGGATCAAGGAGGTAGTTTGCTTAGTTTGAAAGGCTTAGTCTTATCAAAGAATGAGCTGCTCTTCAATGGTCAATGAATTAATGCTCTTTGAACATGCATGTGTGTCCAAAGCATACATAACTATGTAAATCTTGTTTTATAATGTAGCAGTGCCAGCTTTATAGTCCTTCTTGCTTATTTTCCTGTCCTAATGCTAATCATGGGACATGTTGAGCAACAAGTCCTTTTCAGTAGTGGCAGATGCTACTAGGAAGTAGAGCATCTTGGTTTTAGTTTTCATAACCTAATCACCTTGGATTAAAGTTGTAAAAGTTTCAGTTAAAATGTAGATTATTTGAAATGAAAATTAAGCATATACAAGTCTTGAAGGTATCATCTCTCACTTGTAGCTGAGATATAAAATTTCTTTGAAACTCATCTGTCTGCTCCCTCATTCTCACTCCTGAGAATAAATCTCCTATTTTATTTTAGCCACCATGTTACATAGAGCTAAAGTACAAGAATATATTTCCTGTTAATTATTAAGATATTGGATTCCAAGTCTGAAGACACTTTTACATAAAATATGCTAGGGGATCTAAAGAAGAACTTCTTTCCTGTTGCTCAAAGTGGTGTTTTCATTGATTAGCATCTTGTAACTGGAGAAGGATGCCTACGTTAAGCTGAAGTACATCTGATGCTAATATCTTTTGAGAACCTCAGCAAGGTTTATGTAACAGGGTCTTAGGTGATCCGTAGGGGCTGCCAGAACAATCATAACTTGAAATACAAGCCAAGTACCACATGCTCAGTAATCCCACTTTCCCCAAAAGAGCAAGGTTACTCCAAATCCCAGCCAGAGTTCACAGTTTCAGCCAAATCACCTCTGTACAGGTGCTTCTCTACCTAACATATCTTGGATACATTAACACATGCAAATTTAGGAATAATCCAACTAAATTACCTATCAATGTCCTTAGAAAAATGCTGATGAGACTGATTTAAATACCTTGAATTTTCCAAGAGAGCAATATGTGTAGGAGCAGGGAAAAGCCAAAGCACCTTTTCACAATGGAGTGCTCTTATCTCTCTTAGCTTTGGGATGTAAGGAATTTATAACAAAGTCAGAACTGCTACACCCTTGTCCTGATCCATATTTCATTAAATTTTTAAGCTAACACTGATATGGAGCTCCTCTCTATGGCAGAAAGCCAGAAGAGCAGATAAGGTGAGAGGTTAATTACTGTACAGTATATTCTGTACAGTACTGTCCCAGCCTTTTGTAATCTTACAAAGGGGTGACTCCTCACAAATACCACACCACCTCAAGCTCAGGTACTGCTAAAAGCTATTTACAGCTATTTACAGCCCAAGACATCACAGTTAAAAGCTATTTACAGCATATGGAATGCTGTGGGTGTTTCTCAGTATAGTCACTTATAACCAGGTAAAAGTATAAGAATGCAAGTCCTAGCCTTAGGCACTTGCTTTTCTAATGTTTAATGATTCAAATTCTGTAAGCAAAGCTTTTTCATGGTTTGTGGTATTTGAAACAAAGAAACAAAGACCTCTTGTAGGGTATCACAGCCATACAAGGCAATTTGTTTTCTATTGGGCAAAAAAGAGACATTGCATGAATTCCAGCTGAAGCGTCATACTGTTCTTTGTTTTTACTGTTAATTATTTACTACTTCTGAAATGGTATAAAAGAGTTAAATCTGGCTTTACATTTAATTCAATAACTTGGTTGACCCTGTTTTAGAGAAGGCGGCAGCAGCAGTAATTCTGAAGAGGGCTGCCTCTGAACTGCACTGAACTTCACTGGAAGTGAAGAATACTTCAGGTAAGTGGTGAGTAGCATCTAGAAGTTGGACTTGACACTTTGTAGCAAATTTGACTATGTTCTAAAGGGGTTGACTTGGGGAGAGAAGAATAGATTTATCTTGGTGTAAACCAATGTTTTGAAATTTATAAGCAAATAATGTCCTGTGGTAGCCAAGTACTCAGCTTCAATGTAACTAGCAACTTCAATATAACTAGTCATTAACTCTGCAATCTGTCTTCCTCTCCTAGTATTTCTATAGAAAATAGCTATAATTTTCACCAGAATATTTTAAAGGAAAATCCACCAAAACCCAACAACAACCCACAAAAGAACACTTCACTTTGAAAGAAACTCAATCTTTCCACTTCTCAGCATAAGAGATCAGATTGTGACTTGTATGAAATATTGAAATGCAAATATAATAATTCATCATTTTGCAAAGGCACTTTAGGATGGATACTACAGGTACAGGAAAAAGAGTGGTTTTTTACCACTATGTTAACTAATTACTTATGAGACAGGTATTTCTGGAAGTTGGGGTGTCTAAGTATTTGAGAATAACTTTTTCTAAACAGTTCAGTACCATATGAATGTTCTGTGTCTAATTAAAGGCACACTCCATCTGATTCCATCAATGGTATTTTAATATTGAGACTGCTAGACATTTTTCATAAACAGTATAGGAAATATGGACATGTACAGTCTCACTAGAATCAGACTAGATGTAGACTAACAAAACTGCTTAAAAAAAATAATCTCTTCAGTTCTTAATGGAGTTCCATTGTACCTATTTTAACCAGATTCTTATGCCACTAACCAGGATCTAATACATAACCTGTTACTGCTTAGGGGACACAGAAACTCAAAATCTGTTCTTCACATTGGATGTTCTAATGAATCAATCTTTTAATTAACTGATGGTGGATTTCTTCTATGTGAATGTGTATGTGCGTTTTATAGTACCGGGGGAGGAGCACATTCGTTGCAGTACACACCATAAACTAGGGGCAGAGGCACCTGTCTTGAAGCACAGGAGAGCCCTCACCTTACATCTCTTACACTGCAATAACAGCTCCATTTTTGAAATGCACAAGCACTCAGCCATAGAAAACTTCTGCTAGAGCTGAGTAGAAAAAAAGACAGCAGCACACAAGCTATAGAATAAGAGTGAGATGCAAAACTTTTCTCCTCCATGGTCTTTTACCAGAGTTTTAGTGCTGAATCTAAAAAAAAAAATAAAAATATTTTGAAACCTGGGCTTATTTCCAGTACAAGACATAGCAAACCAAACTAATTAAGTTGGACAATTTTGCCTCCCAAAGGCAAAAATTATTAGATGTTGGTCTATCACAGACAATAAGACTTACTGAGTTTGTTTGGGTTATTTTCCAAAGCTTTGCCATTCACATCTTACTGTGGTGTTGTCCCTCTTGGTGCTTCTTTTCCCTTCTTTTAAAAGAAAGCAAACTATTCTGTACTACAGTTGAGAGAGGTGTGTCCTGAGGGGTAAAAAGCCCTTTACATCCCTGAGAGGTCCTGCTAGTTTATAATTACAAGTGAATTTTATCAGTTAGAGGCTGCTCTTCCACATTTCTTCTGTCCATAGTAGTGCAATGTTGACATAGACTTTATTTTTCTATGGCGATAGTATAATTTTGTGCTTGGGAGATATATAGGGAAGCTGTGCATGCCCATCATGAGGCATTAATAGGAGACAGGAGATAAACTGCCTGAAGCTTGTTTGTGTTTTGCTTTGGGCAGAGTGATCGGGGCCTTGGTGTTAGTCCACGCTCATCTGATGAAGATGGCAAATGGGCCCTCACTGGCCACTGAGCTCAGACTGCACAACACTGACTGATCTAGTCCAGGTTTTATGCACTTCTTAGTCTGGCTTGGTCTTGTTGGGTTTTTTTAACATCTATGTCCTTTAACTCAGCTTTTCTGAGGTGGTCATCTCCTTGGTGATTTCATCATCTAACTTAGAAAATATGGCTGTTTAGAATCTTAGTTCACCTGAACTGCTCCCTTTGCATATTTTCTTTTTCTGAACATGACAGCTTTCCAACAGTTTTTCTTTTTCCTGACTTGGAGTCAGTAAATGAAAGTTGTACAATAGAAGTTCAAAATTAAACCTGGATTACAGAAGGTTTATTCATACCTCTCCCAAATCAGTTTGCTGTGCCAGTCATAATGTTCCTTTTTTGTGAACTGCTGAGCCTTCCTTGCCAAGGCTAACAATTCATAGGGCTCACTTGGATTCCATGTCCTGCCAGTGAACTCAACCCATACATTGCTGAACAAACTGTTGGATAAGTAGAGAAGCAAACTGTAGCTGAAATGGAAGATGCCTCCTGGCCTGACATAAATGAGCCTTTCCTGATTTGTGAGTCACCTCCTGACTAACTGTACAAGCCATGGAGCAGAAAAATCTAATCTGCTGTGACAAAAAAAAAAAAAAAAAAAAATGAGAATTTTTTGGATCGACATATAAGAAGTGAAAACAGCTCAGATTTACACCAATATTAGCAACGTTACCTGGTACTAGCAATATGAACTTCAGAGGGAAGGAATACTTTTCCACACTATCTATTAAATTTTTTCAGTGAGTGGTAAACAACACCATCAGAGCAAACATGAGCTTCTTATTCCCCTAAGTGGATCATCACTTCCTTAGATTTTGTCAAACTGCAGTCTGAAGATCAGGCTTCTGCTTGCTGTAATCATGTCTCTCTTCCATGCACATGAGTCAATAAGATGCCAAAATAACATTGACAAATCCTTGCAGGATTTCAATGACTTCTACTCCATCCCTAGGCCAGATTTCTTATTTTTTGTATCAACTAGAATGTTTGTTCTGGATATGGTAACATTCCTTTTGCTACAGTCAAATTGATATCTTTAAAAATAAAAGAGGGGAAATATAGGAAGAATAGCTCAATCTTAACACTTATGCTGTTGGTGCATTGCTAGCAATTAAACTTTCCAGACACAACAGACATATCTTAAAATGTTTTAAGGGTGTTCTGAAAAAAATTCAGCCACATAAAAATAAGTTCAATGAGGGAAGGCAGATACAAGTTATCCCTGCTTGTGGCTTAGCCATGAGGTTATGTCTCCTTGCATGTTTAGGAGATATTTCTGGCTTCCTTGTTTCTGTTTCAGCGCTATGACCCATACACTCTTTATCTTGTCAGCTCTTGAATTCCAGTTTGATGATGCTTTGTTTGTGCTTTGTCAGAACCTTCATTAATTTAATTATCTACATTATCCCTATATGAAATCTGTATGGGATGTGGGAGCTTCAGTGAGCAGGTCATGGGATTATTTTTCATATACTTGTTAAATGTGACATGGGACAGGAGAACTATTTGATAAGACTAAGCCCCTCTGCTATAAAGTGAAATACATTTCCATTAAAGCCCTTTTTGAAGAACAATTTAGCAGGAATTGACTAAAGCCCCTTGAAGCAGAGGAAAAGGGGCTTGTTTGCAGGTTGTTAGTATTGACTGCACGGGTAAGTAGAGAGAAGAAGATGACTTCTCTGGCTTCAGTGCTTCTAGGATGTTGTTACACCTCTGTTTTCTCTTACTTGAAAGCTCAGACTGATTTCTTGGAACCATCTGATATAATGGCCCCAGTACTGCCAATGTCTCATAGAAGTAATTTCATTGTAAAAACCTCTTGTAAATGTGATGGCTTCAACAATCTAGTTGAAGCTGCTTCACCAAACTGCCTGTTACTCCCCACATCTCATAGCTCACTGTCTCATGGCTCCTCTCTGGAAGACAACATGTATTCAGGACTGGATCTATCATTACCATAATGGCCACCTAAGCAAAAATCTTGAAATGTGCTGTCATCTCAAGATGTTGAAGCTGAATAACACAGTAATCCATGTTCCGAATTAACTGAACAAACCTACAGACTGCCCAAGATCATACAATGAAGCACAATGTAAATATCAGATACCCTCTGAAACACCACAAAACAATTTAGTTTCTGAATAAATTAAGAATAAAATGCCCTATAACATTATTTAAGTACATATGGTGATGTGCAGGCAAGAATTTTCTTGATAGAACGGTAAATAAATGGACTCCTCCCTTGCAAATGCACAATGACCTAGCTAATATAAGGTCTAATAATCATTAGAATCACAGCAACAATTAATCCAAATGCCCTGGCTGGAACCCAGCCATTGTAATGTAGTTCCACCTGACTGACTAAACCTTTTTGTAGTTGCAGTGGGTCTGATGTTCCTCCTCTAATAGTGACAGCATGTCTAAAGAGCCAGTATCTTTTTTCCCTCCTGAACAGTAGCGCAACTTTCCTTCTTTTCTTCCTCAGCTATTATTTAACAAGGTAACAGAATGGAGAACAAACAGCAAAGCAACAGCATGATGAAAGAAAATAATGCAATAAAGAAAAAAGTGGTGAGTGAATTCATCAAATCTTCTGTCAAGGCATTTGTTTGCTATTTGGAGACTGGAAGTAGAAAATAATCATAAAATAATTATTTGGAACCTGTATAAATACTTCCTTTTTTTTTTTAGTAGCATATGTTTAGTTTCTGTAACTAACCAACAGTGATTGGAAAGGGTCAAAAACTGGGAGTGTGTTGAGAAATTATGTGATATTAATCACATGTAGCCATGGCATTTGTATTTGAGTATGAACTGAACTACTTGCACTGCTATTTAACATGAAACAAAACAAAACACAGGTGGCTCATTCATCTCAAATACACTCGATATATTCCAGGGGCTTTACTCTCCTAATTTGACTCTTTAACTGCTTATGACAATTCAAAGAGATTATGAATGTTGTCCAGATCTTCTATCAACATGTACAATAATTGTGCACATTAATGAGTAGCATCTGGCTTTCTATTCAAACGCTGGCCGTCTTGATCTGAGCCAATGACGCTTCAAAGTTGCTGCATCATAAACTGCTTTCCAGCCTGCACTGCTCAATGGCATTACTTGCTGTGCCTTTGAGAGCTCTAAGCTAGTTCTGAGGTATGTAACATATCAGAAGTGAAAACAGCTCAGATTTACACCAATATCAGCTACAGTCCCTTGGGGACAATTCCCAGATGCACTTAATACTCATCATTGCCAGCTAGAAGATGTCATTTAACTCTTAGCAGTTCAGAATTCCATGTTTGCAAGTAGGTACCTTCAAATATAATAGCTGAAAGCTTTTATCTTCCCCAGGTGGCATGTCTAATCCCCATCCTTAACACAGCAGTAGTGTGGCGTGTCAGATATAAACCTCCTGAGGCTGTGGAAACATCCTTAACATCTTAATTGGCTACCAGCCTTGTGGTACCTTCACTTTGCAGCCTCAGCAACACAGGAAAAGTCTTCCCCACCTTAGTCTAGGGTCTTGCTCACAGAAAGGCTGCCCGGGTCTCTAGTCGGGACAGCGGCAGGGGCCGCTGCAAGCCATGGTCCCCCAGCCCCAGTGCCACTCGGCGGCAGGGTCGCGAAGGACACCGAGTCGTGTCCTACCAGCGCTGCTGGGTAAATCCCCGCGGAGGGACGGGGCCTGTCGGGCAGCCCCAGACACTGCGGCGGGCGGGCACATTCTCCTAAGTGATGTGCGAGCACGCATAGAAGTGAGCTGCTGTTCCCCATCGCTCGAGTCCTGCCCGCAGCCCCGGCCACAGGCTCTGTCCCCTCCCGGGGGCCGCGTCCTCCCGCTGCCGGCGCGGGGGCAAGGACAGAGACAGGGACAGGGAGAGGGGTAGGGACAGGGGCAGGAGCAGGGACAGGGTCAAGAGCAGAGACAGGGAGACGGGTCGGAGCAGGGAGAGGGGTAGGGACAGNGGGGAGCGGGGGGCGGTGGCCGCTCCCGCCGGGGCGTAAGTAGCGCGGGGCAGCTTTCCGTGCCGCGGGAGTGCCCGCAGCCTTTATCGCGGAGCGGGACCGAGCCCGGCGGTGAGGATGAGGAAGCCGGGCCTGCGCTGCCCACGCCTCGGGGAGGATTAACGGGAGAGGGGGCGATTCCGATCCTCTCTGGCGTGCTGGGGAGGGTGGCGCATGGAGGCTGCGGGAGCCGGAGCAACGGCCCTGGGCTTCCCCGAGGGCCAGGCGGAGCTCAGGTCGCACAGCCCTTCCCCGCTCGGAAAGTTGTTGGTGCCGGTGCAGGGGAGGCCGGCGGTGGGCAGAGCTAAAAGCACCGCAGCCGCCGAGCCGGGACCCGCAGGATGGGCGGGGGTCAGCGCGGGGCCGGTGCGTGCCCGGCCGGGGAGCGCAGCCGCTGCGGGCGAAGCGCCGGCCGGCGAGGGTAGAGCAAGGCGAGGGCGCTGCTGCTGCCTCCTCGCCGCTCTCCAGGACCACCCGCATTGGCAAGCTCTCAGGGCAACGGCAGAACCAGGGAGAGAGGGATGGAGGTTTTCATTCATCCCTGCAGCCCCGAGGGCAGAGCTGCCGGAGGGCGTCGGGTCCGCGGGCACCTGCCGGGAGCACCTGGCCCACACGGGACCTGAGTCTCAGAAAGCGTATCCCCAGTATGGAGCTCCAGAGCCCAGCTAATTGTTGTGTCAATTAGCAATATGTATTTAAAAATATTAGATTTCCTTATGCATGCATGCAATGTTTGCCACTAAACAGTTGTGTTTAAGTTTAGTCTGAGGAAGGGGCTAAAACTAACCAAAGTGCTTTACTCTAAGCTGTGTTTTGAAAACTGAAGTGCAAACCGATATGCAAACTGTCATGCAATAAACAAAGAAAAAAAAAGACAGTTTGAGACTCATAGTAGCCAGCGCGAATGTTTCACGGCATACTGAACAAGGACTGGAGTTGAGAAAAGCATCCGCAGACCACAGTGCCCTGGGATCTGTGATTAGACCAAAAATGGGGGCTTTCACACGTAAGCAGTCCTCGGGTGCTGCGGGTCTTTGCTGTGAGCTGACATGCAGCTTTCCTGGCTGAACACTTATTGCTGTGGTGACGGTCACAGGTTCCTGCCCTCGGGCTGACAGCAGCGACGCATGAGCACACGCATGGCTGTGAAGCCAAGGAACACCTATGAAGGAGGCGTGGTTGCCTTCTTGTTTCCTGGCCATTTTAAAAGACACTGTGGGTTGTGTTTACCTTTTCTTTCCTTTTACTAATGTTGCCACAGCGTAAATATTTTTTGAGCAACAGTTTGATTTTTTTTTTTTTTTTGCATTCTTGCTTCATTGTGCTTTTGTCTTTATCTGAAAAAGAATGAAGTTGCTGAAACCTGAGCAAATATTTAAAATAGTGAATGAGGAGACAGGTCATGGAGAAGTTGATGTTCCAAGTTCCAAAACCTCTGAACTGAGTGAGCGTGAGTTTTTCTGCAGCAGCCTGTATGCTTATAAACTTCATGGTATTGAATACGTTTCTAAACCCAGTTTTTACAGTGAGATTTTCTAAACACTTCTGTGATTTGCCCTGCATTATATTCCACTTAGCCTTATGTGCATATAATTTGCCTGTACTGAAAGTTTTGTGCATTCATTGATGTCTGTAATAACCATTAGGCTATATGTTCCAAATAATTTGGCTTGCATGATTTTCCTGCAGTGTCTCATGTTTTTGGAGTAGAGCCCCTCAGAAATATTGCATCAAGATTACTGCATAACACTTTAGAACCCACGCTTATTGTTTGTGAACCCTTTGGGAGCAGCCTGGTAGACCAGCAGAAATATTTCTCCCAGCATCATTCATTCAGAGTAGTAGCAATTTCTTCTAAGTGCAGGAATGCTTGTGCATTGCAGAGAAATAATAAGCACCCAATATGAGGTGTTATCATCAGAAGTTAAATAAAGTCTTATGTCAAGTTTCTATGTTTTGTTTACAAAGTAATGGTGCAAACTCTGTGTGTGTGTGTGGCAGGCTCATTTTAAGAAGCTGGCTAATAATAATAAATTGTGTTTGGCTTATGTAATGATCTCAACAGGATATATTTCTTACACAAGGCTTTTTGCCTCCTGCATACTTCCTCCTGACCTGACCAAAACTAGGCAGGTTAATGAACTGTGTAATCTCTTAAAAGGCTCCCTCACCATGTGGAAGAAGCCAAAAACACTCAGCCGCCCTACAGGGTGCATTTTGAATGCTCAGAGTTGGCAGCTACGAGTGTGGCAGACCCCACATGCGCTGGGTTGGACACTGTGCTCGCCATCCTGGCACCTGGGTGTCTCATCCCTTCTTCGCAGGTCACAGAGTCTATGTCAACAGCGTGGCACCAGAGTGTGGCACAAGAGCTCTGGCACATGCCAAGGTGTGTTCCCCTGCCCTGCTGTGCCCGCAGGGCTGGTGGAGCTCGTTCCAGTCCACTGGCACTGCAGCTGTGCCATGTGCCAGCTACACAAGCCTCCTTCCTGCTCAGGACCTGCATTTTCCAAAGCCAACACACAACTTTGTGCAGCTGACAGAAAGTATTCAGTCATTAACCTGTTGTGGTGTCGTGAGTGATGTAACTGAAACTGAGTTTCTTAGGCTTGCTTAAGCTGGTCTTCCTCATTTTGAAAGGATTGAGGCTTCAGTAAGCAAGGAGGCTGGGCATAAATAGCAGTGAACTGCGTCCAAAATTCTATATTCTTATGATAGCTGTTTTTTAAATTGAAAACATGTTAAAAAACTATCCATTTTAACACATTCACAGCTGTCTTTCATTATCTACTCAACTACACTTGCAATTGACCAACCACCAAAACACTAAGTTTAATGTCTCTTGGGAATGGCTGGGAATGATCTCTTCTGCCACATTCTGTAATCAAGCTGGAGAAGTGAATAGCAGAAACTAATACTGGGAAAGTTGGAAGGGAATGAAGTGCAAAATCTCTCAAATCAAAGTGGTTCTGCCTTTTATTCAACAGCTGATGTGGAAGCAGAAATTGCAGAGTTGGGCTAAAAAGAGTATGAGGAAGATGAGGGGAGGAGACCTGGGGAGGGAGAACTACAGGTGTACCACTGGGAAAAAGGGCACTGGAGAGTGTGTGTGGCAACAAGTTACTGTTGGAAACTTGCATTTAAATACAAAACCTAGTTTGTAGGCATCATTTGATTTTTTTTTTTAATCCCAATTTCATTAATCCTTATTGGGGAACAGGGGGAAGAGTGCACACAATCTCATGAGTTTTCATCCAAGTCAGATCTATCTATGACCTTACTTCACTGTGTTAGTGATATACTGTAAACAATTTCCTTTGCTGATATTATGCTTCCCCAGCATTTTACTTTTTGGTGTGGGAGCTGGTAGAATGCTTGCAGCGGAACTCTGTGAGGTTGAAAGGAGTTCAAATGTTCACTTATGCCTCCATAGATGTTAAGTGACATGTCACTTCAAATGTAATGTTTCTCAGATTGAGCAAGGGTTTCCGGCTATTATTCTGCAGCAAGGACATCTGCCTGCAGGAGCTATGCAAGATAGCTAAGGAGAGTTTAAAACCTGAGGTACATTAATTTTGAGTATATTAGCAATGTCCGCATCTTTGTTTTTCAGAATTGGTCTGGGAGTCTTATTGTAGCCGCCTTAATTGGTGCTTTTGGGTCGTCTTTTCTTTATGGTTACAATCTGTCGGTGGTGAACGCTCCCGCAGGGGTAAGTGACTCACTAAAGTGGAATCTAATATCAGTAGAGGGCAGCCTTGTCCAACTATTGTGCTCCTCAGCATCCTGCCTGTATAGTCCTGATTACATAGAAGGGGATTAAACCTGGTATAGTAATGTTCCTTTGCCCAAAACCTTCTTTCTGCTTCCCATGAGATTTTCACATAAATTCAATAACTGTCAGAGAGCTAAATGCTACTGTTGAGGTGAATGAGTGCACATGGTTTGCTTCTTATTCTCCCAGGTCCAGGCTAAACTTGAATCTTCTTGCACACTTTTTTATGTGATAAAGTACTTTTAATATCTGACTGGTGAGTATTCAGTAGCTGCATGCACACGTTCAGCAACTCTGTTCATGTCATTCAATTCTAGTGGGTTGCACACCATTTCATTCCCACAGTACTGATATCATAAGTGATGCTTCTGGTTTCCTCTTAAGTTATTGTCCTCCTCTTCTGTGTTTTGTTGTGATGCCTTGTTTGGTTCTGAATTCTAAACTTCTGGGTTGACCATTTATTGGCTGCAATGTGTGGGATAGATTTGATGAACAGAGCATGGTGAAATCAGTATACAAAATTTATGGGGATTTCATTAAAATATCAGTTATTACAAATGGAAATCTGAACATTTTGTTTTCATGCTGTCTGTCTAGAGACCCTCAATTCAGTCAAGCACAGCAGGAAGCAATTCAGTGGAGCTGCAAGCAACACTATTTTGAAAAGTAGCTAGTAAATATTGAGAATTAACTGCAGAAATTCCATCTCAAAATAGTTCCTTTCCAAAGCTAAACTCCTTCTTTTATGAAAATCTCCTATTAAAACATGTGGCTAGATTTCCACCTAAACAGGTTTTTCATATTAAAGCTGGATGCAATATTTATGCAAATAACGAAAGAAGCATTTTTTTAAATTAATGTTTTATATGTGGATTTTATTTGGTAAACGGTTGACCCAAAGGAGCAGGAAGAGACTCAGCCTATAGAAATTTTTAATTGCTTGCTTCATAACTTCTGGGAGTTTTCTTCAAGTTCTTAGTGTTTTATATACTGGTAATTCAAGTTTGGATAAATTGGGTGGTAGCATGACATGTCCAGGTATCACTTCACCGTGCAGCCATCAGAGGATAAACATGGTTTAGAAAAGATTAGCAAGAAGCTGTAATTCTGTGGGCAATGGTATTGATTGTCCTGCACTGCCTTGTGGCTGTCAGCAGAGCAGTGAGAATGAACCGAGCTCTGAACTTTTAAGCACCATTTGAAAAATGGACTGTCCTGGCAGTCAGAGCTTTCCTGTCACTTTCTGCAGGAGTAAGGGAAAGAAAGGATGATGGGATGTGCTCCTTGGCAGCACTCAGAACGTATCTTTGAACCCTGAGATAGGGTACAGTGGTGTGGGTGGGGAGGTTGAATATGCAACCCCGTGACAAATGCTGAATTCCAGGTTTTGTACTTAGTAACATTTCCAGGATTGTCTGGTTTTGCTTGAAATATTTAGTGTGGCTCTTGGGCTGAAACTGGGCACTATGCTGATGGCTTTGGTCATACCATTACAGATATGCATGAAGTCTCCCTTGCTGTTTCAGTATTTGATTGAGAACTTCGTATCTCTCTTATTCATGGTGAGCTGTAAGGAGTGGTCCTACTGACAAGTTCAAGAATAAAATACCACTCTGTCCTCTAGCCCTCTCTCTAGCTCCAGGATTAATGTGCATCATCCACTTGCCTACGACAGACCACTTTCCTGACCCTGTCCCTGGAGCTGCAGTGACCAGGTTGAAGGGAAAAGCATGGCTGTGTTCCTAGCCATGGAGGGGAACAGTGAGCCAAAGCTGAGATTCTTGCAGCACAAGAAAAGGAACCTTTGCCCCATCTGTTTCCACCTGTATGTTACTATCACTCTGCTGCAAGGTGACCCTTTGGGAATACTGATATGAGATGACTGAGAATCACCAAAGCAGAGCATCTTATAGCTGCAGATAAAAACAGCCTTTTAAGAGGTTATATTGGGGATGCAGTAATTCCTACAAGTTGTAAGCTGAGTTTCATTTATAAACTTGGTAGGATGAGTAACTTCTTGTGGAGACATGCAGCTTACAGCCAACATTGTCAGATTGTCCTTCTCTCTGTAGGGTGCTGGGTATTTTCTGCCCCTGTTTAATTCAGCACAATTCCTCTTGATGCTGAAGTCCTCCAGCCTTATTGAAGGACCATATAATCCTTCGAGAAATACTGAAAAAAAGACTTGCTAATGACAGTTGATTAAAACATAGAATGTTTCCAGGATCCTTGAACTGAGCACGTCAGCAGGAGCTGATGGAGTAAATGAACTTAATTTGAGACTGAAGTTTGAGGAACTATTTGTAAATTCTTGTGTCCATTTTCTCTCAGTGCCACAGGTTGCATCAGCTCATCAAACACAGGGGAATTCTTTAGTTCTCACTGGTGGGCTTTACTTCAGGTCATCTCATGAGGCAGAGTTAATCTAACTTCTTGATGGTTGCAAGGGGGAAAAAAGCTGCACATACTCTGTTCAGAGCTGAGATTGCTTCCCACTCATTTCCCTGTAGTTCTGTGGGAAAGTGCATGGCCCATCACAGGTCATCACAGGTATGATTCCCTGAGAAACCCAGAATTACAAGTTTCCATGGGCTTGTTCAAAGAGTTACCAGAATTTATTAAAAACATATGGGAGCATTTGGCAGCAAGAAGGCAAAAGATTTAATGGAATACAAGATGAAGCTGTCTTTTTCTGAGCTGAATTTCTATAGTTCATTTCACGCATCTGATTTTGGGCAATGGCTGTGAAACAATGATGTGCTTTGTGCTCTGTGGAGGAAGCAAAGTCCCTGCTGCTTTCTGCTTTGCAGCCCTTGCCCTCCTCCTGCAGGAGGCTGCAGCTCTGATCTCCTGTGGCACAAACACACAGCCTGCTGTGACAACTGGTTCAGTAGTTGTCACTGTGTGTGAATGACCTCTGTAACTATGGGTAAGACAAGGAAAATATTTTTCTTGTTTTTAAAACATACCCATTAGATTCATACACATAAAGCTTTAGATATTCCTTATATTCCTCTTCTCTTTCTCATCCCAGCACTACTGTCATAATGAACTGAGGCATTTGAGAAAATAAGGTACTGATATCAGCCAGCCACCATTTTTGTAGGCTTTGTTTAGACGCTAGATTTTTTGTATACAGGCCTATGCCTTTAGTATTATTGAGACACCTGATCAAATCCCAAAGGAGCTTTGACACAGAATTCAATGGATTCAAATCCAGTGGATTTGTTTTACCAGGTTTGTTTTATGTGCATCTACTGAAAACCTCTGTATTTTATTAGCTTCCTATTTACTGGCAATGGGAGTCCAGAGAGAAGTGCTAGTACATGTCAGAACATCCATCTGTTATTAGTGAGTGTTTTAGTTTGTACTTTCTTATCTTGAATATTTGAAGTTATTTGATGTCTCCTTGTAAATAACTAAGCTATGCTGAGAAAATTAGTTGTAACACAGGAGGAGAGTAATTTACATACTATTTTTGCCATTGTCATTAACAAGAAATGCAAATAGTGTTCTAAAAGTGTTTTCTCTTAGTATTCACAGCTATCAGAAATTAATTTCAGATAGACAAGAAGATGTCTGAATCTAAACATAATCTGAGCATTGGTGTTAAAGAACTAAGGTGTTACTACTTGATTTAATGGCATATTCATTTGGAATCTTACTGTGAGACTTCTAAATGATTCAAACACCAAATTGACTTTTCCTTTTTATTTTTTTAAATTATTTTTTAATTTTTTCCTGTCTATTTAGAAACATTTAAGACAGGATGAGAGAAATAACCCTGTTCTCCTTTTAAATCAGGGCATAAGAAGTTTACTAGAAATTTGATAGCTGGAAGACAGGAAATTGTATGCTGTACCTTCATCTTTCTTAGGTATTATATAGATGGAGAGGTGATGATTCAAACTAAAAGCCCTCAAATAGAATATTTCATGTGTCCAAGGCCAGATTTTAGGTAAAGTTTGAAGTTCCTACTTTGAACAGGGAAAATGTAGAGGCTTGTTATGCTGAGTCCTTCCCCAGGATAATTTAGGAGCTGTTACATTCTGAAGAAAATCAGAGAAGAATCTGGGAAGAAGTGCCAAGATTAAACTTTTGATATTGTAGA
The DNA here is from genome assembly GCA_013400175.1 of Phainopepla nitens. Lineage (NCBI taxonomy): Eukaryota > Metazoa > Chordata > Aves > Passeriformes > Bombycillidae > Phainopepla > Phainopepla nitens. The sequence continues at coordinate 439,881 of VXBQ01011975.1, read as the reverse complement.
CCTTGAGAGCTTTCCCCAAGTGTGTTGTGCCCTTCTGCTGTAGTGATTGCAACTTCCTGGTACTGTATCCTCACCAGAGCATCAGGACCATGGTGGCATTTCCTTGGTTTTGAAATGGGAGCAGCATAAAAATGAGGAAGCTTGACTAAATAGAAAGTGAATAGGTGATGTCTCTGCAGGCAATACAGAGACTATGTCAGAATGCTGTCCCGGAGCTATGACATCTTTACATTTTAAAAAGATGAAGAACTTAGTCTAATTAAACATCAGGGAAGGGAAGTTGTTGGAAGGCATCCTTCAACAACCTGTAGTTGTGCTCATGTGAGGAAAGCAGAGGAAGAGTGTAAACTTTGGCACGTTAAAGGCTAAAGAGTGATCTCATCCTGTACATTCTTATCTACCCATGGGGCTTTTCCCCCATCTGGTTTGGTACTGCCTTGAATATATATATTCTTGTACTGATTCAGTCAGTTCTATTGTAGTTGTATGTATAAATGAGGCCCCATTTTTTGGAGCAGGGAAACAAAACAGCAAGAGTGATTCCTGAAAGAAAGCTACTGGGGTAGCTTTCTGGGTTTTTAATTCTGTTTCTCTCAGTTGTCTTCCTAAAGTGTGATTTTTTTATTTTTTTGGCTCATATTTTTATTATTTATTTTCTTTCAGTATATCAAGAAGTTTTACAATGAAACTTGGGAGAGGAGATATGGTTTCTCAGTGGATGAAGGCACGCTGACACTCCTCTGGTCCATAACTGTTTCTGTTTTTGCCATTGGTGGCCTTGTGGGTGCCATTATTGTTACCCCAGTTGTGAAGTTCTTTGGAAGGTAAGTGTTTTGGAAAACTTGCATTTTCTAAAGTAGTTTCTCACTTAGGCTCTAGAAGGTTTTACTTTTTTTAAAAAAAACAATAACAACAACAAAAAATCCCAACAAAACAAAACAGAAAAATCTTTACAGTCTGAAAACTTACTGTGCATCACTTCAGTTACAGCGGCCATTTGCTCTAAACAGACAGTGGGTTGAGATGTCAAAGAGTGTGACTTGTCAAGTGTGCCAAAGAAAAATACACAAATTTCACAAAGGACTGGCAGAATCTTGTTTCATGGGTCTACTGAGTCTCTTACTGTAAACACACAAAGTTAGCAACATATATCATGTCATATGGTAAAAATAAATTACTCTTTTTTCAGTCCTTGTGTCAACTTAAAATACAGTTTGAAGAACTGGCCTAGGATGAAGTTCATGTATGACCTTCCCCAAGAAGGGGGTATGCCATCCGTTCTGTACAATGCAGTATTTGACCAAGAGTTGACCATAGAGAATATGAATATTTTAGGAATATTTGTGTTGGTGTGTGTTTGCATTTTTGCTGCAGGTACTAACTAGGTATTTCTGTCAAATTTTTGGGTCATACAGTCTTTCAAATAGAATTTTAAAGGTAATTTTGTAATTTATCTATATTTAGAAGGACAGGAAAAAAACCCACCATTGTAGCATTCGTCATAAATGCTCATTTGAATTGTAAATTCAATATTTTTTGGTATCTTTTAGTCAATTAAATCCCAGGAGAACATCATCATGGGGGCTTAAATATAAGTGTAAACCTCCAGTGTTCTTACTTCCCTGTTTTACATTTTGACTACTCTCATTAGATTGTATTTTCCTAGGTCTATTTTTTATTCTCTCAACTTGTCCATATGTGATTTTTCATCTCAAGGAGTGTATTTTCAGGTTCTTCCATTTCATGCTTACAGCAAATCAGTATTCTTAGCTGTTACCCATTCTTCATGAATTTATTTTGTCACTTCAGCTCTTGACTTTCAATTATTAAATATTTTCCATAGTTACATTACTTATTTTTTTTTAGGTTTTCAATTTCTTCGACCAAATCATGCATTTGGCTTTAGCATACTTGTTACAAATATGAAACTGTGCCTGACTCAGACTGATTAATTCTCAGAATGTTGCTTTATTAAAATCAAGTGAAGTAAAAATGGATTCACAGAAGGCTAGAAATTTCAGCGAAGAGTAGGACAGCTTTTTGTGCAGGTTTGTTAAAATGGTGGCTGATCTCTGTCATAGATACACCACTTCTATTGGAGCTGGCCGGGTTTCCAGGGCAGATCTTTACACTTGCAGACTCTGCCCCTGTTTATTATTATTAAGCCATGAAAACAGCTGTTACAGATACAGTGGATGAGTGCTGGAGCAGAGATTGGAAGAGGCTGTATAAATAAAGGCTGCTCACCAAAGAGTGGTTCTTGAATTTCTGTTAACACTGCGGTGTGTTTGTCTGGTCTAGGAACCCAGACTGACATGTCATTATGGTAATTGAGGAACACATAGTGAAATGTTGACAGAACAATAAAATACTTTGCGGTTAAATTGCTCAAGTGTAGTTTGGAGGGTCGCATGTATGATGAAGCTGAGCTCCATTTACACTGACACAGAATAATGAGCTAAGAGGGATTAAAAGCACTAGTCAGAAATAATGTATGACTTTAAAAGAACAATTTTGAATCATATTGCTGTAAGGTTAAAAACATAAATTCCAAATTACTAGATTCCTAGGCCCTATTTACTTCAAGAGACATGTAGAGTAATTTTTTGTAAGGGAACCTTCATCCACATAAACATAATTCCCAAGTTCAGATATGGCTTTGACTCTTCATAATTTAAATTCTCCTCTTCTGATGAAGAAGGTCTGCTGTTGTTTATCCTGAGCACCAATATGCTCAAGGGATTGTTTAGGTCACTTCTAGGGAGGCACATTAGGCTGAGCATCACAACAGGTTCCTCTCCTTCTTGGTACCACAGCCAGTGGTCACACTCAGTGCCTTCAGTGAGAGAAAAGGCAGTGCAAGGGGTCAGGGTCAGTGTGCAGCAACTTCTCTGTGCCATTCCTTGCTCCTGTGCTCCAGCGTGGGTCCCCACGGACCACAGTCCCTCTGGGGATGTCCCTGCTCTGCTCTGGATCACCTCTCCTACCCTGACCTTGTTACACCCACGCTCCATCTCCCCACAGAAGCCACCCCTGCAGCCCCAACACTTCCAAAACCTTGCCACAGACACTACTTTCCATAGCAACACCCTAATTGAGTGTTTTCTTGTTTTCATTTCCTTTTCAGCCTACCAAAGTCTTTGTTTTTATTGTGCTTAGTTAGGTTCTTCTTTTCTCTTCTCAGCTGCATTGTATAAGGGTTTGCTGGCCAAGTTTTTCTCAAAAAAATATGTATTTCATAGTTTTTATTTAAATTAAAAGAGAAAAAACCAGTATCTTCAGATGAATGTATAAGACTTGTTTGATCTGAATGAACATTTTATTTCCATTTTTGTCATTATTTGTATCACTTCAGCCATCTCAGAGTGTATATCCATCTGAAAAATCTACTCCAGGTGGTACAGTCATCACTCTAATGGTTATATTGTATAGACTTTAAATGAATTGTATCTCATTTTTCAATCTTCAAGCCATGTTATTCGTTCAGTGTTCAAAACTCACTAGAAAGCAGGAAGAGTAAGTAAAAATACAAGTGTTAAAGATGTTTCTTTTCAAAAACATTTACATCTGTTGTAAGGTTTGGTGACTTTTGCAATGGGTGTGAAGTTTCCGGTTGATACTTACATATTGAAAAAAATTAGAATTGGTGGGACAGTTTGTCACCTGCTCTAGAAAGGAAATGGGTAGGCAAGCCTCCCTGGTCACTCCTTACTAATTAATCCCTCAGACTTGAGCAGAAAGTTCTGAAAGATGAAAACTAAAAGGAATTAAGCTGTTGGCAAATGAGAAATTTAGGTGTTTTGAAAATTTTAAAATATGTTTTTGTGATTTTGTTTATACTTTTTAACAAAGTAATAATTTGCCATAAAGAGAATTTCTTTTATTTGAAAAAAAACTCCCAATGTTTAATTTAACTGTTATAGAATGAAATTATTTTTAAAATGGGGAAGAAATATATTAACCTATATTTTGGTTAATTCCTACAATTTTTAGAAAAGGATTGATTTTGATTAATTGAATGAGCCCAAATGTTTTTCCTAACTCTACAAGTAGGAAGAAATTTTCCTCAATGTATGGTTTTAATATCTAGAATTTAAGGATGAATTATAATGACATAGATGATGTCACAGTTGGGAAGTTCTTGAAGTGTCAAAAACTGTATGTAACATTAAAGTACCTGTAGTTATATCAGCTTATTGCTATTTGAAGAATATTCTTTGGATTATCCATACACACATCTATCCAGAGTATGCTTATCTATATTGATGTACAGAGCCTCAGGCCTTGGGTTTTCAGGATGCATAAGTTTGCTCCTTGCTTTTGAAGTGCAGCTCTTTAGTTATCTCTGCTATGTTTTCTTTTAAATGGTGGTATAGGTGTGAAACTGTATCCACGCGGGTATAGTGCTTTACACTTCTAAGAGACAGTGTTTGTTAGGCACTTTTTATTTACAGATATTTAAAACTAATATTAGTGTGCTTCTAATATAAGTAGGTTTAACTGCCATGATGCTGGTTTCTACCTAAAGTGTCTTTGCCTTTTAGGAAATGCACATTGGTGCTCAATAACGTGTTTGCAGTGGCAGCTGCGTTGTTGATGTCCCTGTCCTTGCTGGCAGGGTCATTTGAAATGCTCATACTGGGACGCATTATCATGGGTGTTGATGCAGGTAAGCTTTGGTCACACTCTACATGTCTGAAATGCTGATGCCATGCACACACTTTCTCCTCTTCCCCGGTTAGGGTTTGCTTTACATCAAAGAGGTGTTCCAGGGACTAGCTGTAGCCACACTGATTTTACTGGGGCAAAATGGCACACTAAGGGCAGGAGGATCTGATGTTTGGAGGAGACTCTGGAATGAATACTCACCACTGCTAACAACGCCGGTGGTTTCCCCATCTTTCTTCTTCCAGCCATGGTAGAGTGTATTTGTTTCCATGCCATGAAAATCCCTTGACTAGGAGGGTGTATTCTGTTTATTAACACTGTATTTTTCTGTGTTTAGAAGTGGTTGTACCTGCAGGACTAGGGAAGGTTTGGTACCTCATCAATTGTTCCTAGCAATATGGTAGTAAAGTAAACCATGAAAAGTAAACCATGGAGGCACTGCAGCACCAGAATAATCTTGCAGCTAGAAGGAAGGGTTTCTGCTAATTTTTATCTCAGATTACTAACAAGCAATCAAGCTTCTGGAGCTGTGCAAACATTGCCATTGACTGACCAGGGTCATGCATTTGTTTGTTCTGTTCCTGGCTTTAAGAAACATTCCAAATTTTATTTTATGCCTATTTTGAAGAGTTCATTGCAGCTATAAGCCTGTATTGAGAGGAACAGCTGCTAATACTGTTTTCAGTAAAAATACTTCACATGACAATGCCTGCTCTGTCTGACTGACGCTCTAGGCTTTTTTTCCCTTACCTGCACCAGTGTTAACATGATTTTGCTTGCTTTGGGATGAGCAAATTTAAAATATAAATTCTGCTCTCCTGGAGATTCTTATCTCTGAGTAACCTTTGGTGCTCCACATCAAAAAGCAGCCTACACACATCGCTGTAAGTCTGTAACAGATAATCAATCCCATAGTTATTAAATGGGGAGGAGTAATTAGACATGCAAAGAAAATAATTCATGTTATGTCTGGATAGATATAATTCTGTTCCTTGCATGTTTTTATGCCACCCTTTTGATCAGATTATCAGTCAGGCTCTTTCCAACAGAAATTGTTTGTATACCTGGCATAATAAATATGGTTTGATTTAATATATGGGTTTTGTTTTTCCTTTGCAGGCATTTCCTTAAGTGCCCTCCCCATGTATTTGAGTGAAATATCTCCGAAGGAAATCCGTGGTTCATTGGGTCAGGTCACAGCGATTTTCATTTGTATTGGTGTTTTCACTGGTCAAGTTTTGGGGCTGCCAGAAATATTTGGGCAAGTAAGTATTCAACAGACCTTTTCTATCAAAGAACACAAGCATGCTCTAAGTGTCATATTTTCATATTTTGACTGGATTCTTTACAAAAGTGGAAAAAAGAAACAGTTCCTCTTCATTTTGAAGCACTTTGAAAAGTAGTTTCCTCCATGTCTTCTCAAAGCACATACTAAAAGCATGACTAAGTTTCGTAGATGTGTCCAGCAGTTTCAACAGCTGGACTGGCTTGTGTGTGTTCATATGCAGATCTCCTTCTCCCCTTTTCTTGATGAACATCCATTTTTGTTGGTTTTCGGTTTCTTTGGGCACCATGGAAATGCTTAAGAGTTTTTATATTTTTCTAACCTCTAATTTTTCAATGTGAGATACAGCTGGAAAAGGCTAGGTTAGAGTTATTATGAGAACCTGAATAGGAAGACTCTTGCTTAATGATTATAATGTTCCTTTTAGTGCAATCCTTACTTGTCCTGCTTTGAGACTAAGTGATACAAGAGCAGAGTTAACGCACATTTTTATGGAAATATTATCTATTCAGATAAGAGGTTGTCTTGCTGTCATAGGCTGAGATTAACTTGGTGGCCACTGGATGTCATCATTACTCTGAATAAATGAACTTGAGTTTTGTTCAGGCTAGCAACTGGAAATGCGGAATCACACAAAGGGTAAGGTTCAGAGGAACCACAGTGGTCATCTGACTCGACCAAGTGCTTTCCATTCAGAGATGAACCTTCAAGGCACTGTGGAGGAAAAGTCTGCAGCAATCCTCTCACATTGAAACTTGAACACAGAATCCTGTCTGGCAGTCAGAAAAAGTAGTAAGTGATTGGAAAGTGAGAGGAGCTTGTTCTCTGTGCATCCAAAGGCAACTCCTTTGTAAATACATTATACCATCCTCTGACACTTTTATTTTTGCCTGACCAGCTTTCTTATTCTGTCCATTTATTCTGTTCAACTCTCCTGAAGGCAAATGATTTGATTCAATTTACCCTTTATTGAAGGATAGATTTCTCCCCTGACCATCCAAAGCAATAGATTTTATGAAAAAACTTAAAATGGCTTTTATTGTGTGGCTTCTACAGATGTCCCTCCTCTTGTCTTGGAAGCAAGTCTATTACAAATGAGTGTGTGAAATTTCAAGAGACCAATTTGATTGCTTAGAATATGGTAGCCCTTATGCACCCGGAGCTTTTTTAATTCATAGACTTTTAAATGTGAGGTGTCATGCAAATTCTTATTCCTTGATTTCAGCTCATTCTTGCTGGATTTATTTCTCTTCTTGCCTTCTTTTCATCACTGTTGTTGCTGCTGCCAAATTATGGAGGTAGTGTTTCTGATTCTACAACCTGTTTTAGTGTGAAGTTAATTAATATCACCCCATTAAAGCCAGACATTAATTGATGTAAGAAGAAATATGCTTTATCTGTAGAAGTAGTTTTTTCAAGATGGGTAGCATCAGCATGTAAAGAAGGAAAGTTTTGGCTGATGTGAATTATGATATTTCCAGCCAATTTATTGGAGGCAGCTTGAATATTCTAGTTGGGTATGTGGGCGGGTTTTTTTCTTTTAATTTCTCTTGGTTTCAGTCAAGCCAGGTTTTTCCCTAGGTTTGTGGGGTTCCCATTGAAGCTGCTTCAGTGTGAGGTGATTTTATTTTGCTGCTTTGTTGTTGTTTGCTTCTTATCAGCATTTGTTGTAAATAATGCTAGTTACAAATACTTGTCTTCCGTCATAGTTTCATAAGTTTTCTGCTGTTTTCTGTCATGCATCTATTACTCGTAAATCGGGCAAATGTCTAAGAGGTTATTAACCGTAGTTATTAACCATCTAAGCATTGATGGTTTTGAAGAAAGGAGGGACAGAAACAGAGATGAGTGTCTTGCTGGAAGAGACTCTTTGAAAAAAGGGTGGACAAGAGAAAGGCTGTCAGCTTGGCTGAGGTCTTTCCTGTAAGAGGAGGCAATGGCAACATTGTGTGGTCAAGTAAACAGAGGGAAGGGAGAGGAACTGACTGCACCAATTAATATGAGAAAGAAGGAATAGAGCGGCTTAATCTCAAAGACAGCATGGCTACAAGAATGATTTTTATAAATATTGTGTGAATAATTGAATGCTGACATTCATCAGAGTGATGTTTGGAACAGACTCCTGGCTGAAGTAGCTTGAGCAGAAAATTTAAATTTTAAATTGGAGCTTGATGCATTTATGTGGATTATATGAGGTTGTTGCCTTCAGTGGTTCTGTAGAAGTCTCTCCACAGAAAAGGAAAGTGTTTATGTTTGCTGTAGGGCATAGTGTTAACAAGCATTTATTAACAACCTAAGTGATGAATTTCTCTGTTATCAAATGCAAAAATGTCTCTTTAAATATGAAATTGTGATAAAAATAGCTCTAAAGCAATGAGTATTACTTGAGACAATTCAAAAGTCCTTACTGCTTTTTGCATCAAGTAGGCTAAGCAGCCCTAGATTGATTTTTTAGCAATCTTTCATTTGTCAAGATTGGTTGAGATGCAGCAGGAGGCATGTGGGCAGCCCCAGGTGCAGTGTTGAGGGGCACTGGTCAGCCCTGGCTGGGTTACTGGCTTAAGGCTGGTTGGCTGTTTCCAATTCCTCCAGTTTCCCCAAGCTTTTTACTGGAAGTGCTGAGGATTAAAAATCTTCTCATTTCCTTCTAGTACTTTTTCATGCTAATTCTGTCAACTTATTCTCATTATTTCTTTGATCAACTGTTATTTATCTCTTTGTACCTTTCTGTTTCTTCTTTTTTTTTTTTTTCCATCACCTACTACAGTGTGCTTAATATCTCCTCCTCACATTGCTTGTGATCTTTGTGTTTCAGGTTAAACTTCACCTCCTCCAGTAACACAAGCTCTTTAATCTCTTTCTCACCCTGCAAGCCATTCTCTCGCATAATTCTTGGTTTAAGTTTGAACCTAGGGGAACAAGATTATACAGCTGACTCAGATGAAATTACACTTTAATAATAGAATTATATTAAATATTTCCTGGTTTTCCTAGAAATGCTTTGTCTGAAGTATTGCAGAAGTGCATTTAATTCTTTTCTGTGTCCTGCCATATTGACATGAACTAGACAAATATGACTAGGTCCAATTTTTAAATAATAATATAGAAGAGAAAATGCAATAAAAAAATTGCAATCTAATAAAGATTGTAACACCAAAATACAGGCAATTTTTTTATTCTGAATATATAGAATTTTATCATATTTGTCCCCAAAGGTACTAATATTAGAATGTGTTTCTTCAGGATGCAGTGCTTGCTAAGAATGATTATCTGAAGGGGAAAAGCTGCAGTTGTAACAACAGTCCTCTGCTGCAGTGACTTGATAATCTTACTTGCTTTCCACAGTCCTAATTCCCTCCCATCCAACAAATCACAGCAATGCTTTTTATTCAAGATTCTGATTATTATAAGTCTTAACATATGAGAAAACCTATCTTCAGTGTCTCCACTGAGGTTTGGGAAATTCCACCATGGTAAAGCGAGCTGGTGATCAGAGTACAGAGCACAAAGACTTCATGTGCTGGTGACCTGATTCTCCCCACCACTCCAGCTGCTGAGAGCTGTGTGCTTATTTTCACATGCTGGCATCTTGTGTTCTGCAAGCCAGAGTCCTTAATTCTTTAGGAAGCCATGGCATCTGTAGATGACAATTTGGTGCAGATCCACATGTGTGCAATGATGTTATCTGTTGCAATGTGGGCACTGAATAATTGCCACTGGCTACTCGATTACTTAATTCAGGCCATTTTTGGTTGTACAGCATGTGCAGTTTTCCATATATCAGACTGAAGGAAAAAAAACCAATAAGATAAGGACAAACTGTCTTAGACCTGTCACTTCTTCAAAACACTGCCCTTCAGGTATTTCCATTCTCTCTGTTTCTGTGATTCTGCAATTGAATCCCCCAGCCTATTTTTCCTGACAGATTGCTCTTGCAAAGCAAAGGCCAGCACACTGTCAACTTCAGTTTTGAAAGTTCGAATTTACACTTACTGTCTTGAGAGAACATTTTCTGGCCTGATTCTGGCATATTCCGTGTAACTGTAGGTATGTCTCTAGCTAACTCATTTAGTTTCTCCTGTATGGCATGTCCTGCTCCAGGGGTTTTTCTTAGCATGGTAACATCTTCTAAACATTGTAAACCATCAGACTGTCTTCAGTTTGTTTAATGAAGGTGGGCTTTGATCTTTCCTCAAATTATAAAGGATTTAGTTTCTGAATATATTTGCATTAGTCACAGCGTTCTTATTTTCAATATACATTGAGCTTCAATACCTCCTTCATCTGTGTATCAATACCAGAGAGAAAAAAATGTTTCACAGTGGAATTTATTCAGGACAGGTAAAGCTGAAACAGCTGCCGTTACCATACTTTCCTCAGACCTCTGCTCTGAGCCCCTTTTCCTGTGTGTGGTGTGTCAGGCTTCGCCAAGCTGCAGTTGTTTTCCCAGGAGATGGCCATGGTGGCTGGCCAGATCTGCTGCTTCTCTGAACAGCCATTTGCCATTGGTACACTAATGGACAAATAGAATTTTTTTTTTTTTTTTTCTTCATCAACCCTACTTTATACATTTCTAGATCATGCACCCAGGAGCTTGTCTAACTACATGGTTGCACTCTTTCCTAGTGGATAGTACATTACCCTAAAAATTTTGCTTTGCTGGCATCCTAAGACTCATCAGGGGAACACTTTCTGAATGGATTCTATCACCGTGTTAGTGTTTCAAGGGAACAACAACAACNGTTTATTAGAAGAAAAAAAAAAAAAAAAAAAAAAAAAAAAAAAAAAAAAAAAAGAAAAGGAAAGTAAATAGAATAAACAGAAAAAATGTAAAATTCCTAGTGTGTCCATCTCTTGAATGTTGCAAGTAGAGTAGGTTTGGTCATTCTGTTTTAAAAAGAGTGTAATCAAGTAGTACAAGGTACAGGAATGAGCAGAAATTATCAGATTTGGGAAGTGGCTTCTTGAGGAGAAAAACCAGGGTTAAACAGCTCTTATGGGTAACTCCATGCAGGGGAAACACCCAAAGCAATACAAAACAAAGTACACCAGAGAAGGTTCAGAATTTATCTTGAAGTGACATGCTGTCTTTACTAGACTCTTCTCAATCTTTCTTTAAAAGCATTTGGATTTTATTGCAAAACTCCCGTGTACATGGTTAGAGTTACAAACTTTATTAATTGGATGTGTCTTTGTCATAGAAGACACATGAATTAGTCTAATTACATTTTCTTGAGGATTTTTAGCAGCTTTAATGCATATTTGGTTAGAGAATACCTGTTTTCAAAAAGGTATTTAGCTGGAAATAAGTTTGTAACACATGATGACACTGGCCAAGCTGTTTTTCTCACAACTCATCATTTTAGCAAAGAAATTCTGCTACTGATATAAATATCAATTTCTGCAATAAATTGAGCTAATTCTGGAAAAGGACCAATGAACTCCATAGACACTGTACTATATGTCTCGTAGGGAAACATCTCTGTGATGAGTCCCTTTCAAGTTAGTTTCTTTACACAAGTGAACCTTGCTGAGGAATAGTTGTGATAAAACTAAAAACTTCTTTAGATGCTGTGTTAAACTCTAATATTCTCTACCAGACCTCTTAAAAGTGATGTATTTCATGTAATAGATAACTGTGTGTTTGGGAAAGTTTATATAGGAATTTTTCATTTTGCTCTCCCGAGGTCTTTTAAAAGTACTCCTTCACTTGCATGAAAATAGACAGTGATGGAATAGGTTGTACAGCCCGCGCAGTTGAAGGTTGTTCTGAAAATAAGCTTTGATTTTACTTGTCAAAACTTTGTTTTCAGTGTGATTTTTTTCCTCTTTTTTGTGTGTTTTTTTTTTCTTTAACTGATCCATCCATCTTACTAAGACTCTTGACTCAGATTCAAGGATTCCTTGAAAACTGTAAGTAAATTATAGATGAGTCAAGAAAGCAATTCCAAATCACTCTAGGCACCAGAAGCCTGCGGGTGGACACCAATGGCAAAATGGTCTGTTGAAGATGCTCTTGAAATGGATCTGACACATTAGCATGACAACACAAACTATAAATTGACCAGTTGCTTAATATTTTTCTGTGAGCTCTTTTGCTTTGTATGTTTATCTTCTCCTTGAGCCATGATAGTGACTATAAGTAAATATATTCTTCTTTAAAATACAAGTGAGAATTTCAGAGCATAGAACAGAGAGCTCTTGTGGCAATAAGAGACAGACAAACCCTTGCATCTTCATGCAGAGTGTTGGAAATTAAAGCAGCTTTTGCCTTATGCTGTCTACAGAATATAAAAACGTGTTTGTACTTTCCATTAGAGTAGGACAAATGCCTCCAGCAGTTTAGCATTTTCCAGGATCATTTGAAATCCTGAAATGTCCTGTTTGTAATAATTTCAAACATCTGGCTACGTAGAATAAAAAATCCTATAACATCTTCACTCTACCTAGTTACATTCTAGAAATATAGTGAACTGAAGCAAATCTAGTTTGGAACTCAGTAATTAATGGTGTAGTCCAGAGTTCCAGTCCTGTTCAGTATCTTCATTAATGACCTGGATAATGGTAGAGCTTTTGTATCTGTAGAAATATGCTGCTTTGTGGAATCTATTTTAGTATACAAATTAATTAGTCCATAATGAGTTCTTAAGAGCAAAGATTAGTTAGTGTTGGGAAAAATACATAGGATTTTTTCCCATCAGCTCTAGTTCCCAGTTGTGGAGGGTTTTGGTCAGGATTTGTCTAAGTTTAGAGCAATAGTCTGAGGAGGTGGTCTCATAGTACCCTTGGAAACCATTCTGCTATTGAGCCAGGCTTGCAAAAGGTGACTCCATGTTACCCTGGTCCCTACCAATTCACTGGATTGCTGAGCTTGTACAGTATTTGTCAAAAACACAGAAGCAAAACTGCTTTATATTTGTGTAGTAAAATGCAAATCTCTGAATAAAAAGCTAAAGCCTTCCCTAAGAGTGTTTTAAAACTTGTGCTAAGGATACAGGAGACACATTCATGCTTATAAGTGGCTGCTCAAATCCTTAAGTGGATAATATCGCTAAGAATAACAGGAAGGAAGGAAGGAAGGAAGGAAGGAAGGAAGGAAGGAAGGAAGGAAGAGGAAGGAAGGAAGGAAGGAAGGAAGGAAGGAAGGAAGGAAGGAAGGAAGGAAGGAAGGAAGGAAGGAAGGAAGGACCAAAAATATTTCAGTGCTCATTCAGATAGTCACTAATTTCAGCAGGTGTTTGATGCCTTCCTGCAAACTGCTGCCAGACACACCAATTAAGAATTGCTTGAGGCAGTGAATTTGAAGATGGCAACCTTTTTTCAAATATCCTCAGTTCTTTTCTAGCAAAAGGACATTTCCATTCTCTTTTCACAGTGTTACACAAGGCACAAAGTTTCTTACTCCTGAAGCGATTTCCACGTCTTTGTCAAGACACAAGCACTTCAATACAAGCAGTGCATTGCTGATCAGGGACATGAAGGTCAACTCACCCAAGGGCTGGTTGATCTAGTCGAGGGAAGATGCTGTGCAGGCACCAGGCACAGCCTTGGTGGTGCTGCTAAAAGTATAGGAATGCTGCCAGGACCCTCTGGGTTGTTGCATATTCATAGTTCAGTAGGACCTGTGGGAAGAGGTCTACTCTGCTAGACCAGCCCTGCTGGGGAAATGTGGTGCATGTTGATATATTTCTAATGGAGACATTATGTGAGGTACTTAGTTTATATCTATTGTGGATCAGCTGAGATTATGTATTTACTGGAGATTATAAATCAACTTTTTATTGGTTCCCTGAGACAGACACAACGGTATTTATTCATCCCTTTTCTGTACAGGACTCATTAAGTAATGCATGGGAAAACAGCTGTGTGTCTTCATATTTGCAAATGAGTTTCAGTCCATTAAAGTTGTGCTGTGAGGCTTCAATTCCCGAATTTTTAACAACATGTGGCTGATAGGCTATATATAATAATGTTGCAGTTTTGCATTTGGGAAGGAGAACATCTTACTGGAGAGAAGTTGTCTGAAAGTGGAAGTGTGGTTGTGGAAATGGGCAGTATGGGGATAGATATATAATTTAGACTCAACAATGAACAAAAGACTTAATGACAGAGCATCTAATGTTGGGATGAAAGTTTATGATCAGTGAGGACTGCTACTCATAGACAGTGAAACAATGATCCCCTGACTCTTGAGAGGATTTCTTTGCAGCTTTTCTCTGCTTAATTAGGTCAGTTGGAAAAGCAGTAGACAAGCTTTCCTGGAAAGATATCCTTCAATAGATGTGAAGGAGAGAGAGACATCAAAACACCGTGGAGGCTGATAGCAGTTGCTTATAAATTTCTCCTTATCCACTGAAACACAGTTAACACATGTAACTAAATTTATAGCATTTGTTTATACTAATATTTAAAATATTACTTTTTGCTACTGTATCAGACTTAAAAGGTCAGTTTTTCACTTACTGTGGCTGACTTAATAACAAATAGTGTCTGTCTATAAAACTCATCTTACCCTGTGTAAGTTGGACTCTGCTTCAGATGTTCAGGAGCAAGTGAACATTCAGATTTGTCTCTTTCCTTAGTGCTTGAGTAGTTGATAATATTTAGAAATCTGTTACGAATCTGTTAATAGATCTAGAACAATTAGACCTGGGACTTCCTTCCAAGTGTGTTTCACACACGGGGGAGATAACCACCACTTAAGCATTTTTGAAGGTTCTTAACACTCAGGATTAACATTTTAATTTTACTTTCTATTATACATTGTAAAACTACCCATTATTGCAAATTCATGTCCTAATATGTAAATTTGTCCTTTACAAATTAGGTATGAATGCCATGGTAAGTTGGTCAAGCACTGTAAGATAGCATACAGTCATCATATTGAGTAGGAGGGTGTGTTTTCTACTCTTGAGTGTCTTTGCTTTTGAAACTGCTGGCAAAAGGAAAAAAAAAAAGGGAGGTATATTCTTGATTAGTATTTTGAGGGATTTTTTTCTTACTTGAAGTAAATGTCAAATTAAAATAAATTGGTTTTTGTTTTTTTTAAATTCCAAACCAGATTTGTTGTTATTAAAGAAATGTTAAGATTAAATATTCAACCATTTCAGCTACTTTTAAAACAGAAAACATTCTTTAGGTATTTTTATGTTTATTTTTCTCTTAACCTTGATATACCTTAGTCTAACTTTCATAACTTCAGTTTGGCAAAATATAATCACATAAAAAAATATTTGCATCTAATTCAATTTCTAGATGCCCTGGAGCAAATTTCTTCATCTCCTACTACAGTCCCAAAAGGATGCAGGTCTCTGGAGTTCTATGTGTTGCATCTGCCAGTTCCACAGGGACATCTGAGGTAGCCAAGGGCATCAGAATGATAGTATGTTCTCATATGTGAAAAACTGAGTCTTATCCTCCTCAATTATTTTAATCTACTATTTTTATATTTTGTTATGTATGGAGGCTAACCTGAGTCTAAATGTATCACTGAAAGGAAGTTCTGTCAGAAATTTTGCCTAGCCCCAGCATACTGCTAATATTTCTTCCTAAAGAAGCTCGAGTATATATGCTGGCTGCTGATAATAATCCCATGGGTAATTTTCCCATTTCCCATTGCTTTTCTCTGAAATTTTTATTTTTATAGGAGATGAATAAGAAATTAAGACAAATTATGCAATATAAGTGTGCAGTAAAAAATTAGTTGCTACTCCAATAAAAGATTGGACAAAAAACCATCTGGGAAACTTGTAACAGATACTTTAATTCTCCCTCTCAATACGTACATGATCTAACATGCCATTTAGTAAAGAGAAAATCGTGGGACTCAGACACCAGACACTTCCAAAGCTGTTTTAAGTTCTCATCCAAAGGCCATTTACTCAGTAACAAAAATCTCCTGCTGATTTCTCTGAATTTTACATCAGACTTGTGCAGCCTTAAGTCTGTGATTTTCTCTACTGATTATTGCCTGGGAAGATACTGGTACTTAAGTAATCTTCTTGTCAGATCTATAGCTGTAATAGTGACCTGTAAAAATACACATCTGGGTGCAGAACAGAGGTGAAATACACATATTTTCTGAGTTGCCTCTGTTTTAAAAAGGGAGGTAAGCAATTTGTAACTCTGTTACTGAAATATATTTTGACAAATTGGCTTACAGAAATGGTCATGCAAAGAAAAATTTGGGTCCAGCAGGGATATAACTGTGAGATTACCATCCTCTGCAGCCAGAGGAGATTGTAGAGCAGTGTTTGGAGTGGCACAAGGAAGGTAAGAGGAAGGCATTGTTCTGCACTTTAGCTGAGTAGCTGCTCTGAAGCCTGAGATGTAGGAGTTCTCTTCTCAGCTGCCTCATGATCATCACCACTGTACCATACCCTTGAATAAAGAAAGAAAAGACAGTTCTAATGCTAAGAAATTAGTTCCATCTCAGTGCTTTTCCAGTCCTTGGCCCCAGGCCAGCGTGGTTGTCCTTTACTTTTAGGAGTGTTTTATGTGGTATGGTAGCAGCTTAACAGAGAAATGCTGAACTTGTGCAGTATTCTGGGCTTTGCATGCCTAAGTGATTTTACCCAGTCTGTTCTGAAGAGGGATAACATTTTTTTTTTTCTGGGGCAAATGGAATATTTATGATATGCATTTTTTGTGCCAAGTCTCTACAAGAAAGGACAGAATTCAATTGCTGGAGTATAAGCACATGGTATCATCCTGATGCCCTACAGTACCTTAGATGTCCCTGTGGGACTGGCAGATGTGACACAGAATATCACAGATACCTGCATCCTTCTGTAGATGTAGCAGAAGGCTGAGGCAAGATGCTTCAGGACATCTAAAAATTAGACTAGATGTAATTCTTTCTGTCTGCATGTATGATTATATTTTGCCAAACTAAAATTTTAAAAGTGTTCCTGCTTCTCATAGAACATGAGAAAGAAGAGACCACCAAATCGCTATTTCCTGGATATTTTCAATATCTTGCATTGGATGCCAGAGGCTTTTGTCTCTTTGTTCCCTACATGCAAAATGGGTAAAATATGTCATCTTACACAAGAAAGTTATACAAAAAGGTCATTTCTGTTTATAAGTTGTTCAGCACTGTAGTAAACTCATCATGACCCCATCCCCAAGGAATTAATTCCCGAATAAATACTTAAATGGTGACTATTTAATAGTGACTGGTAAATTGACTTGCTCACTGAGAGATCACAGTTCATTCTGTGCACTGAATGTTAAGAAGGGGGAAAGAGTATTTATTTTGACACCATCTCCTGCTCATTTTGAGCGGTAGAGGTACCCAAGCCCTCGACAGTTCTGTGAAGCAGCATGGTGGTTACACAGGGATGCAGAGCAGGGCTGGGGAGTGCCCTGTGCTACCCCATGTCCAGCCTGAGCCCAGGAGAAGGCGTTTGGGAATTTCCCTGTGGCTCTAGAATGGACAGGAGACAGTATGTGAGAAGCTTGCCCGGGAGCAGTGAGGATCAGGATGCTCGTGGGGCATGGGGATCTCCACAGCACAGAAACTCAAACTCTGGGCAGAGAGCAAACAAGGAGCCTGACTGGGCAGTAGTGGTTGATACTCAGTTGGGAATGGGGAGTGGGATCTATGTCCAAATTATGCTTTTAAAATAAATAGAAAAAAAATAATTAAAATCTATTTATTAAACTGAAAGTGGAGGTGTTTAGCATAGATGTTAGGAAGAAATCCTTCACTATGAGAGTGGTGAGACAGTGGACCAGACTGCCGGAACTGTGGATGCCTCAGCCCTGGAAGAGTTCAAGGCCAGGCTGGATGGGGCTCTGAGGAACCTGGGATAGCGGAAGGTGTCCCTGCCCATGGCAGGGTGCTGGAATGAGATGATCTTAAAAGTCCCTTCCAAGCCATTCTATGTTTCTCTGTTTCTGTGAAATTATTTAGAGAGAAACAGAGAGAGTGAAGCCTGTCACAGTTGCATATTTCCTTACTCAGTCTTTTTGATCCTGTTATCCATTTCACAGTGGGATATTTAACTAGCCCCACTAAATCTTTCAAAAAATGGGTGCTCATATCCAGGGCACTACAGCACTTCTTCCCACTTCTGTTGCATGACCCTGTTAACAATTCTGTTTAAAATTTATCTGTGTGTATATTGCTTACCTGAACTGTGTTGAGAGAATCTTCACATTTTACCAAAATCTTCCTAATTGTTGAGAATATTAAATGTAACTGGTGCTTAAATAGATTATTGAGTTTGATAGGGATAGTTCAGCTGTCAGCAGTGCCTGTGGACATTTCTCCACACCACTTTCTTTTCCACATTTTGATGGTTACAAGTTCCATTTTCTGCATTTTAGCTGATGATTTTCCGCCATGGCAACATTTTCTTTACTGTATTTCAGTGCACCATAATCTTGTCTCATTCACAGCTGATAAATCCATGCCATGCTTTATCACCCTCCCTTCTGCTCATTCTTCTGTCTCTGCAGCTTTGCACTTTATTACATCAACCTTTGAATGAGTCTGTGGTTGTCAAACTTGCTCTACTGTTTAACTGTCTTTTGTAAATACATCAAAGCCAGGTTTTTCATGCTCCAGCCTAAGCAAATATCCATAATGTGACAGTTTAAAATGAAAATTTTACCATCTTGACATGTTATTTGTACCAATTCCGAGCGGGTGATGAAATCAGGTCCCCTGTAATTAAAACATTTAATGTTCTGTTAAGTTTTTCCTGAAATAAAACAGGATGTAGTTGTTTTCATTTCTCACAGCAGTGCCTGTATGCTTCTCCTTACTGCTGACAATTGAGGCAAAGTGTTTTAAGTGTCTCCTAAGTCCCCTACACTGTCCTTTGCCTTTACCTTATTACTGCTTCTGAGCACTTCCCCAGTGTATGTCCTGTTCCATTCCTTCTTAAAGAGATTATGAAACCCTCCTTTTCCCTGCTTCTCTTAGTTCTCTTTATAGAGTCTAGTTCAGTCTGATTTCCACCAATTTTAATGAATCCTTTAAACTTATATTAGTCCTACTATTTCTTTTCTGTAGTGGGAGGAAAGAGTTAAGATTGTATACTGTAAATTAAGAGAAAAGCAAGTAGAACACACATCTGATGACCTTGAATAGACATGAAATCTTTTGAAATGCATGGAGAAGTTTCCATTGGCTTCAGTGACTTCCTGATCAATTCATGCCAAAATGGCACATGGGATCATATTTATGAGTATTTATGAGTATTTGTGAGTTTACCTTAAGGTTTAGAAGTTAGAATGATAAAAAGTAAAATAGAAATCTTTAACAGAGGAAATAAAGGAAACTCAGTGTCTTATGTGGCAAAAATAAAGGACTTTTCATTATATTACCAGGGTTTGCTATTTATTGTGAAGGGTAGGTTCATAGCCTTGTTCATAACTTTTTCAAATTAATGCTTTCAAGAAGAGTTATTTGAGACAAAAGTGACCAACTTATAAACCATACACTGTAGGAGACTTTAAAAGGAATGTAAGCTTATTCCATGGAAGTCTCCACAGGTGGACAGAATGCTGACAATAACAGTACACAAAGAATAATTTTTTTTCCATCAAGAAGCATCCTTGACATTGTGAAAGAAAACCTACAGAAAATATGATGTGCTGATCAAGTGTGATATTTTTATCTAGAAGTATTGTCAAAAATTCTAACACCCTATACATTTTTTTATATGGTACATAGCAAAGACGTTTATATTACAGGAAATTATTCTGGACAAATATGGAATAAAGGTGACAAGTTATACTGTCTGTTTTTCTAAGTTACTCTTCACAAACCAGCATCCACTGTAATTATGTGATTATTGACTGGTTTTAAAGTCTTTAACTTAGTTTTCTAGTTTTTAAAATAAGATCCAGGCTTATTTGTCCATAAACAGTATTAGTCACTTTTGGTTCACCTACATAATATAAAGTTTTCCACTCAAATGGGAAAAAAAAAGAAAAAAGAACAAAGAAATAGGGTCTTGAAGTCTTCAGGGTAATGCAGGCTCTTAGGGTGACCAATTACCTCAAGCTTTAAATTGTTTGAAAAAATACTTTCTCAAGTTGTTTTTCTATCCCAGGAGAATTTTTAAAAACATCTCTCTCACCTAGAAGGGCAAGTGAAAAGTTTGATTAGGTGATACCCCACACATTATTTCTGGGAGTAATTCAGTTATCTTGGGCCCCATTCCAGGTTTGAGGCGTGGGTTACATCCCACACCATGCAGATCATGGTGCTGTAGGCCTTGCTGAAGTGAAAGAATGTAAAATAAAAACTGTCACTGGAAAGTAGTTTGGGGGCTTGGCCCTTGAGTAAGATGATCTGAGAGGGAAGTGTTCAAACCACTTACTAATTTAGGAGGAACATGTCACTCTGGTGGTGGACACAATGCTTTGAACGATAAAAATTTACAGTGTTTCCCATCAAAGCTATTTTTCTTCCAAGTGTCACTATGTGAGAGCACTACTGACTCACATTCGCCTCCATTTTCAGGAATCTCGGTGGCCTTTCCTATTTGGAGCAATCATTGTTCCATCATTGATACAAGCCGTGATTCTGCCTTTTCTTCCCGAAAGTCCTCGGTACCTCCTACTCGAAAAGCATAACAGGAGCAAGGCAGAAGAAGGTATGACATGTTACTTTCTTGCAATAAAGGGTGTTTATTGTAGGGATTCAGGCTGGAGAAATCTGATTCTGATACCACGCTAGAAGCAGAATATTCTCATAGGAGAGAATCTCTTGGCAATAATTTTTCTCACTTTTTTGTTTGTCTCTGTAAGCATAAATATAGCTGTAGCTTTGAGGTGTTTATAAATTAAATTCTCCAGCAAGGTAACTTATGTAACATTACAAATGGTGATACAGAACTAACCAAATTATCCTGCTGTTGTGTGCCAACCACTCTATGCAGGGTTCATTTGGAATGAAAGGTGGTTTCAGTCATCGTGACTCTCCCTTATCTACAGTCTTTGCACTTTGACTAATAAAAACACTGATCCTTTTGCTGCTTTTTTTTTCCCAGTAGTCACTGTGTTTGACCCTGTGTTCTGTAACTCAATAACCTTTGTAGATTTAATAAAAAACCCACACACCTGTTTAACTGAAAAATTCCAGTGCTTCCATATTGCTTCAGCTTCACAGACACAGAATATTTTGTCCTTACTTTAGGGTCCAGGTAAAATACTATTTGCTTGCGTAATGATAGTTGCTGCATTCCCCAGTAAATTTACTATGGTCCCAATACAGCTGAGGGAATGTTAAAAATTTGGTTTAGCTTATTATAATGACATATTAAAAACAGGAGTCTACAAAAAAGGAGTCTGATTATAGTACCAAAATACCAATCATAAATGATTTACAAATTATTCTTTAAAACTTGGTTTGGATATGACCCTTAACATTTTCAGTCATGAACTAGTTGCTTGCAAAATTACTTGTAAAGTGTGTATCAACACCTGAAACATAAATGTAATAATCTTTTTGCATGAAATTAATGCAACTCTACCCAGTTTCTTCTATTTTGAAACTAAAAATTTGCCTTTTTTTATTCTGAAGAGCCCTCTGAAAAAAGAAATAGCAGATTAATGAAGAGACTCTCATGTTGTCTCAATTTGGTGTTGAATGAAGAATTCTATAAATATTGGAGCCCCAGACACTTAGAGACACAGTTCAATGCTAAAAAAAAAAAAAAAAAGGCACAAAAGCAACAAGGTTTTGGGAAGAGTTCTTTAGCTTCACAGAGTCAGCAGAGTTTTGAGGAGGTGAAGAACAACTTTTCCAAGGACCATGAAGGCATGGGCTGCCTTGCCAGCTGTGCTCAGAGCACCCAGCAGAGGTGTAGGACCCAGCTTGGCTTGGCTGTTGGGTGAAAACTTCTGCAGCACCATGGCTGGGCAGGGAAGAAATGCTTTTGGCTGCCAAGTTTAAACTGGCTCGTATCTGCCTGATAAAATTGTAGATATATTTCTAGAGCTATGGCTGGCAAAGAGTCTGCATCTGCAATGCTATTGCATAATGTCACACTTGTTATGAGGAACTACTGAAAATCCTGCTACAGTACCTGGAGACCTCAGCACTGGAAGTGAAGCTGGACTTCTCATAGGTAGAGTTTAAAAATTATAAAACATGGCAGTAAAATAACACCACCTGCCTTGAAAATCACACCATTTACTGCTTCTGGTTATGTGCCAACTGCACTCTGGTATGTTTTCAGTATGCATGTTCTGAAAATAATTTGAAATCTAATCCAGAGGAATTGGAGGTAGGTTTTGGAGTAGAAGGCACCAGGAGTGCCGCTGCCTGGGGAAAAGAGATTTAGCCACTGGCTTGCTGATTACAAGATGGCTTTCATGAGCCACCCTAAGGACTATAAATTTAGATATTCTGAGAAAAAAGAGAAACTGATATTAAAAGCTTTTCGAAGTAACTGCATATGAATATATGCTTTTGGATTTTATTAGTTCTAAAGGAAAAGACTCAATTCTGAGATATATTGTAGTCCACAGTGTAATTCATTTTGAGTGTAGTCTACAGTGGAATTCAAAAAATAGGAGAATGAATCAACAGTCAAGACAAATCATCTGGATATTCACATTATCAGTAGAAATGGGGGAAGAAAAGCCGAAGGAGACTGGAGGAGTTGTGGTTTATTAAAAAGCCCTCCTGCTTGTAAGTCATATAATGACAAAGCAGAATTCTTCATTTTAATGATGACTACAGTAACGCTTTTAAATTATTTGTCTCTTAGCTTAAATCTGCATATTAATATTGGAAATTTGCAACTCTTTCTACTGACTAAATCCCTTTTCTTTCCCTTAATGGATCAAGGCTATTCATGCAAATACGTATTTCACTGTGGATTATACCTTGTCAGAGAAATATAAAATTATTATTTGTAAAAGGTCTGCTGTATTTGAAGCAGATGACTACGTTAGTCTTTGTGAAATACTCTAAAATATGCATGTATGTCATGGCTCCTAAAATGGAGCTGACAACATTAATCTTCCTAATTGTTTTAGAGCAATAATATCCAGTGAGATAATGTAGGTTACTCGGTTTCCACAAAGTTTTGCCTCTGATTTCATCCCTTCCTTTTCTTGTCTGTCTCAGGAGATAACCAGTCTATAACTACCAAAATTCAAGTGGTGTCAACCTCTTTTCTGGCAGATGTATTTAAAGGGCATATAAGAGACTGAGAGAAGGTGAGGGACCAAAATGTGTTGTGTAAACAATGAAAGAATGAGGACTGAAGCTAGAGGGTTAGAGTAGAGAGGCATCATGTGCAAGCCTAAATCACACCACCATGAGAGAAGCTATTCTTTGGGGCACAGGGGCAGGGATGCCTCAGATGAATGAGGTCTCCTGAGCCCCATTAGCAGAGTTTTACCCAGTGCCCTGCTTTCCCCTTCCCAGCAGCGCAGGCAGTGCACGCTGTGGGCGGCTGAGCTGACATCTGGCTGGTCGGACATACGGACACTGTGCCTGACTTGCTGCTGTCTGCTGCCAAAACCAGCACTGACAGATGAGCTTGGCTCATCTTCCTGGAGGTCACCAGGAAGGGGTCATCCTACCCCCTGAGACCCAAAGAAACTGAACTATCTCTCATATTCCTGTCTCACTGCTGAATGTGGCAGAACTGATCCATGTGTTTTGGGGAGAGAACAGTTCACTGGGACAACAGCATAATCTGTAAACCTGCTTTGCCCAAGAAACTAAGTCTGGTAATGAAGCAAGGGCAGAACCATGCCAGGTCCCATAACTAATATTCTTCTCCTATGATAAGCACAGAAGGGAAGAAATTGCCTGGCATTTAACTGGTGTGATCCTTCTTAATCAAGGCCAGACAGCAAAGGACAAATGGGTATTTAAGTGGTTGAAGAGAAGGACTTCAGAAGGAGACTGTGGAAATGAAGAGTGACAGGGATAGAAACAGGAAGAAAAACTTACTGCAATAATTACAGCAGTAATTATAAATTAAATTAATAGTTTACCATCAAGGTTCTAGGACAGTAAGACTGGGATTTCACTTTAGCTGTCTATTAGTTGCATTCCAAGTGCACCCCTGATCTATGAGTATCACAATGATGTAACATAAATAAAATCAGTAGTAGTGATACAATGGAACATTTGTTACGACTAACAACATTGGTTATGAACACTTGCAGTTAGAGAGCTGAGATGTCTTTTTTTGGAGCGCTCTGTAACAGGGAGGAACCTTGAATTTTCTATGCAGCTACAGTAGCAGGTCATGTAAATCAAGAATGGAATTCAACTGGTATCCCAGCTTGCCAGAGAACAAGAATATTATTATGTCTTAAGGGTCAAACAACTTGGATAAAATGTCACAGCAACATCTGTTGGTGACATACAAAATCTGTTCATCTAGTATGTTCAGTCATATATTAAAAGTCCCATGGTTATGAAAGAAGCATTACAATAGATATAATGAGAAGCATAGATTTAAATTTTTAGAAAGATCAATTAGGGTTGATACCTTTTCATGTCACAAAAGAGTAAGGCCACTCCTGATTTGAAAAAGCAGACAGCCAATTTTTTACAAAGCCTATCTGGAGGCCCACATGGACTGGAGAGGTGTTAAACCCAAAATTACAGCAGGAACAAGTTACTGCAAATCCAGAGATTAAAATAAGTTGCTATGTCTGACAACAAGCATGTATATGATTTACTTTTGTTTCTCTGTGCATTTTTTACATGTGTAAGGATTATAAACTATTCTGACTGGAAAGGAAGAGACAACCATGACTACTACACTTGCTGGCTTATGGTAAAGGCTTCATCTCAGATGTTTGCCTGCCAAACTGGAGTGATTGTGGTGTGTGTGATTTGTTTTTAAACTTTTCTTAAACTTCCTGGCTTTTAGAAAGGATTTTAGGTCACTGGACCTTTAATACAACTCTGTTTACCAATTATTGTGTTATTTTAGAGTGGTGTGTATATGTTTTGTTTTACCTGTATATCTTGGCTAGTTTCAGATGGACCTGAGCAGGCCTACTGATGTGTGTAAAACCACACATACAAACAGGTAAAGGTGAAATCCTTAACTGGATAATAACTCAAAAAAGATCTGTGTGTTCTTTGCTCAGAAGAAGAAGGATGTGAAAAAACTTGTGTGGGAAAAGCCTAAAGTCATTTGCCTGCAGTTATATTTCCTGAGATTTTTTTCTTAAATTTTGCCATGCTGCATGCTAGTAGATAATATTTTTCTAGAACTAAATAGCGTTATTGTACTTATATCTCTTCTAGGAAGATACACCTGAATTATTCTTCTGGGTATTCAGTACTCTAATAAAATTAGTTTATATGAAAATAACTGTTAGTTCATTTTGTAAATGATTTCTCTGTTGACATGGAGTTTTTACAGGGAAATTTCTACTGTCTTCAACAGTGGCCAAAGAAGATGCTGTTTAAGCAGGACTTAGACAAAGATGTGTGAGACAGTGTGACACGGACTTAATATAATTAATCATCAGGGAAGTGAATGTGTCCATGAGAAACAGATGACAATAACACTCCTGCAGCTTATTTTATTTTTTTTCTATTTATTTTCAAAGGATAAGCCCAAACAAACTGTGACCACTTCTCTCTTTTTCTGCCCTCTCTTGCCTGGTGCTGGCTTTGTACTGTAAACCACTCAACAGCACTTTGATCTTTTAAAATTTCTTCTCAAAATTCACATGCTAATTCTGTTGATAACTGTGCTTTATTTGCACAGTCCTGGAAGTACTATAGTGGGAAAAGAATTAGTAATTCCCCACGCAGCTGAGATGTTAAGTGTCCACCTTCAGTTAATTTAAAGGCCTGATTGGTTTTTGAGATGGTACCAGCTGACTTTTTCAGATCTTTGAACCTCTTCCAGGTTCTTCACCTTCACTTAGGTGAGATGAATAAAAACTGGGTGTAAATGGAAGGGTTTTTTGACTTCTTTCTCCTTGACTGGAACCATCCAGTTCTTTTCCTGTTTATGAAGGCGGTATTCCAAGTTTTGAAGGCTGAGCTTCTATAACCTTCTGATCCAAGGGAATTAAATAGGAATCTGGAAAGTTTTAAAAGTTTCTAGAGCTGCAACTCTCTAGATGGTTTTAAGTGTTACATGAAAATAAGGCTTTCCTATAGAGAGAAGCAGACAGTCACGGAGGGAAATGAGTCACTGCAGCAAGGAGAGGAACGACTGCTGTGCTTCTCAGTGCCAGTAATGCCAGGGTTTAGAATGTAAAACTAATAAATTGAATATTGCACATTGAAAGACTTTTGAGTTTCCCTATCTCCCTGCTAATGCAGAATTTATTTCCACATTATTTAATATAAAATTGTGATTTTTATAGCACTGAAAAACTGGTAATGGAAGAAAATTAAAGACATTGAGTAGCAGGAAAATGTTTTTCCAAGAAGGTTGGGTGATGTCTATTCAAAACTATGCACGTTTAACATATCAATTTCTTAGCATTTCTTGACTTGCTGGTAATTTTAAGTACCCATCAAAGTTGCCTAGTGGCATTTACACCTCTTTACTTAATGCCATGAAGGGAAAAAAAGGAATTGGGTGTCTATGTTTTCCCTGCCTTGTACTTGACAATTTTGGTAATTGCAGTTTTTTAGTTCCTGGTCCCTCTAGAAATACAGCAAGCTCCCTTGTATGGAAAAGACAGATTGCTATCTTTTTACTTGACTGCACCATTTTTGACCTGTGTGCCCTAAAGTAATGCTGAGGATTCTAAGGACAGGAAAAAAAAAAAAATGTGCACTGACCTAATTTACACTGATAAACCAGATGCTTAAAAATCTGAGAAAATCCTTTCATGGAAGACTATGGTGATATATGTCTGGTTGTTCTCATCTTGACCTGAATTTTTCTCAATCAACATTCTAACAGTACTGAAGCAAGTGTTAATTCAACATGAGACATTGAAATAAACATGCTGTAGGCACACACTTTTCTAATTTTACATTTCTTATCACTGTCTTTAAATACATCACACTCATTAAAATGAGTGTTTAGCATGTTATTTATTGAAAAATGGACAACAAAGGGCAAAACTGGGCAGCTTAAAGTTTTAGTTCTGCGGTCTCAATTTATTAATTCATTTCTGATTATAGCCTGTGTGAAAAGATAAATCTTGTACTTTTACTGAGAGATTTAAAAATTCTGACCTCTCCTCTCACAAGGGAGAAACTGGTTATCAGAATATATGAATGTTATTAATTGACTCAACATCCAGAGGTGGTTCATCCCTTAAAAAATCATCCTTCTTGTTAAGCAGAATCATATGGGGCCCATTAAAATACATTGGATGTGCTAAGTGCCTCAGAAAAACTTGGCCCAGAGCTCAAGTTAGTCCCCTGCACCGCCACACCGGGAGCCAGGCAGAATGTGCAGCCTTGTGCATTCACCAAAGTGTCAGAGAGGGATGCTCTGGGGAGGCCACCATTTCATCTGTGTGACCTAAGCCTCACAACAATGAAATGCCACTAATTGGCCTTTTCACCTACTGGGTAAAAATAAATTTTGTAACTTCAAAATCAAAATAGAGTCTGGATATATTAATCATGACTAGTCAGTATCTCTAGTTTTCTAGACCATCAGAGTGCTTTTTATGCTCCAAAGATGTGTAAACATATTGAAATAGGTGGTCATTTGTTTATAGGCAGTGTTATGCAAAACTGTAGATAAGAAAAATTGATTCGGCTCTTAGGTGAAATAAATGAACTTATTCATTTAATAAAAATAACAATTTTAAGTGACCTGCTGTGTAAAGGATTGTTCTGAGTGTTAGCATCCTACTGGGTCGCAAAGCCTTGTTGCAGGGGTGTTTGTAATGTCATTGTTTCTCTGCAGTCACTCTGAGATGATGAGCGTTTTAAACATCTCTTAAAATGCCAACCCCTGGGGTATGTTCATTAAATTGAGACAAAAATATCACCTGCATAGACAGTATCTGTCAAATAAGGTTGGTGGAGACACATCACGTCCAGTTGGAGGTATCTCTATCTTGGAGGAGGTGTGAGGTGGAAAGCCTGTATTATTCACAGTGGAAGGATATTTCAGTAAGCTATCAGTGTGCAATACTAAATGATGTCTTTCTGAGGGGATGAGGTTGGTTAGCTGCTTACATTGGCCATGTAAATTTGTTCCCATGACTCCAGCATTGACAAATATAAAGTCTTGAACTGCTCTGGGTAATTATTTCTGATATTAATCACCTTGACAAAGTGAATTCTTGTCTATGTGCTAGTAAAAACAAGAAATAATATGCAGAGTAGTAGCTGTTCTTTTCCAGTGTCTGCCTTTTTATATGCATTTTTACATCTTACTACTTCTCTATCCTATCTATCTTCAGCAATGAAGCCAGCTATACTGTTAGGCTGCAAAAGTAGCCAATAATGTTCAGAGATCAAATAAGGTTCAGAGACGCTTTCGTAATAAATATTTTCAAGTCACACAAGGTTTTCACTCTTCACTGGACCTTAGCCTGTGTTATATGTGAAATACCATAAAAGAGATCTTGTAGGGACACAAATAGTTTATGACTTTCTTTCAGTTTCTGAGCCCAATAGCAGGGATGAACCAGATCACATCCAGAGCAGAATGATATTGTTGGCAGAAGAGTAATTAAGTTGCAGCCCACGTATGCCTCCTGTTTGTGCCAAACAATTCCATTTTAAAGAAGCAAGACTGTTATAAACTCACACAGTGCTAAGCGTCTGGCCTAAAGTACATGTCCTCTCTTTGTAGCATTTCAGAGATTCCTTGGGAAAGATGATGTGTCTCACGAAATAGAAGAAGTCTTGGCAGAGTCTCGAGTCCAGAGAAACACCAAGCTGGTGTCGATCATTCAGCTCCTGCGGACCCGCGCGGTGCGATGGCAGATCATGACCGTGGTTGTCACCATGGGCTGCTACCAGCTCTGTGGGCTAAACGCTGTAAGTGTGCTTACACTGGGGAGCTCCTTTCCTTCACAGCAAGGTTTGGGTTATACCCTTTACCACCTCCATGGCTTCCCTTTTTTGGCTGTTTCTTATTAGTAGTGACTCTGTGAGAGCAGCCTGTGGGAAGATCCACAGAGATCTGTTTTGGGCTTTTAAAACAAAACAGTTTGAGGAAAGCCGTGTTGTGGTAACTTTGAAGGAATACATGAAAAGGTAGAAGAGATCAGCAAAGAAAGAACATGCAGCTTTCATTTCTGGTATTCAAATTCTCTGTTTCTGGATATGCCCCATGCTTATTCAGAGTTTTTTCAGTAGACATTTCAGCTTGGATTCATTCAGTTCAGTACTTACAGAAGTCAGAAAAACTTCCTATAAGTGATTTTGAAAGGTCGCACTGCATATTTGATTTTTTTGTTGCTTCAATATTCCTGTCTCAGAAAGTGAAGCAAAAGAGGGAAAAGACATAAAACAGAGAATAGTATTGACCATTAATATGTCTGAGGCTATTGGATATCAGAAGTCCCCTTCATCTGAGCCTATACGAGAAGGTCACAGGACAGTTTAGGTTAGAAGATTCCTCCACCTGCTCC
Source organism: Phainopepla nitens (assembly GCA_013400175.1). Taxonomy (NCBI): domain Eukaryota; kingdom Metazoa; phylum Chordata; class Aves; order Passeriformes; family Bombycillidae; genus Phainopepla; species Phainopepla nitens. Next base: position 410,405 of record VXBQ01011975.1, on the reverse strand, counting down.
AAGCACTTGCTTAGAACAGGAGTGACTTCAGAGTTGTCTCAGGCTACTGAGACCCTTTTACAGTTGAGTTTTAAAGATATTCAAGGGTGAAGACTCCATAATTTTCCTGGACAAACTCTGCCTGGTGTTTACCTAACTTACACTGTGAAAAGCGTTTTTATATAGTCAAAACTATAATTCCTGCAGCTTGTGGCATCTGGCTTAGATGCTTTATGCTGCACAAAAAANAGAAGTCTTGGCAGAGTCTCGAGTCCAGAGAAACACCAAGCTGGTGTCGATCATTCAGCTCCTGCGGACCCGCGCGGTGCGATGGCAGATCATGACCGTGGTTGTCACCATGGGCTGCTACCAGCTCTGTGGGCTAAACGCTGTAAGTGTGCTTACACTGGGGAGCTCCTTTCCTTCACAGCAAGGTTTGGGTTATACCCTTTACCACCTCCATGGCTTCCCTTTTTTGGCTGTTTCTTATTAGTAGTGACTCTGTGAGAGCAGCCTGTGGGAAGATCCACAGAGATCTGTTTTGTTTGGGGGCTTTTAAAACAAAACAGTTTGAGGAAAGCTGTGTTGTGGTAACTTTGAAGGAATACATGAAAAGGTAGAAGAGATCAGCAAAGAAAGAACATGCAGCTTTCATTTCTGGTATTCAAATTCTCTGTTTCTGGATATGCCCCATGCTTATTTAGAGTTTTTTCAGTAGACATTTCAGCTTGGATTCATTCAGTTCAGTACTTACAGAAGTCAGAAAAACTTCCTATAAGTGATTTTGAAAGGTCGCACTGCATATTTGATTTTTTTGTTGCTTCAATATTCCTGTCTCAGAAAGTGAAGCAAAAGAGGGAAAAGACATAAAACAGAGAATACTATTGACCATTAATATGTCTGAGGCTATTGGATATCAGAAGTCCCCTTCATCTGAGCCTATACGAGAAGGTCACAGGACAGTTTAGGTTAGAAGATTCCTCCACCTGCTCCAAGCACTTGCTTAGAACAGGAGTGACTTCAGAGTTGTCTCAGGCTACTGAGACCCTTTTACAGTTGAGTTTTAAAGATATTCAAGGGTGAAGACTCCATAATTTTCCTGGGCAAACTCTGCCTGGTGTTTACATCACTTACACTGTGAAAAGAGTTTTCTTTATATAGCCAAAACTATAATTCCTGCAGCTTGTGGCATCTGGCTTAGATGCTTTATGCTGCACAAAAAAAATATTCTCCAGAATCACCTCAAAGGGAAAGGGTTTTTTGTCATAGTCCAAAGGCATTACTTCCTTATATATATGAAAAGCAATATTCTCGCTGCTGCAAGGAGCTCTCGCTGTGCTCTGCAGCACACTCCTGCTAGATTTTGCCCCCAGGGCTAATAAGTCAATGTACTTTTGTATGTATGAACACTAGCTCAGGCTTATCTCAGGTATCTCTACAGCTTTAAGACTCCAAATAAAAGTAATTTGTCCAAGACCATTTAAAAGATTAATGCAATTGGAACTCTGGTATCTAAAAGCTTTTTACAAAATACTAGGAGGGAATTAGAAGAGTTTGTTCATCCTGTGGGGTAAACTATAGTAGTGTTTGTATAGGTGGTGTTTTCTTCTAATGGTAGGATTTCAGGGCTAATGGCAGGTTATTTATTACCCATTGTGGATATATTTTTGAGAAAAAAAAAACCCAGAATTATCTTGTCATCCAGTCTTTTTAAGATTTATGAACACATAAGGGAAAAAAAAAACTTATAGTAATAAACAGATTGTTCAAATAATGGAGAATATTGCCTAAAAAAAAAAGTCACAGCTAAATTTTCAGGGGAAACAGAAGAGTTTTGTGACTTTGAGGATACTTAATAGTTGATGGAAATCGTCCAATATTCTGTGGCAGAAAAAAGTCACACTCTCATGGCTTAAGTGAGGGTATGGGCGGATAGGCCGACATGTCCAGTCCAAAATGGATGTCAGAGTTATTTAAAAGTGTCATTGGATGGCCACATTCTGAAAATATGCCTCAGAAAAACTGTCTTTGTCAGGAAACCTGTGTGTTGAGTTGGCTATTTCAAGCCTTCCCTTTTTATTATTACTTTGTTTCTCCTCTCATGCAATCTCACCAAACATGAAAGAAAAGTTATTCACACAAAAAATTGTGTTCTGAAATGGATTATTTAAACAGTTTTTAGTAAGAGTTAATAGTAAAACCAAGAAAATTAAAAGAGAGGTCAAGAGAAATAGCTGGACCACTTGGTTAAGAGACCAGGCTTCGAAAACTTGTCTCCTTTGTTTGGCTTTCCTGACTGTTGCTGTTCAAGTCACCTGAAGCTCCAAGATGAGAGGACAGGTCCAGGTGTGGCAGATACTGGTGAACCCGGGTCTTGGTTTGGCTGAGTACATCCAAACATCTGCTGGGTGTAAGCCAGCATCAGCCAGGTTTCTTTGGCAGGGAAGGGTCCTTCTAACTCATTTGCTTTGTCTGTAGTGCCCTGTTAGTCAGTCTGGTCTTTTCCACAACTACCATCTGGACAGGGCATATGGGAAAGTTGGGACTCCTTGAGGCGAGAATCTCAGGTTGTTCTCCAGGGAAATTGCCAACTGGCAGATTTCTGTAATCATCCTGCTGGTACCTGAGAACACTTGCTTCTTTTTAAGGATTCTACTTCAAATAAAATTTTGTTTTGCTTAAAACAGTACATTTGTTTATTTCCATACGGAACAGAAATCATGGTGAAGCTCTGATCATGTTAACATTTTCAATTATAACAAAATATCAGAGCTGCTGATCTAAACTGACATAAAATAATTATTTCTTATTAGTCTCTTTTACTCTATTAACATTTAGCTGATACATATAAGGCATAATAAATTTATTTATCCTCCATCATTTTATCTCAGTTCTAAAGAAGTCACAAAACTACGGTGAAGTTTTCACTGGTGAAGGTTATACTTTTTCACATCCAGGAAATACACCCTACAACGTTGCTCTAAGGGAGTCATTCCCAAAGTGAGGTCCCTAGGCTTCCGTAAGGTCTGTTCTTAAGGCTGTGTTTTGGGTGCAAAGAAATTATTCTGAGACTGATCTGTGGAACAATGCATGTTTTCAATATGCAAAAGGTCTGTCATGGTGTGTGTGCATCACAGCAGGTGTGGAGAACATCAGGCAGTGTAGGAAAGGGTGAATATGCAGTGTACCACAGCCTGCATCTCTGCTGTTGCCTACTTAGTTTTCGAGCCTTCTGCACCATTTTCCACAGCTCTTTCATTCAAAAACATTTAGCCTAATCATTATCTAATTTTCTTAGCTGATGAAATCATTAGTTAACAAAAACCATGTTAGAAAAATAACTTAAGTGAAACTAGAAAAGTGATCATTAGCCTACTAAGTATGCCTAGAAAATTTGCCGATGTTTTTTCTCTCCTTAATGGTACACAGACTGAAAAACATTCAATTTTTGTCTTGAAAATTGTACACTTTTTAAATTTTTTATCCTAATTAATTTTTGTACTCCTACAGAGAGTAATAAGTCTGCGAATCTCATCCTGGTTTTGCTCTGCCAGTTTTTTAACCTTACTATCTGTAGTCAGTTGTGCTCTTCTGTGAAACCACTTGCAAAACATCTTATGTTTTCTGTTGTTGCATTCTGTCAAATTTCATTCACGAGTTAACTGCTTTAGTAGCTCTTTGGCCTCTCTCTTCTCTTTTAAATTTTCAAACATGAAATACCTCTGTCATTTTTAGAAGATCTAGTTGCTATATAAAACTGATATCAAGGATGAAATGCCTAAATTAAATGTTTTCTAACTTTACTGCACTAAATCAATCTTGTAACTTGTAGTATGAAGAAGAAAGTTATTTTTATCATAGTTTTTGTGCTACTTTGTTCTGTTTATATACTGCATAAGTATATGGGAAGTGAATACATTGTCAGAGTACTGAGTCCTTCCAAAATTATGAGTGGGCATAAACATTTCAGAAAGAATTGGGAACGGATCCTGTGCTCCGTGTCAGCAGGGCAGTGCACCATCAACTCCAGCATGTGCTACAAGAAGGCAGATTACTTCATGTAGAGAAGTTTGTTGCTACCATTTCTTGTCACTGCATTTGTTCTGGTGAAAGCTGATGTGCCAGCAGTAAGCATAAGTCTTCAGTCAGTTTCTCTTTATCTGTAAAGTGGTAAGGTGATTTTTTACTCCTTAGTGTGTTATTTTACTTGGGGTTTACATAATATAAGTTGGATTTTCTTCTTTGACCTGAGACAAGCAGCTTTTCTGAAGGGCTAGTTGAGAATTTAGAATTTTTTTTTTTTTTAACAGAACTGCTGAGTTAGTTTCTTGACAAACAGATGTAGCAAGTGCATAATATACTGGCAGGTAGCAGGGCTTTCCTCATGCAATCATAGCACCTCCATCCATCAGATAAACCTTGTATTTAGCAGTGGTTGCCTTGTTGGGTCTTGTACCATCAAGAATATAGGGGAAAAAATATCACTGCTAGTTTAATGTTTAGTGCCAACTCTATCTAGGGCTTTGAGTTTTGCAGGGGTTTAGAACTTTATTTTCTTTTGATAATCAGTTATTTCAACCACTTTTCATTCTACTAAATCAGTTATCTTGTCTCCTCTTTTTGCATGCTTCTGGCAGCCACAATCTTTGGCTCCTTCTTCCCTGTCACCTTGAATCAAACATAAATATATGGTTTTTGAACATAGTTGATGTGAATGGGACTCTGACTTGCTATTTTAGAATGTTGCCACTATATATTGTCTGCCTGGATATTGTCACTGCTGGGTGTGGTTTCACTGACTAAACATAATTGACTTCTTCTAAGTCATACAACCTGTATTTCTGCCCATTAGTGACAGCTACTTCAAGCCTATGATTAATTTCATCCTAAAAACAGCATTTTACTTTTCCCCAAGCAACTCTACTCTTAAAAGTATCTGTTCTTTTTGTGGATAATAAAGAGAGACTAGGGGGGAATGGCTTGACTGCAGATGTCCACAATCCAGTAAGGTTAAAGCAGAAATAACCCTTCACCAAAAATAAGCAGCTTCTTCAGTGTCTGCAACATCTCTTTCCTGTTCCCTCCTCTGTTGTTACGCGCTATTGAAGTATTACATAAAGCTACATGAGCCTGCTTGGTAAGCCACACGGAACCTATTTGTATCCTGTTGTTCAAGCTCAAAGTGAGTTTCTTTGATTTACTCCTAAAAAAAATTAAGCGAAATTGAGTTGAAGCTGTTTGTAATTCTGCCTAGGTCTGCAGGTGGAACTACAGCAGTGTTGTGCCTAATCCACCTGGAATTTGCACTTTCCTTACATCTATTGTCCTGCTCGGCCCTCGCTGATTTAGGAGTGCTCAGAGTTTTAACAAGTCTCGCCTCGAGCAAATTAGAAGGTTGAACTGAATACCAATATATTGTAGTTCAACCTATAATGATTAATAACTCATTTTATTCTCTCTGATCCAGATCTGGTACTACACAAACAACATCTTTAGTGAATCTGGGATCAATCGTGAAACAATCCCTTACGTTACGCTAAGCACTGGTGCTGTTGAGACTCTGGCTGCTGTTTTTTCTGTAAGTATGGCTATAAAAATCCATTAACATGCTTGATATTTAATATTATTAGATTTTATTTTCTTCTTCAGTTTAAAATATAAAAAGAATAGTATGTTGAATGATTGTAATGGTTGATAATGCAATTCAGAATATTATTTCTAATTTTAATCCTAAACCAAATTTTTTTCTTGGAATATTTTTTTAAGATGCTCTTTAATTTTAGATTCATAAAAGGAAAAGAAAATGTTGGTATGTATATGCAGTGCCTTGTATATATGAAGAGGAAGAAGGCAGAAACAGCAAGGGCCAAACTGTATTAAGTGGTCACTCACAAATTATTTCACGTGGTGCAACAACCTTACCTGGTAACAGCTTATTCACATCTCAGTCTTCGTGTGCCTGCTGGGCAGTAGCAGTGTTGTTCAGAGAAGGCTCAGGCACAGTACAGCTGCAGGTGTTCAGTGTGGTTGGCAGGAGCAGCCACCCAGGGAGGTGGAACAGTGGAGCCAGCCTGCTAGAACAAGGGAGTCGCACGTGGTGTTCAATTCTGCTGCCTTACTCAGGACAAACAGGCATCCTTTCCTAACACATGAGCTCCAGAGCAGCTCTTTTGCTCTGCTCTGAATGTAGAGGAAGATGTTAATAGAAAAACTCATCCATGCATGTTTTTTTCTTTCCTATGTCAAAATAGAAAAGTTGACTAGGGAAAAAAATACACTAAATGATCAAACTAGAACTAAAACTGAAAGCTTTAGTAGGTGATTACACAATTAATTGCTAAAGAAAATACATTTATGTTTGGACTCCAATAAATAGGAAACAAGGGGAGAAGTCTTTGGAATGGAAAGTTGCAAACAAGCGAATAGACCTTTTTTGTCAGAATCTTTTCTTCATATATTCTATACCAACTGCATTTGAACAATACTGAACACAGCAGCACACATTTTTAAATGTCAGAAAAATGGTTTTGGAAAAAGAATCCTTTCCAGTGGCAGAGTAAGTGCTTGTGACCTACAAAATATTAAGCTAAATCCAACTATCAGGTATATTTTCTTTTAGTCTAGGACATAAGGACTCTACAGGGTCACAAATATCTTCTTTTGATATTTCCACAAATCTAGTTTAGGCTATTTTTTTTTTTTAATTAAAGAGACTTTGATTTTATGATTCATATTAATAGGTAGAAGTAGAGAAATATGAAAGTGTGTACCCCTTACAGTTTCTTCTTTGTGATACTGCACACATCTTCTTTGTTTAAGGCATATGGAAAAATTATAATGATAATTCTACCACTGATTAAAGTGAAGAATACACCTCTTTTATGAGAAAACAGATGATAATTGCATGGGATGATTCCATGATGTTAAAGCCATTCTATAAATAGGGTCTGTTATCTTTTCAATTCTTTCTGTGCTATCAGTTTGTGGGGCTTATTCAAAGCACACTCTTCATACATAATGAGGTGGATGGGTGTGCTTTGGCTCCTGGCATGTGGTAACTTTTTGTACTCAAGAGGAAGTTTTTTTAATGCTTTTCTGTCAATGTTACCTGCTGTGCCTCTGGAAATGCTGATGTACCAATGTCTCTGTTCCCTTCCAATTTCTCAGTTCAAGACACACTGCTTTTTAGCCTTAATTTTATTTCCTTAATCTTCATAAATGTTTCATTGCTGTTGTTTAAAGGAACAACAACATGAATTTAGTTTTTCAGTTTAAGGTTTTGCAGCTTATTTATTAAAGTAATTTCCCATCAAGTTTTCATGCCCAGAACTAGGTACAGGGGATTCCTCCCACTCCCAGCCTCTCCCAATGTCTCCTTTTGACATTTTTTAAAAAATCTATTTCACAGCATTAAGTGTTAAGTGAGGTGCATGCCTTTTGTACTATTCAAGGAAGAAACAGAAGAAAGCAAGTGGAGAAATTTTTTTTATGGCAATTTTTTATATGTTGTGTTTGCTAGCAGAAACCAGATTTCACTCACAATAAACTCCAGGATATCAGTAGAGATAATCAGTCATAGAGGTATAGTTTCTGTCCTCTTAAATGAAATAGCAATTGGAAATGTCCATTAGAAATCATGTACTATCTGTGATCATTATGCATAAATTAGGTGGTCATGAGATTGAGCCTCAGTACGAATACTTGGGCATTGGTGACCTCCATTGATGAGACCCTTAAGAATGCCAAAGGAAAACAGTGAAATAGAGATGTATTTCACAGAGAAGCAATGTAATATTTAGGAGATAAAATACTGAAACTGTGAAAAATTTTGCAAGCCTCCCTTTAATGCATCTCTTGGGAGCAGCAGCACAATAGTAATTATGTTGATGGGGTCCATGAGGAAAGAAAAATAATATTCCATCTTTTTCATAGCTCTGTATTGACTCAGATCCCTTGATATGCCCACTTGTAGAATGCTTTGCCTACAGCTCCATCCCTCTTCCTCTCCAGCACAAGCCATCTAAACAAGACATCAAAAGGAAACATACATCATAAATTTCCTTTTATTCACATAATTTGGCTGCAACTTCCGCTTACACCAACACTTCCTAATTTACTTCATTAAATATGTGTGTTGTAGCATTACATACCTGATGCCCTGGCTTCTCTCTAGGGAGACAGTATAAATTTTCTGTATATTTTTTGGTTAATGATAGAGAATTCCACCCATTGTACGTAACACAGATTTGATTAAGAGAACTGGCTAGACAATTGCTTTTTAGTGGGATGCCCATTAATTTCAATTTTTTTCTGAAGTTTTGTATCCTCTGGAATGAAATACTGAATAGATTTACTACTCATAGATCTGTTACAGCAGTAAGTTACCTAATTTGATGCAATTCTTTGAAGCAGGTTGGAACATACCTAAATAACTCCCTGTGTTTATTAGAAGTCTGTTCTCTAAAGTAAGGGCATGCAGCAAACTTGGTTATTCTTCAGTAAGATTGATTACTGTTGCTATTTTCTAATTTTTAGTTATTCAGGTTAATTTTAGTTGTTGTCTTACTCTTAGTGGGCAAAGAGAAGAATTTTCCAGTGCATTTCTTTAGCACAGCAGTAGGGTGAATGTAAAGGGAGACAGAAGTAAGTGTCTGAAAAGATTCCTTCCCTCCTCCATGAAGCCAGCATAGGATAAAAGGGAATGCTATTCAAATTAAGCATCCCACATCCAATTTTACCATCTGTGGCACCACATTTGGTTTTCTTATAATGTTCACAGAAGGAGTCTAGATGTGACTATATTGAGAAGACTCTGCCCCAAGTATTTCCCATAGGATGATGCATGAAGGTGTTACTAAAAGCCTGTGACAGAGACAAGCTGTGTGAAGCCTGAAATGAGTTAAAATACATTGCAGCTCTAGACCATAAAAGAACGTAGGAAATCCTTTGCAGTATCACACACAAGTCAGAGAAGCCAGCCTTCTTTAGCGAGATGATTTTAATCTGCTCTGGGATGTCATGAGAAAAGGCTCTTAGACTCATTCTTTGTTTCTTTTACTCTTAATAGATCTCAATATAGAAGGAAATATTCCCTTCTCAGGGCATGGCACATCTTAAATAAAGAGTATTCCAGACACTTCCATAGGTGTTCTCATCTCCAACACATTTCCTCCATGGTTTCCACAGGATGATGCAAGATCTCTCCACTGAACCTCTGGGTCCACTGTGGTCAGAAGAGAAAAAAATATGTTCCAGTAACAGCCAGTGTTAACAAGTGAAAAAAATGAGATGGCAAATATTAGAATCTCAAAGGTTCCTAGGAAGTTATGTTAGAATCTGATTTTTAGTAAGACTTTTAATGCAGTCCCATGTGACACTGCTCACACTAAGAATCAGCCTTCACATACCCATAATTCCCAGTAGGATGCAAGTAGAGAGGGCAAGAATGAGGCAAACATGACGTTTCCCCCTCTTTCTCCCCTCACCCTGACAAGCTGTTGCTCAAGGAATACCAGAATTTGAAATAATATCTTGGTCAGTAGTAGCCCAGACAGAGACAGCAGTAGAAAAGAGATTGGGCAAGCAGCGTCTCAGATTATGGTGTTTGTCAAAGGCCAGAGGCATTTGGGCATATTTTCTCTGCTGGGTGGACTACAGAGAGAGACTGGGTTAATGCACGTTGCCTTAGCCCACAAGTGATTACCAGGATTGCTTTTAGGTAAAGATATTATTCCTTTTTAATTGTTTTAATACACATGGACTTTTGAATAGGTGAGGACTGCATGTCTTGAAGTAACCATGTAGTGCCTTCCAGAAGAAAAGGTCTCATCAGGAAGGTCTGCCTTACAACACCTCTTGTAAGACCCAAGGTGTACATGGTTAAAGGCTGCATTTATGGAGTACAAATAGTTTTGTAGGATCTATTCAGAAATTGAAAGTTTTAAAGATTTTTCTCCTGCTGTTGAGGATTAAAAGCATGGGGTTTGAGCAACATCTATTCAGTTGAGTAACATCTATTTGAGTAACATCTATATCTATGCATGGGGCATTCAAATACCATTAGAAAATAAAACATTAGCCACAGATCAAGGCTGTCACAGATCAAGGCTGAGATTTAGTCTGGCTTTTATAGCATAAACATGATAGCTTAATGCTTTTAACAACTAAATCATCACTAGAAAGAGCTTTGCTTCAAAAATATCTAGTTTACTGAAGGGACAGAATAGGAATAAGGAAAGGAGTGGTTTTGTGCCCCAGTTTATAATTCTCTGTCTGCTGTTCTTCTCCTTTTCCTGGGTACAAGATATTACACATTGTGTCATAAAGTGATATAAATGAGGTAATCCATTTTAATCCTGATATTTAAAATGGAAAGAACACTGTTAGCTTGCCACGTTAAGTCTGAATCTAGTCACAGACTATTACTCAGACCTTTATCTAAAATACTTGGGAAAGTGTGGCTATTCTTGACATTAACTTAGAGAGCAATCTTCTTCACAGAGCTGAGACATCAAGAAAACCTGTTAGGGTTTGCTTAGTATAATTTAGGGCCAGGATATAAGTAAGGAATAGTATGCAGCAACCTCCTCTTTGGACTGCAGGACTTGCTTGCACATTTATTTTATCCAATGAAAGCACTCTGCTTTCATTATGTCAGCCCTGGTATCTGCAGCTGACTCCAGTGAAAAGGTTGATATTTGCTTCTTTAACTTTATTCACAAGTGTTTCCTGACAGACAGAAGTAAGTTGTGTGGACTGTTAATGTCGTTTGTATATCAGCTGCCTTTTTATCATGAAACATTTGTGTTGAGAGAATTTTGTTTGCAATATTTTTTACACATTTTCAGTAATTTCAGCTGTGTTAACCATCATGACTGGGTATAGGTTTCTACAAATGCGTGTTTATGATCACACAGAAACAAGTATCAGCCTACACAGCCTGGCACATAACTCAGGTGTTATCACAGAAAACAGTTGTAATGTACTTCTGTTGCCTGTACTTGAGCATACACTGGATTTCTTGTTTTTTCATTTATTCTACTGCACAGTGTATTTTGACTTGCTATAGATTTTCAATAGCTAACAGTTATCAGTGCATAGCAGTGGAGCATTCAGAACTATAAATACTTGGAAACTGGTGAATCATCTTCCACTTCTTATGAGTCATAAGCATCTTAGTGTGCTTTGCAAGTGAACAAGTTTTGATTTGTATAATCATAACTAAAAAATTTAGTTGTTGTCTGTTTACAACTTCAAAACCAGCATTGCTTTCACCAGGGAAACTTGCTGTTATGGAAGACCAAGTCCAAAATATCCTTCCTTACTGGAATTTGATTTGCTTTGAGTTTTACAAGTGAAAACTATATATCACATTTTTCCCATGTTTTGTATGAGAGGCATCTATGAACTTTTTTGCCGCTAAGAGAAGCATCATCTCTGGCCCTGTTTTAATACAAACCCCCCCCAGCTGGGTAACGTCAAGATTGCTTGATCATGACCACCAATCCAGCATTGAAAAGAATAAGAGAAATTGCACAGTATGTCAAATTACATGTGCAGCATTTATTGCTGAACATATAATCCACTCCAAATTACATGTGAAATATTTGCTGCAGAAGTCTCTTGCAGAAGTTGTGGAAGATGGGTCTTACAGACCTATCAAATAATTTTTTAGCCCTCAAAGCTGTTAAAGTTGTCTCTTGTTTCATGTCTGTGTCGTCATGTGTGTTTGCAAGATGGATTCATTTATCATAATGGGAAATAGCTGCCATCTTGTAGAGGTTTTGACAGTGAAGCAGTTGCAGTTTTGAAACATTTGGAGCTTATAAGATCTTGTTAATATCAGTGCAGGTGTTTTTAAAATTCCATAGTTCTATTGTGGAAGCTGTGGAAATTGTCCAAATCGGTGTATTTCATCATTTAAAGAAATAAAGAACGCAAAATATTGCCACAGAGCTGCTTTCAGTGATCTGCAGCATCACAGAGCATATCTCTGGTGGAGAAGTTCAGCTCAGGGTGCAACACCAATGTTTAGGACAGACAAGCCTGCCCTAAAATCTACTGATGATCTCCAGACTGAGGGAGAAACACTTCCCTCTCAAGGCATTTCATCCGTGGGTGTCTCTGTAGTTTCCTTTAACACATTTCTTCTAGATGCTCTCGATGTGTGTTGTTTCCCAGAATTAAGGGTATTACTCCAGATTTCATTTTAGCTACCCATTTTATTTTTTCCTCAAAGGATATGCAGAAGACGGCATTCAGTCTCCAGTAAATAATGATATGGCAAACAGTTGTGTCATTCTGACATTGACTTATTTGAAGTGCTACATTTTAGTCTTCATAAAATCCTTTTATTTTTCTCGTAAGAAAACCAAGTGTTAGTAGTAATTTTGGTAGTTACCAATATGAAAAGTACATCAGCTATTATGACAAAATATATATTAGCCTATTTTAATGAGTTAGACTAGCAGAGTTTCAAGTTACAGCTTTTTAATAAATTCTTCATTTTGTTTTTCTCTAGCAGATAAGTATTCAGATTTTGTGATTTATATTCATATGTTAAATATAAATTCAAAATGAGTGTAACTGTACAAGTATCAATGTTAAAATCACTTGTCTGAGCAAAGTTTTCTGTTCCATGGATTTCTTTTGCTTGGATATTCTAATGATGTTGATTATCCAAGATAACAACTAAATGCTTATTCTATATTTGAGAAAAAAAGAAATTTAAAATAAATTTTCATTTAATTAAGATGGCATTTACACTAAAAAGATTTAAATCTCAAATTTTAAAAGTTTTAAGCTTAAGTTCAGAGAGATGTTGAAATTAGGCAACAGTCAAAATGCAAAATCAAGGGACTATAATTTGCTTCAACATACTGACATTTTAAAATTACACATTGTAAGAACATTGTAATAGAAATTTAGTGCATGCTTGTAAGCCAGTCAAACAATGAACAATTTTTTCAGCTGTCTCAGATAAGGCTACCATGCTGACTTGTTTATTCAAACATGTTAAATTTTATAAATATAATTGCGAGCTATATAAATTATATAAATATAATTGCGAATGTCATAGCTTATGAATCAACTTTCATGGTTTTAATTTTGATCTTCATACTTACTGAGAGAACATATTTCATGGTCCAAGTTCTTCACTGTTTTCTCAAGAAATGCCACTTTTTGCTTTCCAGGGCTTAGTTATTGAACGGCTTGGACGCAGGCCTCTCCTCATTGGAGGTTTTGGGTTGATGATCGTCTTTTTTGCAGTACTCACTGTCTCCCTGACTTTACAGGTAACAATTTGTTCAGAATATACTTTTACTCTTTCTTTTACCTATTTTAAACATGCTTGATACTGTTTTGTCTCGACATTCCTGCATAAGCCAATGCTTTTAATCAGTTTGGCATAAGGAGTGAAAGGTCTTATACTAATTTATGAATCTGTTTGCTTCAAAGCTTTTGCATTAAAAAGCTATAGGGACTTTCTCACATTCTCACATTCAGACTTCTTAATTCAAAGATTTATGCATATCATGGACTATTATGAAGGCAATTTTTACCCATAGCTGAATAAACAGCTTACCCGTATGCCATGGTCGTATCTTTATTTGTAGTTCGCTCTCTCTGAGATTTCTTTTATGCTTTATATGTCATTCCTATTTTAGGTTTGGAATTTTTTTTAGCAAAAATTTCCATGTTTCATGTTTCTTACAAGTTACTTTTCTGGTATTTGTATAGGCAATACAAAGACTTATCTTTTGGACATTTGGCCTTAGAGAAAAGATGGGAATAGACTTTTTAGCAGGGCCTGTTGCGACAGCAGGACAAGGGGTAATAATTTTAAACTAAACGAGGATCAATTTAGATTAGATATAAGGAAGAAGTGTTTTGCAATGAGGGTGGTGAAGTGTTGGAACCAACTGTCCAGGGCAATGGTTGATGCCACATCTCTGGAAATATTCAGGACTAGGTTGGACAAGGCCCTGAACAAACTGATTTAATTTGTTGAAGATGTCTCTGCTCTTCGCAGGAGGATTGGAACTAGATGAGCTTTAAAGGTCTCTTTCAATCAATATGTTCTTATGATGATATGGTTCTAAGTTATCAGATGTTGTTAGCACTCAATTCCCCAGCTGCTTCAGATTATCAGAGGAGGATTTATCAAACTAATTTAAACTCTGGCCCTGAGTAATTTTCCTTGTTTGGCTTCCATCTATGTAATAATGTGGTTTGTTTATGTTCCTAAGGACTTTAGAGAAGTAAAACTGACATTTGCAATGGCATGGGTTTGGGTGGTGTTTCGTCAAGGTGTTTTCCCGCTGGTTTTGATTCCTGTGTGGTGCCATTAATCTGAATTCGAAATCTTGTTTCTTGTTTGAAGAGAGTCAGTAAGTCAGGTTGACTGGCAGCTCTGTGCCACACCATTGCAATTTTATTTGATTTACCTATATGTACATCACAATAAAGCTTTACTTCACACACCTGCCAGGACATCTGTAAGACAGCTCTCCTCCTGAAGAGAGATGTTATTGCATATTTTCTATGCCGATCGAAAAATTCCCTTTTAAAGACAAGCTGGGGGTGTGAGGACCTTCAGCTGTTTTAAATCCCTGAAGTCTGAACACCTTTCAGTTTTACTTCCTTTCAAAAGTCTCAATGTGTTAAGTATTAGAGATTTGCTCTGAACAAAGGATCGTGGTACAAATAGGCTTAATCTTAGAGAAATTTATATCTACTCCATATTTGCACCTTTTCTTTCTCAGAGACTTTGTATTTGCTTCCAGACAAGAACTCTAGATTGTGTAATTTTAATAGATCTACAGCCCTTTTGGTTAACGTCCAGGAGACCATAGTGTCCACATAACTAAGGAATTAACCCAGACTAGAAGAGAAAAAGCATCAGAAAATGGGGGCCTTTCCTTAACACTGAAAAAATAATTACTTTCTTTAGCAAGAATATTTTTACATATTTTCTTTAGCAAGAACATTTTTGAGTGGCACTCAAGGTGGTGACAGTATACTTACATGTATCTTAACAAACTTTTCAAAACCAGCAAAATTTTAATAAAAATTATATTCACGCTTTGCTGCGGTAAAACTCCACCTGTTGGAGAGATAAAGAAATGGGCATCCATGGTTTCTTCTCATCTATTTGTATTAGAAACAAAGATTCACATACATGATTAAGAAACAATGTCCTGCAAACCCCACAGGAACTGCTCTTCGTATTTCAAGTTCCTGACATTTAGAGGTCTCAGTAGAGAAAAGTCTACTTAGAAGTAGAGGAAAGATAGCATATATATGGCCTTCTTTGTCTGCAAAATCAGATTATGACTGAAAAGCCCTGGACCATGGCTTTCCCATGCTTTGCCAAGGTTCGGGTATCTGGTTCTCCTATCAAATGTCCTGTATAGTCTTCAGCCGAGCCTTTGACTGGAGAGCTTTGAAGCTCTATGGGCCATCCCAGATGCTCTTTTTAAATGTGGCTGAAATCCCTGAGGTGGATGGAGGTGCTGAATGTGTTCAGTGTTCCAGGTTGGCTTGAACTTTAACACAGGAAGTTGTGATTTTATTAGAGTTCTGACTCTATGGTACATAGCTTGTCTAGTGTTGCTTTACAGGGATTTCACAGAAATCAAGGCCTTTAAAAACAAATAATCTAATAAGGTCCTACAGAAATGCTGTGATTTTCTAAAGTAAGCCCAGACTAAATTCTGAAATGGATCAAGAATCATGGAAAACACTACCTATTATCTGTGAGTTTTTAAAAATATTTGTGATATGTACAATATGTTTAAAATTTATGTCTTTTATCTACCCAGAACACTGTGTATTGGCTTCCTTACCTCAGTATATTTTGCATCCTTGCAATCATTGCATCATTCTGCATTGGACCAGGTAAGTCTATATCTATTTTTTCATGTTTCTTTGTACATCTGAGGACAGGTATTTTTGAACTGGCATTATGTTAGCAAACCTCATTTTAGCAGTAAACCAGAAAGTAAGACTTTTGTTCCCTTGAGCTTTTGGAGGGTTTTTTATGCACTATTTATTTCCTCTTTTTCTTTGTAAGGAGTTTGACATTAGACATTAATCAGCTGTTTATACATCTTTAACACTGAAGTGGTCTAATTGATTGATTGTGGTTTATTCAGGGAAGAGTTGCTGATGTTTGATGTGACTCTAATGAAATACTGCTTTAATTCTATGGATCCTCTTTTGAAAAACTGAGAAAAAATATGCTGCTGTAGTGTAAAAGGAGAAGACCAAGATGTTTCTTTTACCCTTGTTTTTGGGGAAAGGGCTTGCCACTAATTTCTGCACAAAATACTGTGAAAATATTGAAAAAAAAAGAAAAAGAAAAAGCAATCCCTCTGTCCTTCTGTAAGGACAAACCTCAGGTTCAGCTAAGTCCACTTTACTGCTGACATATGCTTCTTAGACTGAAATGGGGGATTGGGTGTTAAAGAATTCTGTGGAATAGAACTTTTCTTGAAATTTAAATACCTTAGGAATGCCAAATGTTGGCTTGAAACTTCTTTAAAACTTCCCTTCTGGTATTTTATGTGGCTCAGAGGATTTAAGTGAAATTACTTGCAACATCTACCATCAGGGTTTTTTTAAATCTCTGTTGAAAAAAAATGGAAGTTTTTTTCCTATTACATCTATGTTCCACCAATTTTTAGAACTTGCAGATCAATATGTTCTTACATGTTATATTTCCTGCTATATATGTTATATGATTAACCCTCCACTTTTCTTCTTCACCTCACCATTCTTCAAAATGGATTCTAGTGTTCTTCATTTAGATTCTTTCTCTTTACTGATCTTACTCAGGATTTGTGTTGTACTTCACAATCTCTTTGGAACAAAGTGTCTGCAGATTCATCCAGGACAAGCAACTATTAGAAATTGCTTGCTTGCTTTCTACAGGAATACATTAAAATTTAATCTTCTGTTGTGTTTTTCACTGTGCTCAGTGCTGTTAAAGCCAAAGAACACTAATAGTGTACCAGCAGCTACCTAATTGGTCTCTCCATCTTTCCTCTGTGTGTTCAAACATTTGTCATATCTGACACTAGTGGGAATATCTGGGTAGCACTTAACACTGAATTGTTTTTAATGAAAATCTCCATAATTGGCTCTTCAGCTGTTGAGAAGAAGCTATGAATAATCATATTCTGATATCTCTCAAATCAATAGCAATGTTTGAGCTGACTTTGATGGGGACCAATTAATCTGCAATGAAATTCTCTGTTCTCTTTAGAGGAGCTTAGGAGATCTGAACTGCTTTACGACATTTTAGCTGGGCAACTTCCATTATTAACAATGTTTTAAGATGATTGAATAAGAAAGGAGCATATATATTTTTTATCTGAACAAAGAAATTGTTACCAAGAAGTCCACGTCGCATTCATTGCTTTTTGTATCACAAGGCACAACTCAATAATTGAGTACAATTACTGTGTCAAGTTTTGTCCCCCTTTCCTTGTAGAGGAAAAACATCAATGGCCTGTGACAAGTCCACAGGAGAGTCACCACGTCAGTGTCAGGAGACCTGTGAGAAGGGTCTGGGTGAACTGGACCTGTCCAGCCTGAGAAGAGACAGCTTTGGGGACCTAAGAGCAGTACCACTACCTATGAAAAAGGTGTTGCAACAGCACAGCCAGTCTCCTGTTGCTCCGTGGTGAGGCGCTTGAGAGGCAGAATGCAAGTGTTAAAACAAGAAAAATGCAGAGAGACTGTAAGGAAAAGCTTTTTGCTTCTAGGCAGTCAAACAGGCTACCAAGGATACTGAGTCCTTAATTAGCACACAAAGATCAAAACTGAATAGTCTGTACTTTTCTTTTTCTCCATTGCTGTGGTTATAGGGAAGTGTCTGGAGCAATATACAAACAGGGCAAGCAGGTGAAACATTTTTAGGGAACCAGTGCACATTTTTTTCCAGCTTAGGGTCTTTCTGAGGCATAGCTTCTAACACTTTCATAGTCTC
This sequence comes from Phainopepla nitens, assembly GCA_013400175.1. Classification (NCBI taxonomy): domain Eukaryota; kingdom Metazoa; phylum Chordata; class Aves; order Passeriformes; family Bombycillidae; genus Phainopepla; species Phainopepla nitens. The sequence continues at coordinate 392,431 of VXBQ01011975.1, read as the reverse complement.
CCATAGATCTGTCTGAAACAGCAGAATTTTAGTATTCTTTGGCAAAGAAAACTACATGTCAACCACCTTTCATGCACACATCCTTTGTTAGTCTTTGTGTGATACCCTCTATGTCTTGCAGAAACAGCAACTGATCCTCTTCCTCCTTTTCAACTTCCTTGTGATCTTGTAAACTTTTACCTTATCAACACAGATTTTTCTGGAATGAACAGCTATTTCTTATTGCCATCTTCTCAGTGATATTTTATGACACCCCTTTAGCAGGAAAATTTCACACTTTGGTGTTCTTTTGTAGCACTCTGATGGTTCAATGAGCCAAGACTGAAGTTCAAGAATAAGTTTCCCATCTTTCTGGTAGTAAAAGGCATTTTCCCCAAGAAAGTTAAGATATATTTTTTTTATAAAGCGGCATAATTTTTATACTTTTAGCCTTTTGCAGACGTTTGGCCATTCATTTATATTGGTTAAACAGGGACTATTTTCGACCAATCCGCAGTATCTTAATTCCTCCTGCAGTTACACTACAAAAACAACTTGTAATGATTCCAGTACAAATCTTAAGCTAGGACGAACTTAGTTTATGTTCACTGAGCTATTGGTACTTGGAAAAATTATCCCATCTAAAGATAACAAATAACATGAGGAACTGAGTTTATAAAAATATTGCTTTAATTTCTAGAGCATAAAACTGCCTTTAAAAGCAAAATATTTTCTTTGTTGTTAAAACATCTGATAGCTTAGATGTTGTGTAAGCCATTTTCTGGTAGCAGATGCATGAGTCCTATCTGCTCATTTACAGTGAGGATCAGCTGTTACTATAAACTGGGGAGGGTGTTTATTTGTTTCATTTTTCTGAACCTGGCTTTTCAGCTTGCAGATACTTTTGAGGATTGAAACAGTAATGCTAGCAACAGGTGTGTTCAGGCTGTGTGTGTGGCTTAGTACTTCATCATTTTTGTCAAAAGACAAATGGCAGAAAGCTTTCACTTTCTAAAAATTTAAGGGGCCCTTATGCTCAATACAGTCAATCTGTGATTTGAAAGAAAATAGTTTATTTTTCTGTAGATTAGAGAGCCATGCTGGTCCAGACAGTTGCTTCATTGTGCCCGTTTGGTTACTTTTACACAAGTTATTTCCCAGACCTGAAATAAATATAGGATACATTTCAAATGAAAAATTGTCATCCAGCAAAAAGTAAATAGAAAAAAAACTGAGGGTGTTGGTTCTGACTGCTAAGGAGACAAAAAGCAAAAATCAGAAAACCAGCTGAGAAAACAAATCAAAATAAAAAAAGTAAAATAACATTTTCAGGATCTGCAGAGAGCATTTGTGCTGTTCAGGCTATGCATCATGAGCAAATACATTGATTTGTAATGCCTTTAATAGATGGGTAAATAATGTGCAAAAATGGGTAAATAATGGAAATTTGGATAGTGATAGACAGGTTTAGGTACATGTGAAATGTCTTACTTCTTTAACTTTGCCTTAGTTAATATTTAAGAGAAAAGGAAAACTAATATTTATTCCCACTTTCTCAGTTAAACTTGTGTGGCTGTCTCTTCATGGACTGAACTGTCCTGCTCAACTGTGCCTGCAGAATCAATCTCTTTAAGGAAAGAAGGTCTAAAATCTGAATTAAACAGAAAGAAGAGAAGCTTCTGCTTATTTTTAACTATTTTCTTCAATTCCCCATTCACTCACTGTATCTTTACAAAAAATTGCTGTGCCAACAAGTGATTTTTGATTTTTCTGGGAGAATTGAAAAATGTGTATTGTAGTCTTAGAAAACCTGCTGCAGATTGTCCCCTTTTACCCACCAGCAAAATATTTTGAAAAAACAACTGAACACCCAAAAACTGACACAGGATGTGTTCCATTCAGTTTCCTGATTTGTCTGCAGGGATGTTGACCCCACTTGTCCGTGCATCTGTCCTGCATTTTCAGATGAGGAGCTTGCAGGTTTTGATTTTGACGTTTTCCCAACTCACATAAAACAATTATATGTTCATTCTCTGAACCAGAGAATGGCTCTTCTGCCTCCTGTCAAGATGTGTCAGATAGTGGAACATGTGGGGAAAAATCTGATCAACTGATTAACTGGGGATTACAGAAACATTGGCATGAACTTGAGGATAACCTTCCTAGTGAAAATAAGTGTAATAAAAAGATAGTCAAGACCTCGAGGACTTGGAAACCCACCATAAAGCACTTCCATGCATTATCTTGATATGAAGTGATTTATTGGTATTTCTTCCTTAGAAGTGTACTCTGCTGAAGTGTAACACCTTTCCATCCAGTTTTGATAAGTAGAGAAGGCACTGCTGCAGAGAAGGGACAGGAAAGCACGGTGGCCGAGATTAGGTGTGATGCCTGTCTTTAACTAAATGGAAGGATGGGAGGAGGTGGGAGGAGGGGGACTGTTTTGAAACAGCTTTGAAACAGCTAGCTTTGAAACAATCTTCTTTTACCACCTTCTTTCAGAAACTGAATAAGTATTGTTGCTTTCAAATCTCTGCAAATTTGCTGGCTCTGGAAACATGGTGCATTGAAGCACTGGACCTAATCACTGAAAATAAGTAGAAATAACCCCAGACCCTAATTGTGGCAGTAAAATCTGTAAAAAGTGTTTGTGCTGCCCACCCTTTGACCACTGCATCTGGGAGGGAGATCAGCCACGTGTGCACAGGAAGGCGCAAGAGTTCCTTAGAGTCCTTTGGAAAGAAAAGAAAAATTACTTTTTATTACAATAAGCAGTAATACTCATGGAAGTTCCAAAAATCTGAGGAGTTGATTTTATGTCCATTGCCTGATCATGATAACTCAACCCAGCTTTGTGCCAGAAATTTGTGTTATTTTGGTGACACTTCAAGTTTGAGATTAGTGATTTTGTTGAAATCTTTTGCATTTTGCCCATTTCTAAGAATGGGACATATATGCCTGTATGACCTGGAGAGGAAAAGAGGCTTAGAAATACAGAACTGGCTGAGGATTTAAGGATGTCTGAAAAATGCCAGTTAGCTAAGGAAAAATAGAAAAATAATATCTCCAAGTATCACATGGAAGACTTCCACATAGCTGATTATACTTTATTTAAGTAATTTAAAAGATTGTTATATAGGAATACTCTGCATACATATTCTTTTACATGTCTTCTTAAAGACCTAATACATCATATTGTCATGCATTTTCTCACTGAATTGTAGTGTTAAAAATGCTCATTGTGTTTTCAGGCATCTCATCATCGTGTTTGCGAAGACTTAGAGCTGAATGTTGGAGCACAAAACTGCTCAGAAGGGCTACTTTCTTTTAGAGGGTGAAGAAAATAGATTTTTATATGCAGAATAACTTTGTAATATCCCACAGAAAAGACTGAGGATTAAATACTGCCTGAAACTACTGAGGATTGTATTTGAACCAGATGATCTAAAGTGATCCTGGATTCCTTCATCTTCAAATCTCTTGTTCTTTATTTATCTCTGAGATGCTAGATCCTCTGTACAAAGCCTTACCTTGTTTCTACCTGTCTAAAGCCCTTGGTGGCTGCAAAGATGCATGTGTGGCCAGAGGGATTTTCTAGCTAGTCACTGCAGTAAAATGCAGCCCCTGACTTTGTTTCTGTCAATAGCTGCTATTTTTAAATCATTGGCACTAGAGAGAAGAAAGCAGGAGTCTCTGGCTAAGTCATACTCTGTGACTTCAGGCAGTTTGGATTCACAGTCTTATGTAATGTCTTAGAAGTAGTTATTCTGGTCTTTGATCCTGTAAGTATTTCTGTGGATGAGAAACATTTCCCCACAGAAGTCCTGCTGAGTTCAGTGTAGCATAAGGCTGCATTCAGTGTGATCAAACATGAGTGTATAATTTTACCTAAATTCCTATTTTTAAAATAGATTTCTATTTAGTATGCATAAGGATGACAAGGTAGTATGTTTCCAGTCACACTCTGATTACAGGAAAGAGGAATCAGCAAAGTTCAAACTCAGATGAATTTGAAAAAAATAGCAATTTTATAGTAGTAAGATCTTCATTTTTCAATTGTTACTTTTTATAGCAATTGCATTTTCAGACACAGCTGAGAAATATCAATAAACCAGGCCATTCCAGAAAAATGTTTCCCTTACATTTGTCTCTTTTTTGAGAGTTTTATAATATTTGTCATGGCTTGTGGAATGTTAGTGAAGTCTTCCTTAGCACAGCTGAACACAATGAATACAATTAAATACAATTTAAAATTGACATTATAAGGTAAACAAAAGGAAACTCAGAGGAAATCATGCCTGTGCCCTTAGATGTATCAAAGATACTTTGGTATTTAAAGCTGAAATCAGTCTATGCTCTTACTCTGAATGCCAGTGTGTAGCTGTATTGACAGCAGAGCTGTTGTCATAAAAGGGTCATTTTGAAAGTCACAAGGTTTTTGTTCAGCCTGAAATGTTATGAGCAAAGAAAATAAAAATTGGCGCTGGTATGTGAAACAACCAAAGGTGTGATAGCACACATGTAGACATAAAAATACTGCAATGAAAGGCAGCATCAGTATTATTGCCTGAAATAGGCATTTACAGAAGCTTCATGGGATGTTTTAGCTTCTCCACTTAGTATTGGATGTAAAAACTTCTAACACTGATGGCCTCCCACAGAGGCATTATGCCAGTCCACTTTGAGAAAGAGTTTGAGCTTGCTTGAGTGCAAAAATAACCACTCTCTGTACCAGAAAAGTGTATGAGGTTGAAAAGAAACACATAAACCCATGTTGTTCTATATTTAGTTTAAAAGTAGTAGATTTGGAAGGCTAGGTTAATTTTCAATTTTCTTTTTTTTAAATTCTATAAACTGGAAGCCTTTACAGTCTTTTCAGCAGGTAGGCATTCTTTGATAATGTCAAGAAGTTCCTGCATTGGAAATGGAGAGTATTTGTGCAGAAATAACCTTTCGTTTTCCCAGGTATTTAGAAAAAGGCTTGGTTTGTTGATTGTTGTAAAGCTTTTGTGGGCAGAACAGCAGAATTAAAATATGCTGCCTAAATGTCAGTTAAATACTCCAAATGTGAGTTATGGTTCAGTTCAGAAACTTGTAATAACCTGGACACAATACATACCAGACTCAGCTGAAGACTTTCTGAGACCCTGCTCCATTCTGTGCCCCATCCCCTGCCCTGTTGTGACGCTCGCTTGCTGTGGGCTGCCATCCACCCGAAGCAGGTGTCCTCATGTCTGGTGTTGTGCCCTCCCAGCTGCGGCCACCTCCGCCTGCCCTGTCAGTGCCATCGCCTCGGCTGGTGTGGGCTGCGCAGCACAGCCGCGGGAGGGCTCCTTTCCCTTTCCCTTTCCCTTTCCCTTTCCCTTTCCCTTTCCCTTTCCCTTTCCCTTTCCTTCCCTGGTCTTCTCCGGCGATGGGAAAAGTTCCTGCCTACCCCTGGGGGCAGGAGTACTTTCAACTACTTCTACCAAGTCAAGTAGTTGATCATATATCTTTTGATTACCTTTGAGTGAACAAACTGATTTTTTTTTTAGGCTGTTATGAAATCAGACAAGAATTGCTTTCAATATTCATTGAATTTTTTTTGGGGGGGGAGGATAACATGTCCCTTGAATATACTAAATCCAATGTCATTCAACATATATTTTGGGATTATTACCTGTTTTACGTTTTGTTTGAATTCTTCTCTTTTAAAGAGCAGCATAGAGAAAATGTGTAGCTTTTAACAGTTCTGTAGCAAAAGTGATTTCAATTCTTTATAATTAGTGGCAGTTCTAAAGAAAAATGAACCCCTAGTATTTGAAAGGTAATTGTATCTGTTGAACAAAGGAATTGCTGGAGGTGACACCTGGAGTTCTCAGCAGCAGGAAAACTTATGAACTTTATCCTGCTAACAATAGATTTTAAAAATTATCTTAATTGAAGCTTTCAAAACGTGAATGCTTTGACACTTGACAGCACTCCTCTTACCTGAAAAGGCAGCTTTTCTGAATGATCACCAATTAGTTGCTGAAGGCTCACAACTCCAACCCTGAAGAAATTTACTGCTGCAAAAATGCACTCGTGTTTTAGAAGTTCATGTAACCATGAAAAAAATATTCATTCAAAAGCTGTGTAAGTGGCCTAGGTGCATTTTTTCAGATTAATAGGGATTGGATATGAAAAGCCTAGTAAAAAAAAAAAAGACTGTTTTTTCTGTGAATTTGTATAATATAATTATACTTGCAAAGGTGCACACGAATAAATATATAGAACAGTAGACATAGAATTAATGAATGTAAGGCAATAAAAATCCTTTATTTCCCTTATGTCCAGGCACAATACACAGCAAAGAAAAGTTTTCTGTTCATCTCATCTATTTCTGACTAATCTCCATGGCTAAGATCTAATTGCAAAAGTTTATTGCAATGAACACTGCTCTAGAGTCTAGACAGGGTTTCTTGGTAGCCAACGTACTGGGTAGAAAGATGAATAAACACCAGTGACAGACGTTCAGAGGAAAAAAATAGGTCAGAAGAAGTGCATGAACAAGAGTAGTCAGTGTCAGTTTGACCAGGCAAACAGTCAAAGAAGTTGTTTCCTTAAATCTCCAGATGTTGTCTGTCCTACTCCAGAAGCTTCACTTTTTTGGAAACACTGAGTTATGGCTTGTGTGACCTCTTTCTGAGTTAAATCAGAAAGAAGGCTTATATTGCCCATCACAGCAAGACTGTTACTGTGTTCAGCTGGTACTTTTAGTCAAAGTGCATCTTCTGAATCTCTCTTCCTTTTCCTTTCTGTTTGTTAGCAAGCAAGTACTGCTATTTGTTATATTTGTTTTGGTTATTGGTCACAGTAAGGAAAATATTTTTTTGTTCTTGTCTTACATTCATTAGTTCTACAACTACTGCTCCTCATACCTTGTCCACCATCATGTAGCAGCAACCAATTTCTTTAATTACCGGCATTTGAGGCCATGTCCTAAAAACTTCAACAGTCTCCAGAAATCATAAACAGTGAAGACATGATCTGTGACCCATCTTAAACAGGAGAAGGACAGGGAGAACTCTTCAACCCCACTGAAAATTTGGCCCACTATTTTTACTGCTGGCATCCTTCAGGATGAATACAGCTATACAATTACATAATCGTGCACTGCTAGCATGAATCATTTGCTTGTTAAATATACTGGCTTTTCAAGATTGCTTTAATTTGCAGGTTCACAGCCAGCAGCATTTTGTGCAAATGGTCTGTCAACTGGAACACCTGACAGGAAATCATGTGTGATGACTTTATATTTCTTTCAGAAGATTATCATAGAAGTAATAAGCCTAGAAAAGATAGGGGTTAGGTTTTTTCCTTCTCTTCAGTCCTCATACAGTGATGTGACTGTATGAATATTTCTCTTACCTAGGACTGAACACAGCTGCGAGTCTTTAATTCAGGTTTTTCTACACTACTTCTGTCTGTATAATGGATGAATATACAAGGGACATTTCTCTGCTTTTATTAAAGTAAAAAATCTCTCATCATTGTTTTCATCGATATAATTGGTTTTAACAATTTTATACAAACAGAAGTTCATCATCATCACTGTTACTGAGAATAATTAGAAATTTAATTCTATTATATAGACTCATAGTCATAGTTCAGTAAAAAATAATTTTCTTCTTATTCAAATAGAACAGAAAACTGGGCTATAATTAGGATTGTGATTAGGAAGGTGGATCTGAATATATGGCAGAAATGTTTAAAAACTATTAACTATTTATGTAGTTATAAGTTGAGTATATTTTTTTTAACTGCATTTTATTCTTTGGTAGCTATGCAGCATTATAATTGTGAAGCAAAAAGAAATGTTGCCAAGAACCAAAGGAGAAATTTAATGTTGATGTTCAGTTTTTACAAAGGCCAAGACCAGAAAAAAAAATCAAAGAGCAATAATAACAAAAAATTATAAAAACTCATCAAATATCCAAATAGAGTAAAATTATTACCAAAAAACCAATGTATTCATTTTGTTCAGAATTTTTCAGAATGGCCTATATACTGCTGGTTTGTCCTACAATAAAAGAGGCAAAAAAATTAAAATATTAAATTAAATTAATAAATAAAATAAATTCAAAATTAAATGTATTCCTCACGTTTACAGCCAACAGTTGTATTTCAAAAGGAATTGTTATAACTCTTCTAAGGAAAAATATCTTAAAAGAACTGAACTTATTTGTATTCATCAGTTATACAGATAAGTATTTTGTTGAACAAATTTTCAGAGAAAAATGATTCAGTCAGTAAAGGATTGCTCATAAAATTCTATTTGAGTGCACTGACTTATGGAAGTAAAAATTATAAAAAATACACTAGTTAATATTCAAGAGGGGGAGAATTTCACTGAAGAGGAAATTATCAGATGGTTCAGTTAAGGGTATTGTGTCTTTTTTGCACTGAATACCTGCCATAGAACTAGTTACCTAAATGTACCTAGAAAGAATTTTGTGTGATTTATTATGTTTTATGTAATAGCTTTGTTGTTGTATGTCAACCATCTTAGTGTAAACTACCTGAGAACCAAACAATAACATTTTAACTACTGAGGTTAGAACCGAGTGAATCAATATTTTTGTTCTGCACCATTGCTCAGTTTGTTTGTTTTATTTACCCTGAATGATATGGGTTGCTTTGCACCAACAAAGTTCAGAATACCTCCAGAGCTGGCTTTCTAAACGCTGTTGGAGAAGCAGGTTTTATATAGATGCTAAACCAAAGGCCAATCAATCAATGCAAAAAGTCTTTCACACAATATTGCATTAAAAACTAGTCCTTTAATACTTATAAATACTATTTATTATAATATTGGAGCTTGCAAGATTTTTTATTTTTTGTGAGTTTTTTTTGTTTGGTCTTATAGTTTGCACTTTTTGTTTGCCATAGACTGTCTGCTTTAAATGTTTTTACTCAAGTGGCCTTTAATCTAAGGCAGAAAATATTCAAATGGTACAAATTAATGTGGTTAATGAACTATATCATTTTCTACAAACAAAGTGCCTGTTTTACTTAATTATCCTGTGGAGAGGAGCTGCAGAGAGCTAGAAAAGTCTGTAGCATGAAGCTGTGACTCAGTACACCCCTGTCACACCTTCTGTTCCCAGTTCTCTCAGCAGGATTAGCTGGGAGTACAACTGTCATTTCTGACTGTAATGTCATATTTGGTGGGGTATTATTCAATCAAATACAAAGTGCAAGTTAAAATAATCTAACAGGTGACAGAACATCTTTATAAAGATTGAGCTATCTATTTTGCAAAATTCTTATTCTATCTGTAGACTTACAGAAATGGAAGAAACTCAGTAGCTGCACTGCATATCTCCCAAGGAGTATTCCTGAAATGTATTTTCCCATAGGTTTTGTTGCACGTTTTTGGGTTTTTTTTCCATTGGTTAGATTGAGGTTTGTTTGTTTGTTTGTTTGTTTGAGGTTTTTTAATAACTAAAGTCTGGGTAGAAACTGACAGCCTTTTGCTCCCTCACTGAAGAGCATTGGGTTGTTTTTCCAGCAGTTATCTTCAGGAGTTTTGTCTCACTTCCACTGCTTCTCTCCCAGAGTTGCTCTCTGGAGTGCCCTTGAATTGCAAATAGCAAAAGCTTTTGTTGAGGCAGTACTTTGTCCCTAAAACCCTGTTAGGATATATCAGTCTTCCCTGCATGCCTTGCCTTGCAGACAAAGCCATTTTGCTGGAGCTCCACAGATTTCTTTTCCCCCCACCCAAGACAGAACACTGTTGCAAGGTAGTTGTCTGTTTTCCCAAAACACCTCCCTTGGAAGACTCCTTGTCTCAAAGCACCGAGCTGGAAGGTCTGGGAGTTCTTGCCCTAATCAGCCTTTTGGGATTCCCAGACTTCCCCCTGTATGGGCAGAATTGGGAGAGCTGAGACCTGCAGGAGGTCCCAAGGCTGGGTGGCCATGGATGGTCCTTCTTGAGGGGCTGGAAGCCCTCTGGCTGCCATGGGGCCACTGCCTGAGCATACAAGGGTTTGGCTTGGGTGGGTATTGAAAGATGGGCTGCTAGCTCAGGGAGAGTTCCTTTCTCTTTAGCTGTTCTTAGGGCACAAAATTTCTGTCACCTTTAGAGGTGATTTACCACTGTAATAAATCTCCCTGATTTGTATTAGTCATTTGTTCTTGTAACAGTCTCATTTCATACATCATATATATAGCCATAACATAAATTCCCAGTTAGGTGCTGGATAAAAACAGAATGAGGAGCTCAGCATTTTCCTTCCTTTCTCATGTTTTCTATATTCGTTTTTGCACTGATTCATGTCACTTCTGCTAAGCAATATTTATTCATAACTGCTCACTGAACAAAACAGTAAATATGTGCACCTAATTTTTCCTAAGAAAACAGGTTGATACTTGTGTAAATTTAAATATATATTTAAAAATCTGTAGCATGGATACCAAGAATATTTTTTCTTTTCTAACATTCCAATTTCATGCACAAAAGAGTACTGGATTGAGAGTCTGAATTTTTACCAGTACATGATATTGATTCTATATGTAACTGGACTAATTACAGAGATAAATTAATAAAGAACATAGAAACAGAAGTATTTATGCATGTCTAATTGTGTAATGTGGGTTTAATCTATTTTTATTAAACAGCTTATTGAAATACAAGTCCTGCAGTAAGACATTTATAGTTTCCAATAGATGTAGAATCCTGAAAGCTATAACAATCTTTCTTTACTAGCACTGCAGTATGTTAAGAGTTTCTCTACTATGTTCACTGCAATGCTGAAAAGAACAAAGTATTAGAAATTAATCACTGTAATTATGTGGTCAATACATTACCTATTTAAATTCATGTTTGGAAGCTACCTTGTTGAAAAACTCCTATGGGAAATCCTAATATGCATTTCTTTTGTTTTATGATCAGACCTAAAATAAAGCTGTTTCATTGAAAATTGTATGGAAAGCCTTCCAGGGGAAAAGACAATGCCAGGTTCATCCTCCATGAGAAAGATCATCAGGTAGCTTTTTGGTGAATTATTCCACCCACATTCAAAAATAAGCATTAAAGTTGCAAAACTCATGACAAAGCGTTTAAAGACTATTCCAAAAATACAGTGGTTTGGTTGGATTGCCTTTGACAGTGGTTTCCAAGCTTCCATGTTTGAACACAGGCTTGTACAGACCCATCTGGCTGGGTGATTATTTAGGGTGCCTTGCAGAAACTGACTCTGAGAAGTGGTTGGTAAGATGCCACAGTATTGTGATCTCTGCTGAGATCCAACTTACATAGTCAAATCATAATACAGCTTCCTTCAGCCCCAGGCACTCAGATTTGTATCTCAAAGAACAGTGAGTTTCAGGAAAAAGGGGGTCCTTGAGCACGTCTCTGACACCTTGAAAGGACTGAGGATGGAATCCTGGGGCTATAGGTTCAGCTGATCTCGGGTGCCTTCACTGGCTGTGACTTTAAGGCTTTACAGTTTTCCTTCAGCTCTCTCAAATTTCTTTTTCACCTCACTCAGTTGCAGAGTGTGTTTTTCACAGTGCTGTGGCCCTTGGAAGGCATTCACATGCCCTCCTCTTCATCCTCATAAGGTCAAGTCCGTGCTCTTCCATACAGCAATAGACCTCAGTGACCTCGATCATTCCATGTCTTGTGTTCCCAGACCTGACCTGACTTCCACGTCACTCAAGTACCACTTTTCGGCTCCTTGGTTTCTCCTTATGATTCTTTTAAGTCATCCCTCTACAGAAGTTGACTTTCTCTGTTTTGTGATGCTGTGGATATACTTCTCTAGACCATGAGAAAGCTGGAAGTCTGTCTGTGCCACCCTTCCCATACCTCCACAGAATTTTTAAATGTTAGTGATAATTACTATGATCTTAGAAATTAAATTGAAATTTCAAGGGACCTGTTCCAAGATAGTGCTCAAGCATTTTTATTTCCTTTGCACTTGTCCTTTTTGATAGGTTTCTGTCCTTTTGTACCTTTTTTTTTTTTTTGCCTCTGGCTTCTTTATCTCTTGTACAATATATATATTTCTAAATGCTGCTTTTCTAAATGCTATTTCCAACAGCATATTTTATTATGCTGACAAGAACAGCAACATCTCTGTAGATTGTCCTACAGCAAAGCCATGACAGAATAAATGATCATAAATAAATCATTTAACACTATTTCTTGTGTTTCCAGTCCTTCAGTTCCACTCTCCAAAGGGCAAATGTCCTGGCAACCTGTTGCCTCACATGGCATTTAAGATCCAAACCCGGTGCTGACAGAACAGATGTGATTGCTGCCACTTGAACCTAAATCCCAAGGGTGTGATAGAGTGGCCACTGGAAGCCATCAGACATTGCTAGACCCCATGTTGCTTGAATTTTGTTAAGTTATGGGAGTTCAGATACTTATTCTACATGTTCAACTGCTGCTGGGAGAGGTCACTTTTATTTAGTCAGAGAATTCTGATGCTACGTATGTCTTGTAGAAAGATACAAAGCTGCAGTTTGGATGGCTTAAACTCTTCATGTCTCAGTTTTTTATGTATAAAGTAGGAGTAAATAAATTTATTTATTTATTCTCTACTTTTTTGTGTAATTTATACTGACACTCTTTGGCACGGAAAGTTCAGTTGAAGGCTTTGCTACCACTTTAGATATGTTGTCACAAAAAGTCACACTAGCTCATGATGGAGAGTAGCTGTTTGTTGCATCACATTGCCTTTCTTTATGCATGTATTCATGGCTTCTGCATCTGGAAGAATGTCTGACAACACGTGTCACCTGCATGTCACGTTATGTGTTTGCAAGGGCCTATCTCACACTGCTCACAGGAGCTTCTGGTGCACGTGTTTCAGCTCAGGGCCATTGAGCACAAGGGGCTACATAAGGATGCATCTCTACAATGCACTTGGAGGTGTATTCAGAAATGTCCAAGGGCAAAGGTAGTGCAAAAGATTAGCACATAGACCAAGGAAAAACGTGCAACGGAAAGACCCAGTGGATGGATGAGTCTGTAGTGGTGTTTTCATATTAATTTATAAATCTTTTGGAGGTCAGTATTGCTATAGAGGCTTTTGAACATAAATGTATCTATAAATATGGTTTGCATTGTTTACACTATCTTGTTACAATGCTTGAAACAGAGGAAGGACCTACATAGACTTAGACAGTGTATATGGGTCTTGCCCACAAAGCTGAATTGTGAGACAGGTAATACCAGCATATTTGAGGACCTAGAGGCAGAAACTGGTGGGAGCAGGACACTGATGTTACTAGTTGTACAGTTCTTCAAAATGTAATGAAATAATTCTGCAAGTAGATATATGTCTAATGTGTAACATTAACTGAATTATGTAGCCCATCAACAAATAAAATCCAGGTTTTATTCTCTAAAAATAGAAATATTTATATTGAAATGTCCAATGGGAATGAAGGAAGCCAAAGATCACAAATTGAGACTTTCAGCTACTAGACAGCTACTCCCTGGGGGTTACTGTCAGGCCAGCAATATGCCAGTGCTGTACAAAATAATCCACTGCCTAAGTGAAAGGAAACATGAGTCACAAATGTGGTATTCAGCTGCAATTGTTATTATGGAGGTCAGAGTCCTTGGCTGATGGGAGAAACAGACCTCTCCAGAAGTGCCAGCAGTATCTAGTAAGGGAATGTATTAAATAAGCATCAATGACAAGTATACTCATAGGGAAGCAAAAGTTCTGTCCTTTTTATTGCTGAAATAAAATGGATAATAATTATTAAAAAATAGAAGTTTGTCTCTTTGGAGCCATCTTTCCAACTGTTAAGGTCTAAACTTATTTTGGAGTATCTCTGAATTTTCGGAATGTCAAGCATTTTAGTAGAAACAATCATTCTTATTTTTAATAAACAGATCATCACATGATGAGCTTTTGTGTGGATTTGCTGCTCTGTTACCTGCTTGTCACCCCTGAAAAGAATGCAAAACAGGAGATATGATGGCATGAAAGAAATGTCACTTCTCTAAAATATGATTTTGACAAATCTGTTTCAGAGGGCTCTGCAGAGAGCTGCAGAGCAGTGCTAGTCATGGAGGTGTGCATCACAAGGCTTGTTCATCCCTGCTGGTGGGTGGGGGACTTTACTAAAACCCCTGTCTTGTTGGACCCTGTTTCAGGTGGGATTCCCTTTGTCCTCACTGGAGAGTTTTTCCAGCAGTCACAGAGGCCAGCTGCATTCATGATAGCTGGGACAGTCAACTGGCTGTCCAACTTCGCCGTGGGACTGCTCTTCCCTTTCATCCAGGTACTCAACATCCTTAACTGATACGCTGTGATAGTGCTGCTATGGTGGGACATGTAATATTTGAGAAGAAATTTCAGGTGATAGTAAATATCCTGTTACTGAAGTGGATGACATTCCCACCATGTTTGTGATACAGATCAGTTGTGATACCCACATGTCTCCTTGCTGGAATGTGTTGGAAAAAAGTTGTCCTGCAGTAGAAAAAATATTGTAACATGGACAACCCTCTATGGCAAGTTCCTCACAGAAGTGTTTAAGCTACGCAATCCCATGATTTTGTCTGGGTTCGCAGTCACTGTTGATGATTGTCACTTTGTCTTCAGCCTTTTTGTTGCCTTCTTTTACCTTTTTGTCTTCAGCCTTTAGGAAACCCATCATCTGGTTTACCCTATGCTTTGAGAATCCATATCAGTCTCATGGGAAAATAGACACTCTCTGCACCTTCCTCTACAAGCTTGTCCTCATAGCTCCTTTTTTTCAGCTTCTGTCCAGTTTTTATCTTCTTTAGCTGGTTCCTTCTTGCTCCAGCTTAATTGCTGCATGGATTATTCTGTTCCTGTCCCAGCTTCCCCAGCCTCCCATAAACTTTGTTTTTAGTGGATTGCTTGGCTGCACTAATCACATGGAGGACACTTTCATCAAAAGCTGTCTGAGAACTGAGGTTGTACTTTAACCAGATAAGTTTATTGGAAAAAAAAAATTGCAAAAAGAAAATTAAAAGTTCAACATAGAACAACACTCTCCTGCTCTGATTCCTAAGAACTTCAACACTATTGATGCAACACTGTTTGGCAAAAAGGCTTCAAGCAGCTTGTAATTAGAAAACAAGCTGAGGTTCTTTTCTTGCTCACAAACCTCTACCAGGGACTGTCTGCACTCTCTGGAGGTCACACTGAAGTTGGTGTTTTATCTCAGGAGTTGAAATACAGCTGTCCATGGCCTGACTGGCCATATCCAAACTCTTAAAAGAGGCATCCTACTCCACTGATAAGAGTTTTAGAGTGAAGCTCACTACTGCAGGTCAAAATAAAGAATTTCTAGGTCTTGGGTTTTTTTAACACACAGAGGAAAATAATACAGGCAGAGGAAAGGTGCAGGGAGAGCAAACCCTCTGGGATACTTGCACCTCACACCCAGGAGAGAGATTCTGGAATGGTCCTCAAATCATCGCCAAGGAAGAGTTGTGAATAATGAGAGCTGCAGCTGTGTGTTCTTTCTTCCAACTGAAAATTATTTCATTCTTCAATACCACATGCCTAACTATTTTCAGATACAGTAAAATGATCATACTCTAAAACTTTATATATTTCTTTTTCATTTGACAAGTAGAACTGCTTTTAATATGTAGTAGGTTTTAAATTAAAAGGTACTTTATGGGAGAACTTGAAAGCCTTATAAAGTCTGACCCATGATCTAAGTTTGATACTTATTTTAAAATTTCTTCTAACAGGGACAAGTCCCTTGTAGCTTTGATTACTTGGATTACCTTCAAAATTCAACATGATTATAAAGTCTGTGATCTTTCCAAACTCTATACATTTACCAATATTAACTGCAATTATACTGCTATGTCTTAACAGCTTCTTTTTGTGCTTATTGAAATTGATGAGTGTTTTCCACCAGTTTCATGGCGAAGGCCTTTCCAGCTTAGACACTCTTAGGTGAGATTTCCAAAAGGAGGGAGAAACATCATTCCTTTTCTACTGAGGTTGTTAGAACATTTGCAAAATGATAGAAAGAATTAGACAATTCCCTTGAGGTTTTGAAAACCTGACCTAGTCCAGGGGTCAGCCCCAACTCATCCAACAAATGGATGCTTCTGTGTGGTTTAATAAGTTTTTTTCCCAGAAGATAAGGAGTAACTGTTTTAGTAGCATTAGACCCTCCCTTCCAGCCCAGCTGGCCAGGCTCTTCTGGTTCCACCACCTGCCTCCATGGCAGCTGGGCAGGGACAGAGAACAAGATCTCAAATCTATGGGCATTTAATCAGAATACTTTTATTTGGGTTGGGGTTTTTATTTTGTTTTGTTTTCTTTTTGGGGGGTGTATTTTTTGGTTGTTTTTTTTTTTTCTTTTTTTTTTTTTTTTTTTTGTTATCCAGAGACATTTCTCCAAAATTGCAGTTTCTTCCTCCTGCACAAAACTGGGGATTACCCTGAGCTCTGCTTAGCTATCAGATTTGAATTCGTACAACTCAGGACACTCCCTACTTGTTCTGCTAATGCTACCTGACAGATCATCTGGTGAAAACTGTTTAAAAAGACCCTCAGTAAATTCAAATTAAAAAGCAAACTACTTTCTCTAATTTTCCATGTGCATATTAAAGCTTTTTGAGTGATTTAGTATGCATCCTTATGAAGTTTGCTGTAGCCTTGGGGAATTTATCATTACACGTCATAAAAATATCCAGTTGTGTGATTACAGAATTATCCAGTTTAGTTTTAATGAAGATAAATTGTATTTCCGTCTTGAAGGGTTTTTTGGGATTCTTTTTCTTCTTTTAAAGAAAAGAGAAATAAAAAAGAGAAAAAGCTTAGAGTTTGCACCTAAAGATAAAAGCAGTGTTACTTAGACTTTGATTTTTAAAGCTTTTTCACAAGATCAAACTAGAACAGCTCCTCTTTCCCAAGCTTTAACTTTTTTCCTGTTTCAGTCAACCTTATTCTCAAAATTCAGTGTATGAGTCATAACTCTCTTCACATAAAGGCAATATCTTCTTCTTAGCTCATTTTATAAACCTAAATCAGGGAAAAAATCTTTAAGATACCTTCACTGGATGAATGCATAATCCTGTCTATGTATTTTAATACAAACCTGATTACTTGAGAAACAGCAGCCACTTTTTTGATCCTTGGTGTGCTCCTACAAAATTATCCCAAACATTTGGGAAACAAATCTGGTAAGTTTAGAGTTACTAAAAAAATCAACCAGTAGTTAGTTTTCCAAATGTCACCAATTACCTAAGTTGAATGACTAGATTTTTGCCCTTCAACCATCTGTAGATAAATGTAATCAAAGAGTGGCTTGAGTCAAACATTGAAATACATGGATGAGATTGAAAAGCTAGTATACAAATCAATTTTTTACAAATTTTTTAAAAAAATTGAACGTTCTTCTCTTCCAGGCCACATCACTACCTATCTGAGGTGCTGAAATGTGAACAGGGACATAGTAAATCAGAAATTAGAATATATACATATGTGGAAATGGGTGCAATGAGCTGAAGCAGACCCAGCAAACAACAAATCAGCAGAAAAGTATAATCTTAAAGGCTGGAAAATTTCTGGTGCCGTAGAATAGGCTTCTTGTGTTAAAGTAATACTTTTCATTAGCAATAAGTTTGCCGGGATAGACTTCAGAATTCAAACGGTATAGAAGGACCTTAAATTACATGTTATCTAGAAAAAGTTTCTGTTTACTTTTTGCACTGTGTTGTGTAAGTACAAAGAATTACTAAACATCAATAATTACCAAATAATTTCCCAACGTGCTATTTTCATTACATGCTGATGCATTTTTATTTTATATTTCAATTTGTGCTTCTAGATTGTTATGAGGCACTTAAAGACTACACAGTAAATTAGCAGCATGCTGTAGGAAAACATAGCAGATTTCTCCAGAAGTTTTCTGTCATAATAATTTCTTTTTCTAGAAGACTGTGCAGGGTCTTTTTTTGATGTCAAAGTTACATTGTACATTCAGTTTGTATTCAGGAAATATTTAAATTGCATGTATTTTCAAGAGCAGTTAATCTTCAGACTTTCCTCCTAATACAAAAGTTTCCAATAACTGGGGAATGCAGAGGAATATCCCATTATGATTAGAGAACTGCTATAGGAAAAACTGATTTTACTCTTAATTGGGGTTTGACCAAAATAATCTGCTTGGATCTGTGATCCAGAAGAAGCTCGGTATCATATGGGATAAAGGTGCTACAAGCCTTGAAGCTTAGTTCAGATTGCTTACTAGAACAATGCCAAGACTTGTATGTGTATTTATTTTCCTCCTTTTAGAAACGAGTTTACTTGTGCCTGTGAAGTAGTACTTCTGAGTCATTATACTGGTTTCTGGAGGTTCTCATTTACTTCTACTTCTTCCTTAGTTTTACACTAGAGATTTTCATTCTCATGCCTCGAGATTCATTTACTCAGCAAGATTGTCTTTTGGTTGTCATTATTTCCTTACTGTGTAATAGTATAACTTGACTTTTTCTATTACTCAGCACAAGGATTTCAATAACAGGTGTGCAAAGACAGTTATACATAGTTTCCCCCAGCCAAGCTATTTTAAGCTTCTTCAAATACGTTGGACATTTCATGTAATGAAAGTGTCCCTGTATTAAGGGAAATGGTTAAAGTTCTCCTCAAAGATGAGAAAATGAAATGTGGACTATCAGAGAGTTGGATGTGCTTATCTTAATTAGAAGCAACTCACTTCAGGGATACAATATAAGGATCTGTTACATTTTTATGAGGAGAGAGTGAGCGTGAGGGTCCTGGTTGAAATTGTAGATCACGTCTAAAAATGTCTCTATTTTTCACTTAGGAGTTATTTTTTATACATTATACTTTAGTGTTCTGTCCTTCTTCATTGTCCTGCACTTTCAGCAGAACCTTAAATTATATCTGGAACAGAAGGACAAAGGGTAAAAGACACAAGCCCTTATCCATTTGTTTCACTGCATTATATCAATTTGAAATGAAGTCAAATGCCTACATGAATAACAGTTTTTCTGCTGATCAGTTTTGTAAGACATCGAACCATTATCACTTGACCTCACCACTTCAAAAGCCAGTTTGACCCACATCTCAAGACGCTAATCTTCATGGCAGCTTCCAAGTGCAAGGACCCATTACTAGTGTCAAGTGCTGTGACTTTGCAAGCTGAGAATTTAGAGTCACATTTGGCATTTGCTGGAAAGAGCCAGAAGTTTTGTTTTAAAAATATCAATATGTTATGTTCGTTAAATTGATTCAGAATTTGTTCATTTGCTCATTTATTTTGCCGTATCTGCCCTAGAATATCTATTTTCTTGTTTCCAGTATCACAGTCCTGCTTAGAAATTAACTTTTGCTACAGAATGTGTTAAGTCAGTAAGAAACCATTGTTAAATAGCATGTAATGAACCTCTCAACTACTTTTAGATTCCTCCAGAGTATGGTGTACACAGCATGAAAGCTATTAACAGGAAGACTGTTCTCAGCTAGATTACTTCAAAAGTAGCAAATTGTGCAGGTTTTTTTAATTGAAACCAGAATTCTGAAAAGGTTAGGTTTTTTAATTGTTTCAGTTTACTTTTCAGCTTTAAAAAAAAATGAGCTCTTTTGCTCATTCATTTTGGGCGCTTAAAGTCAGTTCCTAATGCTAAAAATTAAGTATTCTTTACTATTGTATTAAAGGGAGATGGGGGAAATGCCCATGCATTTTCTCTAAAGTGTACAGCAGCCCCTCACAAGCTGGGGGTATGTTTGTTCACCTCTTTGTGTAAGAAAATGTGGCAAAGCTGCACCTACTTATTCATACACCTCACTTATGCAGCTCTATCTCATCCTCAAAGTCAGGCCTGATTGCTTGCCATGCCTGGGATCTGATTTGGGGGAAGTGCCTGAGTACTTCAGTTTTGATTCTTTTTTTGTGGTAATTGTATGCGTCTCTTAGGTAAATCACTTCTCAGTTTTCCTTTTTTTAGCCCCCTCAAATACAAAGCCTTGATCATCTGCAGGAAAGAGAAGACAAAAATGAGTAATTCAGGATTCAGCTGGTCAGAATTTACAGAAATGCTGTTTTTCAAATGGCCTCCTTCGAAAGCTGGTATGAAAATAAAGGTGGTGCATTTAAAAGTTTATGCTTAACTATTAAATATCCTGTATAGGAATAGCCCTCACCAGCCTCAAAAATTCCAATGTAAATCCTGCTTTGAAGAGGTTTTATTAGTCTGCTGACTTAGTAGGTGCTTCCTTCAGGAGATTGCATCAATAAGTGTGTCTGCTGTTCTTTTGCCCTCCCTCATACACCTGATAGGGCAGGTGACCCTCAGAAACCCCAAAAAGCCTGGCCCTTCAAGGATCCACACCTGTGTATCTGCCCCTGGCTCTGAATGGATATCTGTCAGGAGACAGCATGCTGTCTAGGAAACTACCTGAAACTCTGCTCACCTTTGAACCTTGGGTGTTCCTACAGGAGGTTATACTTAAGGAAATGCCAAACAGCTGCAAAGCATGGGCTGTTGTAGAGCTTTGTTCTGACTTCCTTCTGACCTTTGGGTTTCTAACTGTGCACGTAAAAGCCTGGCTTCAGGTATTGCTAAGGAAACATGTTCTTAGCTCTGGCAAGGCTGCCTGATGTGGCGGGGGGAGAAGCAGCTTTGTGAAGGTGGCAGTGTGCTCTGAACCCGAGCAGTACGTGCAGGCAATGTGAAGAGACCAGCAGCAGTGGATGTGTCCGTGGGATATGATGGGGCTGCCTTGTGCTTCCTGCACGGCCAGGACGGCAGCTGGTCACCTGTGCTTGCATGAGGAAATGGAGAACTACAGAAACCACATACTTTCCCGGAATTTTTTCTCTATTTGCTTAGAACTTCTGTTCAGAATTGATCTGCTTTTACTTCTCCCTCTGATGTTCCCTTCCTCTTTTAACTGCCCCTTCTGGCTGTTCCGAGATATATTTTGCTAAGGAATCAAGCTACTCTTCCAGTGGATACAAGTATTCAATTTTTTGAACACTGAGGCTTCTACTCCATGTAGTAGGTGAAATACTGTCACAAAGCATAGAAAAATTATTTACCTTTTCAATTTTATCATATATGTTGTCATTATTCTTGTATCATTGACAATGCAGATGTCAGACGAATCTAGAGGCCATCCATGTCTGTAGGCCCAAATAGCCAAAGTTTCAGAGAATTCATGCTTTGTCACCAAAGACTTTAACTGAAGTTCTTCCTCAGCTTTTTACTCCCACCCCAGCCCAGAATAAGCAATATTATGTGGTTTTACTTCTACAGTAGCAGCAACAGGTTCATCTCTAGTGCATTGGAAGGAGTAAAACAATAAAGAGAAACTATGGATTATTTAGGAGACTATGGTGATTACACATAGTAATTGTGGTATACAGGTTTCATGGACATAATATAAATAATATCCAATATAAATAAAAAAAAGTATGATAATCTCATGGAACAAAGATCCTGTTTCCTGCCAGATCTTTCTATCAGTACCTTTTCTGTAGTAGCCATTGTTCAATAGCTCAGCATTTACTACTTTCCACCACATTATCTCACCTTCTAGATTCCCTGATGAGTATATCAGGTATGTTTGGGCCAATCTATTGCTTGTTCCACCCCTCAGATCTTTCCTCCAGCACCAGACAATTCAAAATACATCACAAACAGAAAAAAAATGAATTAAACATCTGGGCTGAACTGTCCTCCACCTATGTCCCGCTAAAGATTTTTTCTGAGTTGGGATTTGTGATTTAACATTTTCCTCCTCATTTATGCTGCATTTCCGTCCTACAACCTTTATCAGTGTGCAGTGCATATAGAAGGTTTCATGCTTATAATAAATAATTTAATTAGCCTGTGATGTTTTGTGCCAAATGCAGGCTTGAGTGATACAAATTAAACTCTGGATGAGTTATAAAATGTTTATGAATGAGTAGTTTTCTTTGCTGTGAGTGTAAAATAATAACCAGTTTTAAGGAAATATAACTGAAGAATGGCTGACCAAAGGGCTTTTTGTGGTCACCCTGCAGTGCTCCTGTCTGGGAATTATGGGCCTGTTGGACAAATCCTGCAGGATGCAAGTGCAGCTACAACAACCACTTGTAGGATTTATAACAAAAATTTAATTTTTAGCTTATTCTCTGTGAAATTTCAGTTGGAGGTCCTTGAGGGCTACTTTCTTAAAGGATTGCAGAAATTAAGAAGAGTATTGTTATTACAAATAAATATAAATGTATTAGGTAAAACAATTGTAAATAAAACACACACTCATGAGTGTTTAGTTCAATTAGAAGAGGTTTACAGAGATATGAGGCAAAAATAATAAGCACTAATTTATTTAGCTCATGGACAGCAAAGAAATAAATAGGAATTAGAAAGGTGGGACAAAGCTGTGGCTGCACCATGAAGAGACACAGGTAACTTATTACATTTGGTTGCCATGTTTATTTATGCAAGGTATTAATGGTTCATTTTCATCATGGAGAATATTTAATTCAGTGAAATTTTAAAAAGTGAAATACATGATTCTGGGTTGAAACTCTGCCATTCAGCTGAATAAAAATTGCAAATGCAGAAGATCCAGATGTAAAATTTAAATTCTCAGCAAGACAGGATGATTTCTGAGGCAGTGTAAAATTATTTTCTCCTGTCTACTATATGCTTTTGCTTCTTCCTCTGTATAAGCTTGAAAGTTCTATTTCTTACATGCCAGAATATTTCCTCCCCCCAGCGTTACCCTTGCTGTTGTGATTGCCAGCTTGCTCAGGACTTCATGCTTCTAGGATTTAATGAAAAAGCATTGATGACCTCTAGAGTCCATAGTCAATATCAGAGAATGCACTTGCTAGCTTTTCCTATTACAGGCAGGATTTCAAGCACTGAACTAGGTAATGAATTATCCATAGAAACAGAGAACATTGTGACTAGGCAGGCTGGAAATCAGCCATGGTATTAAAAAGCAGCTGCAGGAAAGGGCTTTTTCCATTTTTTCTTTCATGTTCCATGCAGGAATTAATGTTCTTCTTGCACACCACACATGACGCATAATGAGCAAGTAAAACATAAAAATAGTGCTAAGAGTTGCATACACCTTGAGCACCCAAAGCAGGGAGTTAAACCCACCTGGAGTGTAGGACTGGTGTGAGTAATGATGATGAGAGTGTGTTACAAAAATATGCAAAATGAAGATTGCCTGGCTGTCTTACATGTTTCAGTTATATACCTTTAATGGTATGTAATAATCTATAAATATGTACATTTAGGAAGACAGGTCTGCTTCCTCTGCCCGGAGTGGTTTTCCCTGGGGAGACCTCAGCCTTGCAGCAACTGAGGTGATGTGCAAGGCATCCTGCACTCATTGGGTTTGTTTTTCATGACCTCACGCAAGGCAACATAGAAAGGTTACCTTATTTTTGAAGTTGGAGATACCTTTTCTGGTTTAATTCAGCCTTGTTAGTAAAAGCAATTAGAAAAATATGGGTACATTGAATGTTTGAGAGTGTAAATCAATAGTGGAGGAGGGGAGGTTTCCTCAAATGTGGCAAGTGGCTTCACTGGAGCAGTAATATCAAACCTCTTCCAAGTTCAACAAAGCTCAGATAGCAATATGGTATTTATTACATATTTTTTCACAACTGTACTGTTGAAAGGTAACTGGTAGCTGCTAAATGATCTAATAATGACCATGCAAGTAATACTTATGTTTCAGTGAAGTACAACTCCTACTGACTGGTTGGAGCTTTTATAATCAATTTATAAATGAATTTCTTTTCATCTACTCTCTTTCTTTTTGCAGTGAAGTAAAATCCATAACATTCAAACATGGTCTGTACTTTGCATTCCCTTAACTAACTCTTACACTTTCTAGTATGAAAAGAAATGCATTTTACGGATTTTTTTTTTCCTGCTGTGAACTTTCATAAGCATAAGAGTGATAACAAATGTGTGCTATTTGGGGTTTTTCCTCATCTGTTTTGAAAATCTCCAAGCCTGTAACTGCTGTGATGAAGATGCCCCTGGCTATGGCAGGTTTTCCATGGGTTTTCTAGAGCTGCACAGCACTGATAAAGTGTGCCTCAGTTTCTGTACTTAGGAGCTGGGAGGCAGTGTGCAGAACAGCCCAGTGAAACATCTGCCTCATTTCCAGAAACCCCGGGGCAGTGCCAGGCTCAGCTGAGCACAGAGCAGGATGCCTGCTGCCACCTGCTCTCCCCTGCTGTCCCTGCACTGCCTCAGCTCAGTCTGGTGTCTCCCAGTGCTGCCCAGGCTGGCGCAACCTGCTTTGCTGTCAACAGGCCACAGGCAGTGTTGGGAGAACCAAAATTTCATGCATTTTATGAACATCTCAGCACTCCGACTAGCAGCGAGTGCCAGCATGTACTGTACTTGGTTAAAAATTTCTCCATACACCCAATGTTTTCTTTCGAATCATTCCTGCCATTCTTCTGAATTTTTTCTCTTTTGTAATGACTATCTCCTTTGTTGTCTATTCACAGGCTGGTTTACAGACCTACTGCTTCCTAGTGTTTGCTGGCATCTGCTTTGCAGGAGCCACCTACCTGTTTTTTGTCCTGCCTGAAACAAAAAATAAGACATTTAATGAGATCAGCCAAGCATTTGCCAAAAGGAATAAAGTAACTTTAGAAATGCAAGAGATGAACCACTACCCAGGGGAGAGGAAATCAAATGAAGAACACGAATCAAACTTCACTTCTTCAGTGGACAATGGGGAAACCAAAAAAGAGATTGTATAAACCGAGGATGCTCTTTCAGGGGATGGGGGAAAGCGTGCTCTTTTCATTTATAGCAGTGCACAACTTGTATAATTTTATGACATCATGACCTGCTTCCCCCTTGAAAATGTTCTAAGTGAGTATGGGTGAACTCATTAGCAGCTGGGCTAAGGGTTGAGACAATGAGGGGTGGGAGGGGCAGCAACTGATAACATAAACAAGATGGAGTTTCCTTGGCACCTGTGAAGCAAGCGCTGTGGTGAGTGGGATGGGGAATACAGACTGGGAGACGTGAAGTGGCAGTGGGGAGCCAGAGTTTTGAGCTGCAGCTGGCTGAGCACCTCAATGTGCTCACAGAGAAGTGTGCATGCTCTCTCCAAGAGGAGGAGGAGCCAGGGACACGGGAGGAAATCACAGTGGCAGTCTGCTGAGAAGCAAACCTGAAATGGCACCAGAATGTATTTCTGCACGTTTCCCAAGATGTCATTCAAGCTTCCCATAAGAACTGACATGACACTTCCCTGACTTCCCATTCCTCTTTTAGCTATTTTGACTTTGAGTTGCATTGTTCAAACATCTCCCACCTTCCCACAAATGGGCAACTCTGGGTCCTGATGAGTTTCCTTGTCTCACTTGCAAATCTTGATTCACTAGTAACAGAATTGTCTCTAGTTTCTGGGTTTGCTGGTACTGCATTTCTCTGAAGATATATATTTACATAATTTTATTTTTTTAAATAAACTTAGAAGCTTTAATATAAAAAGAAAACTAAACCTCTTGGTGAAGAGAGAGAACTCTGATGGTATGTATAGGGCATAGTATTGAAACAAAAATTCAGGCTTGAAGCATTCCAAGGGTTGGGATTTTTAAATTGTTTTGTTTCTTTATTGGTTTTCTTTTCAGATTCCTTTTAAAACAAGTCTTAGGAGCCCAAATTTCCTTTGGACCTGATAACTTAATTTTTAACACTCAGATCTCTGCAGAGGATTTTGAGTGCCTATTTCTTAGTTAAACACTAATTTTTATTTGGGCATTAGATTCTGAAGCCCCTGGCCTAGTTCATATTAATAAGTTTCTAAGCTGTCTAAAGCTTTGTAAAACTGCTTCATTTCATGAGAGAAAGACTCATCAGGCTCTCAGTGGTTCAGTAAGCAATTCATGGGATTTTTTTCTTAATGAATGTCATCTTTATAGTTTGTAATTTTCATAACAGTTTTTCTTGATCCCTCTAGATACCTGGATGTTGAGAGGTATTAAAAGTTTTTAAATTAAATATCTGCTTTATATGAAAAGTCAGCAAGTCTTTGAACTGTTCTCAGTTAGGAGTAGGACACAAGAAGAAAGTACAGCATGTAGGTAGAGTCAACTGCTTCCACAAGTTATATTTACTAATCTAGAAGTTCATGCATTTGGAGCATTTTTGCAAGAAAATTTGCATATATATTCATATATGTATGCATATATGAATATATATATTCCAAGTATAGATACATATTAATATTCAATGGCTTAATATTAGTGGCTTTAAGGGGAAAGAGGATAGATGGAGACTGGATATTAGGAAGAAATTCTTTACTGTGAGGGTGATGAGGCACTGGAGCAGGCTGCCCCTGGAATTGTTCAAGTCCAGATTGGATAGGGCTTTGAGCAACCTGCTCTAGTGGAAGGTGTCCTTGCCCATGGTGGGGGATTACAGCAAGATGACATTTAAGGTGCCTTCCAACCCAGGCTATTCTATAATTCTGTGATTTATATTCATATATATATATATATACATGCACAAAGGATAATTATTTTCTGGTATCTTGGGGGGATTGTTTGTATTTCTCCAAGTGATAAGCTGGTTTTTGTTTTGTTCTGTGCTGTAAATTACACTGTAAATTAAAATCAGAGATCCCAATGCTCAGCTGTTACACTAGTTTATGTATACAGTTTTTTGTATACTGTGATTTATTTGTACGTGGCATATTTACCACAGACATTGTAACCTGACCTAATAGGGCAATTACATTACTAGATAATTGACAAAAAATTGATGGGTGCTTTTATGCCAGATTTTATGTGGTTTCTTTTTTTTTTTTATTTACTGGGATAGAGATACAGCAGTAAGAAAATGAAATATAAATGAGAAAGAGAATTAAGAATGAAACATTAAAAATTTATGGGTGTGGTGCTACTATTAAGAAAGAGAGGAAAGCAGATTATACTAACTGACAGTCACAAATGGAAACTAATCAAATACTGTGGAGAAAACTGAAGAAAAATATTCTTTAAATAACCACTTGTAAAATTTTATATACAGCAAATGAAAATATTACCTTTCAGTGCCTTTAGTTCCCTATTCCAAGAGTTACATGAGGCTTGCAAAGTGAATGGCTATGCAAACATTGAGTGTGAATTCCAGCCCTCCAGAAAATTTTATGAAAAATTTATTCCTTTTTTGCCTGCAGGGCAAGACTGGCAAATTCAGACCCTCTTTCTCAGACTGAGAATTACCTTACTTTGTAGTTAGGACTACTAACATGGTATGATGAGATCTGCTTAGAGCCAAGGTGGCAAGATTGGAAACCAATATTATTAAAATGAGAAGAATTTAATTGTTTGTGCTGTTCATTAATGTACATTATAGACCCTGTTGAAAATGTTACCATTGGATAACTTCAATTAAACATCATGCTGACCTGATACAGCTGTTGTATCAGAAATGAGGACTCATCTTACATTTGCCTACAGTTGCAAAGCAAAGTTGGAGCCCAGCTCTGAATGCATAGGTAGAGATGTCTTGATAGAGTTTCCTATCGCGGCCCAGGGGCCTTGTACAGCATGAGCAGCAAGGGCTCATGTTTTCATGTCTGCAGTCCCATTTGCCCTCCTCCTGTCCTACCTGAGATGGGCACACACTTTCTGTGTGGCTGCAAAGCGCTGCTACAGACCGGGTATGGTGTGGGACGAGGCGTCCATGTCTCACCAGATTTTTGTTGTCATCCATGTTCAAAGCAATTCCAGGCCAAGCTCGTGCTTTGTTCACTGGCCAGGGAAGTGTCCTCTTCCTTGGGCTGTGGAAGTTTCAGATGTGCCAATACTTCCTTAACTTTCTCGTCTCTGACCCTAATGAGAGTTTTGTGTTATTCTTGAAGTTGTTCCATAAAGCTTTTTTCCATTGTTGCGCTGCTATAATTTCTCCAGCAGTGAGAAGACAACATGGAAAATATCAGCAATTTATCGTTTATTTTTTCTTATTGAATGTATCAAATTGTCTATAGCCTGTGTGCTTGTCAGCAAGTGTTGTGTGGCGCCACATTCCCTCTTCCTATCTGACATGGGGTGAGGTGATATTTATGGGTACCACAAGTCTGTGTCTATGTCCATGCACAGCGAGTGCAAAATAAACCTTTGGAATAAAATTAAAATGAGTTGGATATTTTTCTGGGTAAATCTGAACCACCACACGTGCCCATGTTTAATTCCCTGGGGTTTTGTATGTCCCAGTACAAGACTATTTAGTCCTGTGTCTGGATGAGCCAAGTCATCGTGAACTCCACAGCTGGGTTGGTGGGAATTAAGGGAAGAAAATGGTCGCTGAAATGGTATACTTTTTGAAGCATTATTTATATTTTGATTCTCAAATCACATTCCGCAGTTCATTCTTTCCTATGTTTATACTGGGCTTTAGAAACAAAAATGCAGACAACAGTGTGAGGAAATTTATTGAAACTGGCTAGTGGTAGTAATAAATGTTTATAAGAATTGTTGAAATTGGTGAGACTTTTTGCAGAAAGTTGTCATTTGCAATGTATGAGTTTGTGTTGCTACAGCTCTACTTTTTGATGAGAAATTCAGTCAAGTGACTATTTCTGCTCCATGGATATGCAAAAACTGAAATCTGAAATATGTATAAAAAGTTGAATTTCATACTTCAGCTTTTGAAGCCAATTTTTACTCCACAGAGATCTGCTTTCTAGTGGGGGAAGATGTGAGTAATAATCCATATGGGATAATTTTCATCTTCAGAGTAAATTCTAAAAAAAAGTAAAAAAAAAAAAAAAAAAACCAAAAAAACCCAAACCAAAAACCAAGCAAAAAAAAACCATCTCCAAAACCAACTGTTTGATATTTTCTTTCTTTCATCTGACTATTTTTACATGCTTTTCCTTACAGACATCACCATATAAACTACAGGAGCTCATATCACCTCACACAGCAGGAAGAACAAATCCAAGTAAAACATTCTTAGGAAACGCCTGTGGACTTTTCCTTTCAGTCTAACTTTAGTAAATAGAGTTCAGATAAAATCTAAAAATCTGAAATGCATAGGCCCAAACTGAAGCAGGTTTGTTAAGGTAAACATTTATGCTGTTAAAATGTTCAGGTTTGAGTCCATACTTAATTCTCTCTACAAGTGATTTTAATTGAAAGTGAGCTCTGTGGAAAGGTGAATTTCATGGCAAGTGCTTGGTACTTGGACTCCTAATCAAGTTATCACAGCTCAGTAAGCAATCATGCATAACCTGAGTCACTAGAGCCCTCTTCCTTGCCGGCGAGGTTGCATTAACCTTGCTTTTGCCATGACCTAAGAGAAACATGGGCAGTGGATAATTGAGCTGTTTTTTGAGATGTTCTTGCTAAAGCTTCACTGCAATTAAACTCTTTTAAACTTGGATTTTGAGTTTTAAAATAAAAAGTATGCAAGAAAATCTTTCAGGAGTCATTTTCACAGTGAATAGTGAAGTCAGCAGGAATCTTCTCTAGTGGTTTCAACTACACAAATTTACCCAAGAAAGACACTGTATACGTACAGGAATTCTAAGTTTGGGAAACTCAGCACATTTTTATCTTCTTTAGATGGTAAACCAGTGGCTTGTTTTCTCAGTCTAGGAAAATAATGGTATAATTCAAAGTCTGCAAAAGCACTGATCTGAGGCATTGTTTCTGATTTTGGGAGCAGGGGTTGGTTGGTTGGTTGGTTGGTTGGTTGGTTGGTTGGTTGGTTGGTTGGTTGGTTGGTTGGTTGGTTGGTTGGTCGGTTGGTCGGTCGGTCCGTCGGTCAGTTGGATGAAGATTTGTTGGGGTTTTTTTTAAGAGAATGCTTTTAGTCTGGCTCAGACACCAAAGCAGAGTACCAAGCACAACATTGTTGGTGTGGTTGGCTGGGAATAATCTTAAGATTATTCCCAAAAGGTAAAAAGCCAAATATAACTCTGTCAGACCCTTGAAACACAATCCATTAAGAGCATGAACCTGCGAATGTAGGAGGTAATTTGTCTGCTGCTGTGTAAGGTGCCATGCAAAGACATTGATTTCTGTTTAATTTTCTCTTGGTCCTCTCAGTTTAAAAAGTCGATCAAGCTAAATGCAATGCTCACCTCTACATTTTTTCCACCTCTTGTTTCTGACTTGTTCCACACAATTATGTAAAATTTTTACATTTCACAGTTGAAAACCAGAAAGCAATAGTTATGTAGGAAAAGCAAGCATGCCAAAGATTACAAAAGTGATAAGTGCAATTTTCCGTACAGACTGACATTTTCAAAGATGAATTCAAGAGTTAATGCTTTAAATCCAAATTTCATATAATTTCATCTCTTTGAATTAACCTCCACTGTCTATGTATATGCATATGTGTATATAGAGAGAGACTTTTATGTTATCCCACAGGAAAAGTTCAGCAGCTTTACTTCTTATACGTAAAATGAATTGGACCATTTGAATACTATACCAAGTTGTGAACTGGACAGGTCAGACACACTGGGACTCAGACACTTCTATTAACAAACTTAGCAAAAGTTTGCATTGATCTTAGGTTGGAAAAATTGTCTAGCAAGGCTCTCTCCTTTTGGTCAGCCTTAGATTTTTTATTTCCACTTTTCTAAACTGCTAGGGAGAGACTGTGATGCTAATTTGCGTAAATTTATTTTGAAGTTTCAAAGGGAAACATCAAAACTATTTTCATCCAACTAGAGAACAATTTGTATTGAAGACCCTCAAGAAGCAGCATGTACTAGCATAGTGCTCAGGCTGGGCCAAGCTAAATATACTCTTCCAGGACCTGGTGATTCACTTTGTACACCAGAATCTTTCAGCCTTTCAGTAGGGAGGCCTCATTGCCACCCCTCCTTTCTTGTCCCTCCTCTGTCCCCACCCTTCCCTGACATGGGCTGTGCTTTGCCTCTAGGTGCGCCAGCACATCTTTAGAAGCAGCATTTTCATCCACTGACAAGTGAGAGTCTCAAGAGGCAGAAGGGAGGGGTCACCTCTCAGTGGGATGAAAGGGTGGCACTATGCAGCCATGGCTCTCTTGCAGACAGGTACAGCTGCACTTTTAAACTTCTTTTCTGGACTTTAGATAGGCCATGAACAATGCAACTGCAAGGAAGGTGGAAGAAACTTGGGAGCTTGTGACTGGGCAACTGCTGACAGATGAAATCTGTGTCTGAGGAATCATCCAAATGGCTTGCTGCTCTTGGTTTAATTAGTATAAAACACATAGGCACCTGAGGTATCCCTCTGAGATAACAGTAAAAGCACTGCTCACTTTGCAATAGTAATCAAAGAAAACAAAGGACAAAGGAATAACAGTGGACATCACAAGAAAAATCTAATATTTCAAATTAAATTAATTCTAATGGAATATCAGTTAAAAATAAACATGGCCAAGAAAAACAGGATGCTAGACAGATGGCTTATTTTCAGTACATGACACCTATTCAATGAGCAATTAAAAATTAATTTAAAGGTAATAGAAAAGTTCAGAACTGCATAACCAAAGCTGTAGAATTCATTAGCACAAATTAGAATTAATGAATTATTTTAGGAGTAGGTATTTAAATCTATGATAACTTTCATATTTAGGTTAGGTACCAGAAATAAGGAAAAGCTATAGCTAATAAGAGCTAAGAAATTTCTCTAAGGAGCTGAATTGCCTATAATTGGCCATTAGATCACACTCTCATCTTCTTTTCAGATGTACAGATAAATTATGGACACAAGCTGATGCTTTTCTTGATCACTGCTCAGACATGCTGCTGTCACAATTCTTACAGGTTGCACTGAGCACTATTTCCTTATCCACAATAAAACAGAAGTGGGGAAACACCAGCATTACCCAATTAAAAAAAAAAAAAAAAAAGAAAATAGACTTGAGGAAGCTGGGGATAGAGGAGGGACAAGAAGGGAGGGGCGGCAATGAGGCCTCTCCACTGAAAGGCTGAGAGATTCTGGTGTATGAATTGCATCACCAGGTCCTGGAAGAATATATTTAGCTTGGCCCAGCCTGAGCACTATGCTAGTACATGCTGCTTCTTGAGGGTCTTCAATACAAATTGTTCTCTAGTTGGATGAAAAGAGTTTTGATGTTTCCCTTTGATACTTCAAAATAAATTTAAGCAAATTAGCATATAAGTCTCACATTGTTTCAAAAAAACCAAAACCCAAGCCCCAAGTTGTTTCCACACTAGGGAGCTTTCATATTAAATTTGAAACCTTATGCTCGTGATAACCATTGGGAAATTGTGTTCTGAACTTTATTAGCTCCTTTAAAAGCTTTGCTACATTTTATTAATTCAGCTTTTGCACAGCTGTTACTTGGTAGAAGTTTCAGCCTCTTCTCATTGTTCACAACCTTAGCTAATAAGCATGAGAAATGAACTATAGTAAGACAGAAAAAAAGTTCTAACAATTCAGCAATAGTAGGAGGGGAATCAGCATGTCTGGCAAGCTTGTGTGTTTGCTATGAACCAGGACAGCTGGCTCTGATTATTTAAAATTATAAGAACTTAATAAGTAGGTTTTCCAAATATTCTCAAACTATTTAGTAAATGGGGTCAGCTTTGTACTCCAAAGTAGCAACTTGAAGAGCTTCAGTCCAAAGGGAGTAGGTGATGTTGGCACTCAGGATGTAGGTGGTGCTGAAGAGATGATCACTCTGGAATTCAAAATTGTTCTCAGTTCTAAGACAATTTTTGGTTTAAATTTAGAAGTGACAGAAAATTGTAACACATCATACATGCTTTCATTGTCATTAAGTTACTCAATACTACTTAAAAATCAGATTTTGAAGGCAAAGACATTTCTTTTATCTTTCAAATGAAAGACAGTGATAATGTTTTCTTCTGTACACAATATTAGATCATGGACACCTATTTGATGGCCACTTTTGATCCATTATACCCTGAACAGCTTCACCAGGTGAACAATAGAAAGCTCTTTCCAGCTCCACTTGACAATTCAATGTCTTTTATGTTGCTCATATTTCAGAATAAAAAGGAAAATACCAAAATAGTCAAATGTTAAAGCCATTCAGCTCTGGAGCTCCACACCATAGTTCTTGGAGAGATTTTACCATTAAATATTGCAGGTGGGATCTGAAGTAGGAAATGCTTGGCATTTTGCCCTTCCCTGTCATCACGGGCCAGGATTTCACTCAAAAACCTTTACACAGCACTGAATATTCACGAAAAATGCTTCTGGTGGTGAGAGAATGATGGATAAGAAACACAAATGAGAGCTAGTCATAAGGTTAAAAATTAGCAGGACTGGGTCATTGTTCAGTAAACAGCAGATATTACCAATCTCCCCAGTCTATGGTCCTACAGATTTACTGTGGAGCTAAGCGGGATAATACTGCTGCCACCTAAGAAGAGTGAAATTAAAACCATCTCTACAAGTTGCCTTCTGCTTTGAAAATATGCTCAGTAGGAATTAGTACAATGGCCAGATTTGCCCTCGGCATTTATCTGTAATATTTTATCTGACCTACATGCACAACTTGACCAGCCTGTGATCTGCCCTCCTTAGAGCTGACTGGGTTTGACCAAGCTCCTAC
Organism: Phainopepla nitens; assembly: GCA_013400175.1. Lineage (NCBI taxonomy): Eukaryota > Metazoa > Chordata > Aves > Passeriformes > Bombycillidae > Phainopepla > Phainopepla nitens. Next base: position 358,908 of record VXBQ01011975.1, on the reverse strand, counting down.
ACAGTGTCATTGCTGGCAGCAGGTCACAGATCCACTCCCTCTCCCTCAGCTTGGCAGAAGTGCTTGGTTTAGTCCTTTCGCAGTTACTTAAAGTACAAAAACTTTAAAATTTATTGAGATGATACATGATAAATGCCTCATCCGCTCTATGACATTTTGTGCTTCATATTTATGAAATTCAATAGTTGCTTTATTCTCTCATTTTTGGTGTTCTCTTTATTTGTATATGTGGTTTTAATAGCAAAAAAAATCCCACCCTTGCCTCTTCCCGAGCTTTAGAAACCTGGGAGATCAGATTCTCTTGCATTAGAAAACAAAATTTTAAAAAATCTTGTGTAGTATTTATTTAATAAATCATCAGATAACATTTTCACAACACCCTTCAAAGTCTATGCTTTTGTCAGCTGGACAATAGCTAGGGAGCTATCAGAGAAAAAGGAAGCAGCAGCATAAGAGCAAAGGTCATAGAAGTTCACAAAGGTGTTGAAGCAGGAAGAGTTCTGCTTCCCCAGCTTCCCCAGCTGCTGCTGTCCTGGAAGGAGCCAGCTCACCTGCAGGACAGCTCTGGGGGCTCTGAGGCTCCCACCACAGCACGAGGAGGAGCAGACCACTCTTCCTTGCTACATTCTGCTGATGTTTCCAACGGCTTCCCAGACAAAAAGCAGACTGTGAAGGCGTTGTGAGAAGCAGAGATAGCAGCTAAATGCCAGGCTCTGCCCAGCCAGGCCCTGCCAGCTGACCCTAAGGGTTAGCACATTAGAGTTAACACACAGCATAGGTGCCTACAAATATTTCTGGCCCAAGGAAAAATCATTACTTGGAAAAAAATTATGTGTAACGCTGAAAATTTGGGTTTTCTTCAGGTATGATAGCCCAGTGACAATGACACTGCAATCATATGCCAGTTTAGTTTTGGTTAGACCTCACTGTTATTTGGTAGAGCAAACAGAGTTCTGTCACTGTGGTGACTAATGACTCTGCATCAGATGTATACCAGTGCAAAGCAGAAGGAAAACCATGCAGTAGACAGCTAGATGTTAGTCAGCTATTCCTTGTATGCATTCAGCAGAGTATGAAGGATGCTAACAGACTTTAAATATCCTCTGCTGTTACGATGGCAGTCCATCTTTTAAAATAATGATTTTCAGATAATTGCTCTTTCCAAATGTTTCGACTGCAATAAATTCAATTAATAGTTATGCACAGAGAAACAAAGACCTCAGACCCAAGGAGAGTCTTACTTATGGGTCAATAGTTATGACCCATAATTATTTGGGAATGAATCACATAGCTATCACAATGGCTATGTGATTCATTCCCAAAATTACATGTGCAGAGATCTTTTTATTCAAAACAGAGAATGTATACAAAAATATCCTTTCATTTTAATAATTGTATTCAGTTACTAAATCCATTCCTAGAATAATGGAAATCATATGCAGCATAGGGGAATAATTATATATGTATTTTCATGCAGATTTCTTTATATTTAGATGATTTTATATATATATAAACACACATAAATGCATATAAAATACAACTTTATGTGCTGTATAACTTTTTTTTCTATTTCTAGTGGCAGTAATTCAGTAAGCTGTATCTCCTTGCACATGTGGATCACACGTCTTTATTAAATTGCACAAACTGAAGCATTTCTCCAGTCCAGTTCACAGATTTATGAATTATTTATGCATCTGTCAAGAGTTTAGTTATTTGCTTTCTTTAGTTAGAAAGGAGAAGTTCAGGAAATCATCACTGGAATTGTTCTAGTCCTTCAAATAGAAATGCAACTGTGTACAATCAGTGAAGAAGGGATTCCAGGTCCCTGCTGCTTTGGCTTTTTCTACACTTACTCCCAGTTATTGATACAAAGTTTGTCATACCTCTGTACTTCTGTGAGAGCTGTCTGTGCAAATCCAGGACCAAATAATGATAACAAATAATAATAGGCAAATCATAGTTCTTGCAGAACTTAGAGCAGCTTAAAAAGCCACTGAAACTAAGTTTTTGTTAATTATTTTCAGTCAAGTCCTACACAGAGCATATTCAGAAATTCTCACACAGTTTAACTAGCAGCTTTGAATGCCTCATGAATTTTTATGATCTTGTTAGTACTGAAATAGTGGCGTCCTTTCTATATTGCTTACTTATATCGTCAGTAGAATGAGGAGTTATATCAATCTATTGATGCCTACATCTTTTTATGTACTCTAGCAAAATGTGCATAGAAAATAATGTGATAACACAGATTCAGAGTTTTTGGGGATTGACAGCTACAGCCTGGGTTTCTACGTGATAAGATGGCTCAGGCACAGTAAGCCTTTTTTTAATTTAGTCTCTCAAGCAAAATCCACTGTTTTTGCAACAAAATGGAACTGTTCTCCTTGTTTGAATTTGCCAAAGAACTTTAGAGCTGCTCATTGGGTGCTCTCAGCCTGCCTGACCAGGTTAAAATCCTGGCTTCTGATGAGTGCTTTCAGGGCATTGCTAAGGATTCGGAGGGGGAAAATCATATTGTTCAGCCTACATGTTGACTCCAAAATGACACCAAGGCATTGAGAACATCATTTTTCTTAGTCTCAGCTGCTCCTTTTAAGCACATTTCTCAGGCATATTCTCCCCACATAGTTCCAACCCACTCCTTGTACTATCCACAATTCCATAGTTTTCTGCTTTCTATCAGTTTATACACCACTGGTGCAAACAGGTTTGGGATCCTGCAGACTTTTGATGAGTACTGTGATTTACACAGTTTCACTCCCACTTCAAGCCCAGCACCTATGTGTTTGAGCCACTGCTCAGGGTTCATAAGGAGGTGCAGTTCAGTCCTGCAGGCCAAAAAACAAAGCTGCGCTGGTGAGAAATGAAACCAATCCCCAGAATCCAACAGTTACAGAATCATTTAGGTTGGAAAACACCTCTAAGACCATCAAGTCCCACTCTTACCCAGCACTGTCAGGCTCAACACTAAACCTGGCACATCTACGTGTCTCTTAAATACCTCCAGGGGTGATGACCCTACCACTTTCCTGACAACCCCTTTGGAACAGGCTGCCCAGGGAAGTGTCTGAGTCTCATCTCAGAGATTTTGAGGGAGAAGCTTTTGTGGTGCTGACAGACATCAGCCTCTGAAGAAAGCCCCCCCAGGCCTCAGCATAAAGAAATCCACCACACAGAGAAAAGCCATGTATATAAGAGGTTGCTGCAGAAATGGAAGACAAAAACTGTGCTCTTGCTGGATTCAACAAGAACTAGTGGGGTTCAATTGTAATTTCTTTTTTTTTATACCAGCAAGGTCAGCATGACAGTAGAGTCTGTGGGAGTTGAGGAAGGTTTTTGCCTGATTGTGCTAAGAAATAAATTGCAGAAAGGTGACTTAGTTGCCACTAATCCCTCTCTAACAAGGCACTAGGCTACTTCCATGGTTCTCCCGTGGCCTTTTGCAACTGTTTTCTGGTGCTCATACGTTCAAACTTCTGGACTAAATCATTGGCAACAAGGCAGGATAAAACCTTTATCACAACAAGACTATGAACAGTCAGAAATCACATAGTGAGTAGTAAGGTAATTACAATTTTTCGTACTCTATAAATGCCCTGAATCCCCCAACCCTGGCTGGGAGTGAGAAATATGCAGACACAGGTGTTTCTAACTCCACGTGGAATAGTCTATGCTTCAGCTCCCTGCATCCTTTTCTTTTTTTCCACACGATAATCAAAGCCTTTCAGTGCAATTTTCTTAACTGACAGAATACAAGAGGTAATTGTTGAATTTTTGAGTGACTTCACCCGTGTTAATCCATATATTTTTGTCTCCAGCAGAAGCATGCTGTACAGATAAGAGGGTTTTTATTTACTCAGAACTTATTTTACCCTGATTTTTTTTCAGTGCAGCAGAGAAAAAGACATAGCCATACTGAGTGTATCACTTCTAGATAATAGCTCTGCAAAATGGGCTACCTTCTCTGATCCATACATTATCCACAGAACCAGGGTTTAACTGTGCTCCCCCTGGCTGATGGAAAAAGTACAAGAAAGGAAAACAGTAGGAATCAGGAAAAGTTTTAATTAGCATCTAAAATTCAAAATGCTACACATATCAGTCTGGAAAGTCTCTAGTGATTACACCTGAGCATCACAATATAGAAATGCCACAGCACTCAGTTACACTGTGTTTTAAAGCCATGTGGCAAAAAAATAAAATGAAGTTGATGCTAAATAATTTTATTCTCTTGGCTCAACTTTAGTGGAAGCAGTGATTTGTGTTGATACTCTGGAGCAGGAGATTCCAGTTTGTGTCATCTGGATGGAGCCAGTGGGTGGTGTAAATGTGCTCCTCACTAAGGCAGTGTTAAATGAACAAGCTCTACCAAAACCCATTGAGAGCCTTCCAGGTGCCTTGCTAGGCATTGGAACTTGGGAGGCACAAGTTAATCTTCCCAAATGAGTCACAAGAATATACACTCACACAATACCATGTTGAAAATAAACAGAAAATGGAGTCTCTTCAATATATACTCCAATATATACTCCAATTCCCAACATCTGCTCCACAATAAACATACTCTGCACAGTTGCTGAATATTAGTCCTTTCATCAGCAGCGGTAATCAACTTTGAATAGCTGACTATCTACTTCCAGTTGTTACATAATGCCTTACCTCAAATAGCTCTCTTGGAAGAGAGATACTCTATGAAATACATTTTAAAGATCACCTTTCAACAGCATCAACTAAAGCCAACGTGGTCATGGTCATAATGTCTGCCTCGGGGTGAGTGGTGCCCCATGACCTCTTTCAGCACCTCAGGTGTCACTGTGGCAATGGCTGACACCACACAACAGGCAATGAAGTTGTGCTGCTGCAAGAGCTACTGCAACAGTAAAGGGGGAAACGTGCCTGCAGGGAGGCTGGGAAAACTCAGGAACCCATCTGCAGTTGCTGCTCGTCCTCCTCGGAGAGCAGAGCCGCGGGACTCCCGAGGAGCTGCTTCATCTCCGCTCCTCATCTGCTCAAGGTCGTTTTGCCCCATCAGAGAGGGCATTTGGAGGCACGGGGAGATCTGATGGGTCTCCCCCTTATAAAGATTGTCAGATGAGGCTGAAAAGGGGCAGGGAAGCTGGCCGTGCCTATCACAGCCAGAGTGCTTCTGAGCAGCAGAATAAAACCGAATGCAGCACAGACTGCAGCAGCAGCAGTGGCTTGAGGCAGAAAGGACTCTGCACGTCTCTGGTCCCACTCTTAGCTGGGAGCACAGCAACATCCCCAGCTTACTTTTTGGCATGTAAATTTCACCATAATCATCTCTCAGGCTCTAGAAGCCCCCGATGCAAGTATATTAGCCAGAACCCCTTTTAGTGGCAGTGATCCTGGGGTGGAAGGGGCCTTCTCTCTCTGTCATGTCTTTCCACTATTGCTGCTATAGAAGGCATTTTGTGGTGCAATAGTAGCTAATCCACAGTTTATGGCCTATTCTCATCCTGGGCAGTTGCAACTTATCTGAATGACTGAAGAACTACAGGGAAAAAAAAAAAAAAAAACAACCAAAACAACTTTGACTGTAAAAAGAAAACAGAGCCCCTAAACTGCACCTAAAATCAGGGCAGTGGCCTGAGTTTTACTGTTCATAGAGTCTAAAAACATTCTTCTAACAGTATAAGAAAAATAAGGGCCAGTTTTAAAATTGTTTCCCACCCAGAGCCCAAATCCCACTTTTGGACTCGCGCTTCTTGTGCTCATCCACTGTTCACAGAATGACACTAGTGACGGGCAATATTTAATTAGTTGGATGTTTTCTTTTATAAAATACTAGTGATAAAGGACAGGCTTTTCAAGAGACCTTGAAAAGCATATGAGCAGTAACAGAGGTGGCTAGATTTTGACATGAAATAAATATGGCAAGTTGGGTCATGAGCATCTTTAAAAAGGGCTACCCTGTCAGCACCTGAGCAATGGGAAAAGGTCTGCAAGCAGAGTGGGTTTGAAATCTGTCTCTTCTAAATTATTCAAAATAGCTTTTAAATGTTATGGTTTCAGTTGGTCTTTAAGGAAGTAAACTCAAGTGCCAGCTTTTTGTAGCAAAGTTCCTGCAGTTATCAAATCTGCCTCATTCAAATTTCAGCCCAACTGCTCAGTAATCTAATAATCACTTTCCAATTTTAAAGGTTACACATATTAATTTTAAATAGAAAGATATGACACACAGGGAGAGAAATAAACCTGAGAATCCTCTAAATTATTCTTTCCCTGTCTTTCTTGACATCGCCTAGCTTTTCAGAGATACCAGGGTTGCTGGAGTCACACCTTTATTCACTTTATGCCAGGAATATCAGGCTGGAGAGCTGATAAATGTGTGCAGTTTGCACAAAGATTAAGAAAAAATGAGTACTACCTGGATGCCATGGTAATAAGTGAATGATAGCATTACATTGCTTCCCACCAAAAGTATTGCCCCAGCTGTAACCAGGGCTTGATGCAGGGCTTTGTTTCCACAGTCATATAATTAAATTTTAGATCAATAATTAAAAAAAAAATTAAAATAGTATATTCCTGAAATAAAATGATCCTCTAAATTCTGGTGAGACTCTAACTGCTATTGTGCCTAAATTTGCATATATTGGCCCTGGGTATATATCACTATAATGGTGATAAAGTCCTAGTATTTTACATCTTGAAAAAGAAATGAAAATTTAATGCTAAGGTGAGATGTGCAAAATTGAAACTTTCCTAAAAGGATTTTCATAGGGAGAAAAGATTTACAGGCTTTCCAAGAGACTGAGAGATATGCACAAAGGCTGCCCTTAGTCCTGGGGCTGCCTGCCTCCTGCCTGCTACTCAAACCATGTCCAGGGAGTCCTTCCCTCCTTTGGCTATAGGGCAGCCAAGAATGAGCCCCACCAGGTGAAAGTGAGCTTTTTTTTTTTTTTCTAAAACTGCCTCACAAAATGATACACGCTGCGTGGTAAGTGTAAGCCACCACAAAGCCACAGAGGTGCAATCCTTCTTCAGTGATCTGTACAGAAACTGGTGTCAAAAGACCAATCCTACACAGACTTGCTGATTATTGAACATCTGGTCTTGCACAGGTTACAGCCATGCCCATGCTTGAACAGAGCAGTACCAACCTCCATCCCTTCCTGATTTGAGCAGGAGCTTTATCCATGGCCTGACAGTTCAGCCCAGCCCCAGTGAGATGAGCTGGGAGAGAGAGCCCCAACTCCAGCCTCTCCTCCCATGCTCCTGAGCAACCAGGTCTAGTGGAAGGTATCCCTGCCCATGGGAGTGGGGTTGGAACTAGATGATTCTGAATGTTCCTCCCAATCAAAGCCATTCTATGATTCTATGGGGTTTTTTTCCATGTACTATTTACTTCGAATAAGTATAGGTTTATCCAGATGCCATTTTTTTCTTCCTGGATCTTTTTGTTGATTCCTAATCTTAATCAAGCTCTGCTGATTCTGTCAAAAGCAGACACTGAAGTGTAATGGTAATTATTGCCATTGCAAGCACAGATGATCAAACTATTCAGTGCACAAGATTTCTGGTTTTCAGGAAAAACCATCCCCATCGACTTATGGCTTTTATCTAAAAGTGCTTTTAAAACAATTTGGCAATGGAATAATTAGTATTGTTTTCACAACTATCAAAATCCCTTTTCTACTATCGTGTGATTTTCAGTGAGCACCAATAAATAAGCAAGAATGAAATAAGTAAATATTTGAGTGGTGGAGTTTTGAATATGTGGACATGTCTTTATTAATAGAGTTGAAATTTTTGGGATCAGGCCTCATGAACCTGGGTTTGTTTGGTCCCTTTTCCTGCCCTCTTCTAACACCACAGAATAGGTCTTGTAAGTTTTTTCTAATAATCTCTCCAAAGTTGGAAAAATCATAGAAACATAGAATGGTATGGGTTAGAAAGTACCTTTAGCATCATCTAATTCCAACCCCCTGCCATTTGCAGGGACATTTTTCATTAGTCCGGGTTTCTCAAAGCCCCATCCTACCCAGCCTTGAACACTCTCAGAAATGGGGCATCCACAGCTTTTCTGTGCAACCTGTTCCAGTGGCTCACCACCCTCATGTAAATATCTTCCTAATATCTAATGAAAACATGACATCCTTCAGCTTAAAATCTTTCCCCTTTGTCCTATTACTGTATGAGTAATCTATTTTAAGATGTTCTTGGGAGCAAATGAATCTAAGTCCTGACATCCACACAGCGCTACACCAAACTCTGGGTCTTTGGTCCTGTATGCTGTTCCTGGAATGCCAACATTCAAATATTTCAGAGCCAGAGACTTTTTAAAAATTAAGGTATGCATTGGATTAATGTACACACAGGCTTTGAACCACCTGGAATAAACTGACATCCTGTTATTTCCAAGCTACTTCAGACATAACAGTCAGGTATCTGGAACTGATTTCATTGTAACATTACAGCTGCCATGAAAAAAACATATTCTTCTATCATTTCATAAAGTATCTTATAGAATGTAATCAATGTGCACTATGGTCCACAATTTATTACCTACAAAGGCTTGAATTTAACTCCCAAAGCACATGCTGTTACTATACAATATAACACAAGTAATTTCTGAGATCATTCTCCTGTCCTTTAGGACTCAATTCAATGTTAGTAAATTCCCCACATGCTTCAAAACAAAAGCTGTGTAAAAGACAGTAAATGCTGCAGTTTGGCCCAAGTCCATTAATAAAATAATAAACAAAGGCAAAATTTATTGTGTACTGGAAACTACTTTTCAGATCACTTCAGAGAGGACATGAATCTGTTGTGCCAGAAAGGGGATAAATGTCTCCCTTAATATATATCTCTCTTTTCACTCCAATAGAGTAGCAGGTTATATTTAAACTCTAGAGGACACCATCACCTTGACCCTCTTGTTGGTGAATATATTAGCCCCTAAATTTGTTCCTAAACAAGTCAGTACTTATTAGGCTCTTGTCTAAAGCCTGACATTCATGAAGGTCTGCACACAAGTCCCATTTAACTCTCTAACTTGCACCTTTTTTGCAAAGCCAGGATTTGTGTCTCAATCGAAATTCTAATAGGTGATGTTCATGCCAGCTGCCTCGTCTCTAGTGGAAACCTCCTGCCATATCTCACTGCACACTGCCTGCTCCTCCCCACAGTCTTACAGAAAAGCTGCTGGTGGCACCCTCTGCCACTGCTGCCTCTGCTCCGGTCCATAGCAGGGACTCCTGCTGGCTGCACGGCCTCTGTGCACACATTTTCCTGCAAATCCCATGTGGGTCAAGTGCCAACAGAGGTGCACAGAGGAATGGCACTCATCTCAGTGAAATGGTCAAAAAAATAATAATATTCCTTATGTTCTCTGACAATTGAGTCTAGGCCTGTAAATTGAAAGGGAACATGCCTAGGCATACTCTAAATTTACCGCTGTCTAGCATAGAATCACTACAGATGTGCCTGGGTCAGTTTTGGCCCATGCTGACCAGCAGCCTCCCAAAAACTTCCCAGGCAGAGTCTGGGAGTTGGGGCAAGCCAAGGACTATTCCTGATAAACAGTTTCTCATTTCTCTGTCCTTCCATCCTTCCTTACACGAGATCAATGTGATCAGTACATGCATCTAGATAATAGGTCAAATTTCCCCACTTTTTGGAGAACATGTTTGTGTGTAACATCATCATATCTCTCACAAAAAGGTTATGCAAAATTTCCTGGTTTTTTTTGTCGGGGTTTTTTTCAATATGGAGCAGAAAAACAGAAAACAAATTCCAGGTTCACACTCATCAATGTTTTCCTATTTCCTGGTCCCTAAAAATTTTCCACTGGCTACAGATTCCTGTAGGACACAAAGCTCACTGGCAGGAAAACTGCTTTTCTTAGACACTTCCATGTAGCTTCTGAAATAACAGCTGATACCCCAGTGACCAGACACAGGGTAAAGCCTGTTGTCCAAGCACAGTACTGCAGTTTGAGGGTGAGGAGAGCCGCCCTTCTGTTCTCCACGTTTTTCATACTCCCTAAAAGACAACTGCCTTAATTCTTTGTGATTGTTAAATGCCAGGAGATGACTCATTTTGAACTAGCAAAAAAAAACAAGAAAGAAAATGCCAGAGTTCCCAAGTTCAGCATTCCAAAAATGACTTTCAATTTGACAAGCATGAGTGGAAAGAGCTCTTCACCAGACTTTGAACTGCATCTCTGCTTAGCTCAGAAGCAGCAAAGCACAGGTCAGGCCAGTGAAATATACAATGAAGAGTGAAACAGAGAACTGACAAGGCATTTGCATTCACAGAAGAAAAAGAGAGGAATCATTCTGACATAAATCTAAAAAACCAGATGAACATTTTTTTTAACAGGAATAAGAGGGGTGGTACACAACTCAGTCTGCCCCCTAGGAGTAAAGATGTTGCCATTCTCCAGAGTATCTCCAATGGTACATAAAGGAAAATCCTGAAAGCAAAATGAGATGATTCATCTCTCAGATGGGCATCTGTCTTGCTCAGAGCAATGCAGAGTAATCACTTACATTCCTGGAGAAGGTGTGCTGGGGAAACAGACTTATAAGCAAACTATCATCAGTTGAAGGTACTGTCTGGTGACAGTGAAGTTTTCTACATCTTGTAAGATTCTCAAGCCCTCAATCAAATTATTACATTCATATATTTCTGAAAGCCGTGATGTGGAATGATAGCCTTTCCAAGAACATTTCCTGGTTTGATTTCAACACTCTGGTAAAGAAAAATCAACTTTTCTAGAAAGGTAAGTTTGCACTCCTAGGGGAGGTTACATTCATGCTCAGGTGTAGCAAAATAAAACACTCACATTTTGGGCAGAAACAAACACAGCTTTAAAACAGAAATGCAACACAGCATCTATCACATACGGTGGGCATGCACTTTCTGTTGCACAAGAAGCCCAAAAGAACAAGATGTGGAAGAATGTAGGAAGTTATCTGTAATATCCTGAAACAAGCTAACAGGTAAAAAGTTGTAACTAGAACTATACAACAAATATAGTTTACTGGCTCTCTGGGCATTTTTGTCTTCACTTACTAATCTATCTTCCATTACAACCATAATTAACATTTCTAAATGTCAGCAGCTTTCAAAGAACCACTGTGTCTTTCAAAGTAAGTAGCTTAAAAAAAACCCATCTTCCCCAAAGTTCTTTAGTAATGCACCTCTGTTGCAGTAGTTGGTGTTTCATGATGATCAGGTGGAACCATTGTGAACTAGCATATTTTTATTTTATCTTTAATTAGCCATGAAGGCTCACTGCAGGTTAAGGATGGCTGCCCAAACTAGAGAAGTCAAGCTGAGGGACAGCCCTTCCTGTTGCAGAGATAGCAACAAGAGACCAAGGACAAAGAATTTGCAGACAGCTTCACTGAAGTAAGTTTTACATGGATGAGAACAGCTCCAGAGCAAGTGAGTGAATGACAGGATGACAACTAGATACAAAGATGTGGTTTTTTGCCAAATACCATAAAAATAGGGAAAGCCAGCAAAACATGCATGAACAGGAGTCTAGTGACCTCTTCTTTTAGCCTTTCCACAAGCCCAAGCTGAAAATTCCTGCAGTTGTACACAGCCACGTAGTATTTTGTAAAACCGAATGGAGAAAGAAAATCTATTCATAAGGTATCTGTCTTCTGTCAATTGCCTGTTACGGAGCAAGCCTACCTGATAAGGTAAGTCATGAACTTATGTCTTCTCCGTGCCTGGCAGAGCAGCATGTACTGCAGGGGCATTTTAATGGCTTTAAACCAAAAGAGAGCAGGTTTAGACTAGATACTAATAATAAATTCAGCAACAATTCCATACCTCTTAGCCATGGCTTGCTTCATTCTGAAGATCAAAAATCCCAAACACAGCTGCAAAAATTTGCATCATATAAAGATTTCCTAGTGGCCAGCACCTGAGTATAAAATATCCAGGCAGGAAAACCACACCTGAGCTGCTATGGTCTAAGGCCACTGAAGGACTTTGTGCCTCCGGGTGAGGGAACACTGCCCGGCCTCCAGGCTGAAGTACAAATGGACAGGTGTCTGGCTTCCACACTGTGGGAGGACTCCCCAAAAGGGATACACAAAAAGCCCACAGCACGTGGAAGAGAACTGTCCAGAGCTGGTGCCAAATACGTGTTCTTGGATTGAAGCTTGGACCTCAATTCTGAACTGTAAGATGGGTGACAAGCTTTCAAGCTTTGGGGTCCAGAGACTGAGATCTGCTGGGAACATGTCAAAGAGCTCCTCTGAGCTCATTCCCTTCTCTGTCTTTCACCTGGCATACAGAAACCTGGTTAAAGCACAGCAAGAAAACCTGGATTCATTGTTTTACTTTTGTGCAAGACAGGATGTTCAAATTTCAGCTTTGCAGGAGAAATTTAGATAAAGCTGCTACACGTTTCTACAACATTGCTTAGGCTTCTGGGGACATGCCCTAGGCATCTTCTTGATCTTTATCCCTTCAAACTAAAGGAAAAAATGTGTCTTTCTAGCCCTAACTAGGAATTGCTGTGTTGCCAGCTCTTCAGTTCAGCTCATGACTCAAACCTGACAATCACAAGAAAGTCACCTTCTAGTCTAGGTGAAGCTAGGATGGTGAAAAAAATCAGATTTCATCGCTAGTCTCTCTACCTTTCAATTTCACCTCCCTTTCTCACATAGCTGTGATAACTGTTAACATGTTTCCTTGCTAATTGCACAGAGGGTGAGTTTACTTTTATGCTCTTCAAAAGAAAATTACAGTAATTTTCAATTACTCACTTGATTAGTTTCCTTCTTAGTTTCTTACCTTCAGTGCATGAACATCCTCTCCAATATCCCCCTGTCCTTCTCCATACATTTCCTTGCCTGCAAGTGAGCCCCCTGGTAATGCCAATCCAACAGCAAGGCCTTCAGCTGAGGGCTGCTCTCTGCTCTCTTCCATTCCTCCCTCCTTCCTCCTTCACATCCTCACTGGCCATGGGAAAAAGAATCACACTGATCCCCCAAGCCACAGCCAGCCCTTTGTTGTCTCAAACAGCAGCTGTACCTGCAGCCATAGGACCAAGGTCAGCGTGATGGCACCCATGTAAAATGACCAATGTTTGGGGTCATTCACAAGCCTCAGCTTTAAGGTGACATCCCGCAATAGCTTCAATTTTTCAGAAGTTCCTGCTATGGAACTGACCTTTTTTTGTCTGTAGAAACCCGCAAAAATAGACATGAATGAAAAATTGATGAGTTTTTCAATCCTGGCTGCTGCTACCTTTTTTTTTTTTTTTAAGAACCAGTATGGGATTTACCATATACATACATGTATCTATATATATGTGAAGTGCATAGTCCACTCTTTCTTTGTACTCCACTGTGAAGCTGTGTGATGGCACAAGATGTGTGACCCTGCTCTCACCCAGTCTCCTCTGCCCCTGCACTAAAACAAGAGGTAAATCTACTGTTCAGTAAACTCACCCAAAATGATGGCTACAGAGGAAGGGGAAAACAATGGTATCATCAGGGGATTAGTAAAAATAGAAAGACAAACATTACCTAGAAATATGTCTACTTTTGTCAGCCTGTATCATTTTTACCTGAATTGGACAGGAAATTTTGAAAATAGTTTTTTACATGGATTTGAAATGGGTATCTGAAAAATAGCTTTTAAATAAGAACAAATGTAGCTTAATAGAGTGGTGAGTCAAATTGGCTAAAGAAATAGAGAAGATTTCTTTTTGTAACATAATGATAATTCCACTGGCATTAAGTATCTCTCAATGCATGATTGAAGGTAATATTCTAACAAATGTCTGCATCACTAAAGACATAATAATGACCCATGAATTTGGGGCATATTCAAAAACTTGAATTTCATCAAATCATCCATGCAAACAGCAAATTTTTCAAATCAGCCTTCCTTCGTCTTGCTTTTCCCACCTACAAAAGACACCATTCATCAGCTATTCTTTCTCAGTTCCTTTTTCCTCTTTTTAAGGCAAGTTCCCAGTTCTGGCAGGCTACTGGGCTAAGATTAGCCACACTGTGGTACAAGCAGGGACGTGACGGGGGCCATTATTGTCCACAAAGAGCCAGCATGGAAGAGGTCCCAGAAGCTCATGGTAAGAGACAGCTGCCCGTGCCTGAGGATGGGGGCACGGGGGGTTCTGCAAGCCCCACCGATTTCAAGCAGCCCCTTGGGCTTGGGATCATCCTGCCCAGCTGCACTTGCCCCCAGCAGTCTTGTCTTTAACTTGTGTTTCTTTGTGGGGGAGGAAAAAAGCTAGGGGAAACGTAATACTGCTGATGGAATTTCCTAACCATCTGGCAATCAACTGGAAAAATACAAATTACTTTAGATGCACCTGAGTGAAATATTTTTACTTGAATCCTCACATTTCAATGTCTTGTTTGGAGTCCGAGTTATTGTGATTTGGGTTGGGAAGGGGGAAGAGAGCTTCTAGACTCATCAGATCTCAGCTGCCATCTGTACCTCCAATTCTGTGGATACGTGACAAGTTCATTTTTGTCATACGTCACCAGCTTTAGAACCAGATTTGTCCTAAGAAGGATATGGAAATTAAAAACCCACTCAGTTACAAAACTAGTCAGTTACTCCTACTAGAGCAGGATGCTGCAGTTACTCTTTTGTTGTTGTAATTACCTCCAAATTTTAACACTGAAATAAATAGTTTTCAACAATTCTGCTGTGGGAAGGCAAACAATAGTTGGCCTTTGCAGGGAGCTGCACACATGTGGCTCCTGCCTCTGCTGCCACTCACACACCCTCCAGTGCTGGACAGGGCTCCCGTGCAGCACCGTCTGCAGCACCTTCTGTCATTAAAAACCATTGGTTTCCTACTGCAGCCTAATACTTCTTTTTCCCCCCGCTAAACCCTGCAGCTATAATCCTCCAGGCAAGGAAAGAACACTGGCTGAAGATGTTTTTTTTAATGGCATGTTATCTGCACAGCACTGACTCGAATAGGTAATGATGTAAAGGGACATAAAATAAAACTTGCCATTTTATTTTATCCAGCCTTTCACCCCCTAGATGAATAATTTAAAAAATAACTTCAATATTTTCCCAGATCTGCACAGGGCAAGGTAGTTACTCTCAAAACTTCTGTAAGATTGAAAATACATGAAAAATTAAGATGATTTCTCTCTTCAATGTCTCTGAGTTGCATCAGTAAGTCAAAATCTGTCTGAACTACATTCCCTGCTTTTTTCTTTTTTTTTTTTTTGTTTTGCTTCTCTTCCTGCAGCTTTGTTATCAATTAATGATTAATTAATAATCTATTGCAAATTTACACCTGTGCTTTTACTGAGATTACACATTACACATTAAGATGGTGTAAAAGTGCCATAATTCACCTCTGAATCAGGCCTGCAGTGTGCACAAGACACTTTACATAAACTAGAGAGGCAGAACTGTAGTAGGGCACAGGTTCTGCAGAAGAACTATGGGAGTCATAAACAAGTCCATGATAAAATGAAAAGTTTGGAACCATTTATTTTAAAAGCACAGAAGCTCATGAATAGACTAGACGGGGAGGGTTTGGTCTCTTTGCCATATGACATAAGAAATAGAGAAGCATAAGATGAAACAGAAAGGCAGTAAATCAAAAGCTGATGACAGGAACTAATTCTTCAGTTTGACATCCTCAGATTTGAAAGGGAAACTGTAGTGAACTTTTAAGACCAAATTGTGTATTTACAAAATCTTCAGTGATAATTACAACTGTAGAGGAATCTCTGCTCATCAGGGCTACAAGCACAGCACTATTTGTAGCAAGTGGTGATATCTGTTATCCTCTATGACAGAGACTTTCAAGCACACACATGTTGCTTCGCTAGATACAGAGGCAAAATACATCAGACCTTGAAGTAGGGTTTTTGTTCCCATAAATTTGACTGTTAATGTATTGGTTAGACAGAACATATCATAGCTTTTTGGGGATTTATAATACACAATGGTAACAAAAATCAGGGATGAAGTATAAAACGTCATGCCTCAGACAGCAGTATTTTAAGCAGAATTTAACAATGAGCAGCTATAGAAATATCTTCATTTTGAGTTACAATATTTGAAAAAGTTAGACAAACCATGCACACAACTTACCAGGGGTAACAGTTCCTTTTGTCTGGGATTTCAGTGCAAGATCTTACTGAAGACATCAACAGCCTCCCTCCCCAGTCCAGGAAAGAATTATTGGCTCATTTTCAAATGCCTTCAGTACCAAACTGGCAGACAGGACATAAACTTACTTAACTCTGGAAGAAGTTAAAACTTACACTTCACCACACCCACGTTAGGGCTTATTAAAAGTTTGACAAGTGACATTTAAGTCACTTTTTGATGCTTTTCCTCCACTTCTCCCTATAGGAAGAACTTCATGCTGTGGGAGCACAATGATTTATTTTATATAGGTCACTCAATGGACTTCACTGATCCTGTAACCACTAACCATGTCTGGATTTCAACCAGAGACCAAATACAGAGATATTTTGTATAATCCACCTTCTTAGGTATTTTGTGTTGCTGTATGAAATATTGGCTAAGAGATGGGAGTGGGAGGAAGCAGCTGAGGCTGAAATGAAGCCAGAAAGCAATCCAATTACTGCTTGCTAAGCCTACAATATTTTTTGTTGGGCTTTTTTTTCCTTTAACTTTTTAAGCGTAGGTTTGTCAGCCTGGACATCTCATCTTTCCTTCTAATCAAATTTAGAGGTTTACCAGGAGGGAGGAAATTAAGCCAATGGTGTGCACAACATGGGCTGCACAGCACAATAGTCAAGAGGGTAAAAAAGCATTACAATTTCCATTTAACTCTCAGTTTTGGAAAATCAGAAATGAGTGGAAGTTGTGGGATGGGAATACCTGACAACTATTTAAATCGAGGACTTTAGATCTGGACTGGGCCTTTGAACAGGTAGGAACCATAGCTGGGCTAAGCTTGCAAAGGACATTATTTACACCAGGACTCTGAGCTCTGCTCACTGGGAGAGGAGAGCTGGACAGAGAATTTCTGCCAAAGTTTATCTGGGTATGAGCTGCCCCCATGCCTGTCCTTGAAGGAAGGGGACACACAGGTGTAGCCAGCTCATGAAAAGCCAGTCTTGCACGAGGTGCTGGGACCACAAACTGTAAAGTCTTTATGTAGCTATTCATTTTGTCTTATATTTCATCCTTCTTTCCTGTATTATCTTTTTGTGTACGTATATTCTAACTTACAAAGATGGCGACTGGCCATATGTTGCTCATCCTATAGAGAAGGCAAAACAAAGGCACATGAGAAAACATTTCCGCTGTTCAGAGCCTTGATGGATACAATTTGAGTCCACAGTTTAGGCAGGTGGTGCAGGCCCCACCACCTCCAACAGAGTCAGAGTCACTTCACTGAACAGATGAGAGCAGCAGGAACTTCATAACCTGATACATGCAACATGTGAGACCTCCAAGGGCTCAGGAAAGTGTGCTCCTCTTTTCTCAGAGCAGAACAGATTCTTAAAGGGATACAGTTTGGCTCCAGTACTGGACAGAGCAACTCTGATGGACCTTGAATGTTCCCTCCTCACTTCAGTCACAGGTCAGTTGCAGGTAAGCCAGAAACCCAGTTCCAGTCTGGCCTGAGATCATCTTGCCTGATGCCTGATCATCATCACTGCTTGCCAACTAGAAAGAATACACCAAGAGGTGTTCTCATATGACCTGGAAGCTACTGACTTGACCACAGAACAAGACATGCAGAATTAAGTCTCCTCTAAATTTGGAATTCCTTCACAAGGAAAAAGAATTCGTGAAGGATAATTCCTAGCAGATAATCCTTTGTAGCTATTGAAGGTGAAAAAAGAAATTTTTATTTTAATGTCAATAGGCTGCAGAAAACTGGTATGGAGAACCAGTATCTGAATCTAAACTTTTGACTCTCAAGCAGAAGACTGCTACTGCAACCAATACAGACAGATAAATTTTGATAAAACCTGGACTGAACTAAAGGGCCACATCCCAAATTCTCCAGATATAAAAAAGTGTAAACCAGTCACAATTGGCTGATCATGCAATGTGCTTCCATGGTGCTTGGGGTTCTGGAAAGCAGAGGTGGTGCAAAAAATTAGAGTTCCCAAAAAGAAGTCATCTTGGAAAGAAGAAGGGAGCACAGAAAGAATAAAGACAAGATCTTGACTAGAGGAAAGATCTGGAAAGGATGCTTCTTCCAGCTACTGATTAGCTAAGGAGATTTTTTGACACTTTCAGAACAGTTCATCATAGCTGATGAAGTAGAAAAAAAAACATTTCTTCCTATACCAAACAACTGTCTCTAGTCCTTCAGCTAATATACTTGGAAAGAGACGAGAGGGAGAGGAAAAGGGAGAGGAAAAGGAGAGACAAATTTAGAATGGCAGTCACCCCTTTTAAATCAACTTCACCACTGAATGATCTGTCCTAGTAGATTAAAGTTATAAAGTTTGTATTGCTGCCATAGCTGTGTTCATTCCATTTGCTTTTATACACAAGGCACTGAAGCATACTATCTTTTAAAAAAGCAACTGAAAGTCAGCTGTGCTTCTTTGAGTCATAAAATTAACCTCTCAGCCCAGAAATGTGAAGTTAGGGGCATCTCTTAGGTTCCCCAAGGCTGCCTGAATGCTGTGCAAAGAGGCACTGATGTAACACAAGCTGTTCTTTGGCCAGCTCACGCTGGGGAGCACATCACATAGAATGGTCCTCATTTTACATCCATTGGTCCCAGTGCTGCAAAATCCTGCTCCAGGGTGTTTTAAAAAACACTGTACATGAATCGGTGCAGCAGTATGTGGGAGGCAGTGGTTTGCTTCAGCTTACTGTGAGAGAATTTAAAGCAGATGCTGAACAGGTGATGCTCACAAGTGAGAAGGAATGATCCTGCCCAATCCTAGTGTACAAAGTCATCCACTTCGTACATACACACTTAAGCTGCATTTAAAATCTTGACCAGCTGGGATCCAGGTTCATCTGCAACATCCACAGATATACTTGGGTAAATAAATCTGTAACCCAGAGGGTATGCAAGTTCTTACATTTTCATTTACATGGAATTTAGGTGCCTGAGGGCAGGACAATGGTTTTGAAAAAAAATCCCGCTTCCACACCCAGATGATTTTTAAGATAATATTGTCTCCACATGCCTTAAGCTGTGCCATCACATTCACCCCATTGGTCTTCATTTTTGCTGAGACATCTTCCCACCAGCACTGGCACCTGCAATCCAAGTGTTCCTGCTCTGCTCCCAGCTGATTTACTGAACCCACTCAGAAGCTGACATTTAGCTTGACTCGGAAACATCCAGTAAGGAGACTTAGTTGTGATCTGTATCACACCCTAGTGGTTAAGAGATCCTGCAAAAACACATTAAGTTTCTGTACGTCCAAGGAGAGCAGCTGAGCAGCAGGGTGAGCAGGGGCACTGTCTCTTCAAACCTGGGGCACTACTGGAGTGTGCACAGATCCAGGAGGAGTGCAGGTTTGAGGTACTGAGCTTTACCTGGCACAGCTTTTTGTGCTAACGTGGGAACATATTCAAGCAGAGGTATCATCACCTCTCTTTCAAACAGTACTTGAGCAAAACATTTAAACTTTGGAGTTTGCTCTGCAGATCTCTGCAGGCTGTTACCATCACCTGGACATCCTGAAAGAAGTTGCTAAAAAAAAAAAAGAAAGACACATTCTGTAAAGATGTAAACCAGCATGAGTATTTCTACCTTATATACTAAAATTTTCCTCTTAGATACTACCTGACATATAAATATTTATGTATGAAGTTAGGCTTTCTGTCTCTTAGGGTCATTTCCAGCTGTCCCATTGCTGTACAAAACTATCTTTATTCAACGGGAAAAAAATAGTAGAACTTGGTACCCCTATATTTAAAAAAAAATATTGCTAATACTTTTAGCAGAAAGCAGAGCCCCCACATCTCTTGTACTTACACATTGGCACATCTAGGCTTGAGTCACTAAGAGTCACCTCCGTATCATCATGTTACAAGTCACCACAGATCAGCTTTCCACAATGAACATATGCATTTAATACATAGCACCAGATTTTGACTATGTTCCTTATGCACTTTCATTGCACAGATTAAAGAAATCATAGCACTGACATACTAAGGGCCATTCTACTTGCGGGCCATTCAAATAGGCACCTTCAGAAAGTTTCTGGAAGACAGACTTGCTTCCAGCAATCCAGCAGAAGAAACCTCTGAAATGCCCTGCACAGTGAAAACAGCACCATACAGCACAGCAAAGCCCTCTCTGCTCTCCCCTTCTTGAGACAGTATTCCTTGAAGGCTCATAAAGGGTGTTGCTGTGGAAGTTATTTTCCAAGCTGTACCACAATGGAATAAGTGTGACAGCTCTTCATCTGCTGCTCACAGTAGACAGACACTTGGGTTGCATGTGTTTAATGACAAAATGCAACGGCACTACTGAAGGTATCCAGAAGCGGCAGGAGGGGACTGCACAGAGCAGGAGAGTCTGTGGATCCTGGGAGGTGGACAGGAGACTCTCAGCCCTTCTCTGCTGGCCTCCCCATGTAAGTCTCACCCATCTCTGTATGGCCTCCCTGAGTCCCACAAGCCCTTAGGGACAGTCCCTGCTCTGGCCCCATCCTGACCTCTTCCAGCCCCCTTTTACCTCCTTGCTCCAAAATCTAGTGACCTCTATTATCATGCCTGCTTCAGCCACCAGACACCGTATCAGTTCCTCCTGGTCCCTTGTCTTCTTCAACCACCACCAAACTTATGGATTGATGGACTCCCAGCTGGTTTCTCTAATTCCTCGTTAATTTCTCTCCCTCCTTTCTACCCAACTATTCTTTTTCCCATGCTCAGACAGAGCTCTGTTATTGCCAGGAATTTCAATCCTGCCACTTTTTACAGCGCTGCTAAGCTGGTCCTGGAATTTGCACTTTTTAGATCTCATTTGACCTTTGAAATCCGACCTGCAAATACTATTTTTTAAGACAATGGCATTATTTGAATTATCAAAGCAATTGTTTAATACAGAAAATTCTCCTACCTAAGAAGCCATTTAACATTCAGACACTGTCTTACCCCATTTGAATGTTTAGAGATTATGCAAAACATTTTATCTTCTGATGAAGCAGAAATTTGCACAATGTGAAGAAGCTTGCATCTTTGTTTTACTGATCCAGAAGGACAAAAGCTTTGTTTTATATACATTGTTGAGAGACCTCCAGAGTTACTTCTAAATCATCTTCTTTTCTTGCTGTCTCAGAATGCTTATAGATAAAGATTGATTAGCAAATCTTTATAAAACTGCTTTGAATATAAAATAGTTGAAAGAAATTTGCACTGGGGTGTTTTATCTGGGAAGACTATGTACTAGTATTTTATTCTTGTAATGAAAGATCATAAAATTTTAAGATCTGACTTGCTTCTTCTGGATGAATTTGTACATTTTGCATTTATAGAGAGAAAAATATATTTAATTACCCTATAAATATGATTGAATAGATTATTTTAATATATATAAAAGAACCGATACATGCATATATATAAAAATCAAATGGATATACTTTTCACAATTAAAATATTCAGCATTTATTTCTAGAAAAGCCAAAAAATTAAACCTTTTGTAGAAAAAACTCCTTTACCTCTATGTCTAATACTGATCCATTCTCACTTTCTATTCTCAAGCAAAATCCCCAAGAGCTTTTAAAAAATCCATTTACTCTTGTCCTCTAAATTATGGTTATGGTGAATAATCCTGTGTTGAAAAAGGAAATGTTGCTTGGGAAAAAAACCACAACTAACAACAACAACAACAACAAGACCCATAAGATTCCCTCTGGGCAGAGAAATAATGTAATTTAAGTGTAGCTTGAGGTAGTTCCAGATTTGGTGACAACAAGGAACCTGAGCAGCAAGCTCCAGGACAGGAGCTTCTGCTCACCAAAGGAGACTAATTATATCAAGTCAACAGAGAAAGCAAAATATCAAGGCCAAAGGCTAGAAACTTAAATTTTGAATCTTACTGAAAACCTTTCAGATTGGAAAAATGAGGTCAGAGGGTAAAAGCGAGCATGCTGAACTTCCTGGTTAATATTTGATTAATGGGACATTTTCAAAACTGTGTCAAGTGAGCTGCAGACCAGACTTCTCCAATTCATCAGAAGCAACCAAGCTCAGGCTGTGGTCAAGGCTCATCTCTGCTATGCCACTACCAGGGGCTCTGGAAAAACTATATTAATTTAGGATTGGATTTCTTCAGCTCAATATTGGGCCCCTAAACTGCGACCTACATGCAGCTCAGACACCAAAGCCCCGAGCAGCTCTCGCAGCCACATCCGTTCAAGCCACAGCCAGGCACCAGCCATGCCGGAGAGGCCACCTCAAGCAGATCTCATTTATTCAGAGCACAAACTCAGAAAAGAAAATGTGGTTTCTCTTTTATTCAGCAACCCAAAACCATCTTGTTTAAAAAGTTCAGATTTCCTGTGCATCACGTGCAGATTTTGAGGGCCCATCTTGGGAGCAATGGTTCTACCAAGGAGCAGGCGTTTGTGATGGAGGGTGAGGTTCTTGTGTGTCAGGAATGGCTCCCTGCCCTGCAATCCCCTGCACTGGCTGACACCAGACCGATTTCACGCAAACTGAACCCATCTCCACGTGCTTTTGCCATTTCCTTCCTTGTTTTCAGACCTCCCTCCTACCATGAATCAGTAGATTGATAGCAGAAGGTTCAGAGCTTTCCACCTTCTTCTGGGAGCAACGAGGGCATAGTTCTCAATACAAACAAGTATTTGCTGTTAATTGCAGGAAATAATTCACAGGAAGAAATTTTTTTCACAGACTGGAATTTTTAATTTTTTGTGATTACTGCATAGTATTTTATAAATCTCATAAATGTGACTGTGATGGCTATGATAAAAGATTAAGTCCATAAAAGTATTTACGCTCCTTAAATAACTGGCTACTATAAATATTATTGACTGTTACCTCCATTTTCAACTAAGAATGGATTTCAACATATAAAATCATCTTGTAAATTTTCCATTAAACCAGACTATCCTGAGAGAGACAGCAGGTTCTCTGAAAAAAACAATCCATCATGTGCTTCAGATGATATTATTTATATTTCCACTCTTTACACATATAATGCTATTACTGTTCACTACCATCAACTGCAACAATAAACAAAAGACTGAAGAGACCTATCTTTGATGCCCCATTAACAGGAAAATCCTCGTTTATAGTTGTTTTGTGCACATCATCGTTTTTAAACCGTAAGTATACCCTTATCTTTAAAAACAATTTAAACCTGGAGGGTAAAATTCTGTCAATAAATACATAGTGCACTATATAGTTAATGAGGCACTCAAAATGCAGTAGTTGTTGCTGATGTATGATCAAAGTGGAGATTCTCTGTGTGGACTTGATGAAGCTTCTAAGAAGTTTAAAAAGTCTTCCAAAGTTTGAAAACAAACAAACAACAACATCTGAGTTAAAAAAAAAATTCTGCATTGCGGCAGATGAAAAGTTTTGTTCAGTGTGCCAACTTTAACATGGCTTCATCCACTATCAGAGAATACCAGTGGCAATATTCATAAGAAGCAAGGAGAAATAATTTCACTGCTCTGTGACCTAAACACACATTCATCCCTGAGGTCTTCTGCTGAATTAAATAGGCACTGAATATTTTTAAAGATCTTATGAATTCAATTAAATAGTAGTGAATATGGCCTCAGAGGAAAAAACTCTCTGCATAATTATTAACGCAGGCATAGGTGTGTACCCTGCCTTTTGTGTGACAGTAACAAAAATGGCCTCCTTATTAAGAGTGGCGATTTCAGCAGCTGAGGAACTTGTGACCTCTCAAACCTCCATCCTGATGCATGTTCTGAACACTGCCTCCAGTCCTGTCAGTCTTGAGTGCTGAGTTGATACATGATTGACTCTAAATGGTGTAAAATTGTGCTTAGTGACATTGCTACAAGAAGGATTCCTAATTTTAAAGCCTATTTTGTTACATGTTACAAAAATGCAGGAATTCTCGGTAGGGAGCCTCCCTGCTCCACACATCAGACGCGGCTGGCAAAAGTAAATACACAAGAAAGCAAAGCGATAAAGTACTAGACTTACCAAAAATTACTGCAGTGATTTTTCTCTCTTTGGAGAGTGTTTTGTGTTCACCTCTCAGAAAGACACCTACATTTCTTTAGCTTGTGGAGAAAAAAAACCAAAACAATATACAACCCAACAGCCATTGTTAAAGACAGAGCTGTTAAAAGCTCTTTGCGGGTTTGAGGAGTGAAAGAGTCTATAGGGTGTTTACAGTATTGTACATAAAACACAGTAATTTCATCTTCTCCATGTCCCAGCTTCTCAAAAATTAAGATACCTTCCCAGGTTCTCTTCCTCCATAGAAGATTTAAAATGACTCATATGTAATTACACACAAAGATACTCACGAAGACTGCAGATACACTGACCCTCCTTAGGTATGGCGCTATCCAGGACTAACAGATCCAGCTGGCTCAGAGGTAATTTAAAAGTGAAACAAATTGCAAGGTAAAATTTCTAAAAATAATGCAAAACAGAAACTGAAAATGATCTGGATCTTGAAGATCATCCACCACTCAGGACTAGATTAAGTTAAAGTCAAACTGCATCATGCATTGAGAGTGTTCAGGTCAAAAAAAAACCACAAAAAAAAACAAAAACAAAAAAAAAAAAAAACAAACAAACAAAAAAAAAACAAACCACAAAAGATAAAAAAGAAGATGAGAGGCACAGAACCATCGGCATAGACAAGTTCCAGAGAGTACACCACAAGGATATGACGATTCTAAAAACCCACTTGCACTTCCAGTGAACTCTGTGACTCTATGTATAGGCAGACACATTAGTCTTTAAGAGGGAAACCATTAGAAAAGTAGGTCAGCAGTTTCATTTGAGAGAAACAAGTCAGAACAATCCTATTGGGGATATTTTCACTAAAATGGGTGTCCCTTTTTATAGTTGAAGGCAAGATACACATTTCTTTTAAAAGCTTATCTTACTAATTCTGAATACTCTAGCTTTGTCAGTGGCAAGTAATTAAGACATATTAAAATGCAATAAATTGTCCCTATGAGCTAAGAAAATATTTTCTTTCAGATCCATAAGGTCAAGCTCTGCTTCCAGCAAAAAAAAAGTACCTTCTGTCTGTCTTTTGAAGCAGAAATGTTCCCTATCTGATGCTCCTAGGCTTTGAAAGATGAAGCCCCTGACAGATACATATTTCAAGATGAGAGATTACATCACAGAGCCACCATCAGAAATCATTTACCAAATGAAATCATGAAATTAAAATTACTAATGGAAAGTGGCAATTTTGCCAGTTTTCTGTACTGCCCTAATCATGCTCACAAAATCTAGGCACTGGCTAAAAAACACCTTCCTTCAGATCTGAGATAAAGACTCTTGCTAATATTCTGCCCAAAGCTGTTACATAAACCCACTGATGGAGATCTCCTCTTGCATCCCAGAGCCAGCCCTCTCACTTATTCCAGAAACCCGGGCAGGTAAAGCCTCAATGAGGAGAAGACTGGTCAGGGGGATGCACTAACATCTTGTGTACATCTACCCACCCCTGTGGCACACCTGCAGTGAGCAGGATCCAAGGAAGCTGTCACACCCCTGCACAGGGATCACTGTGAAGGAGAAAGGACACAGGGGCAGGTGGGGGGACACCCTCTGTTCTGCTGCTCTGTACTGCTGCTGGAGCAGGGGAGCCACGCAGCACCAGGCTGCACAGCCTGCTGGTACGCAGGTGCTCAGGGAGAGATCATGATTTCCCTTCCCCTTTTCCCCGGGCTGCTTCTGATTTAATGCGGACAAAACTGGATAAAATACAGGCATTGCCCTGGGAGCTGGAATCAGCACCACGTGCCTGCACCTCTTGCATCTGGATATCACTGGGTTTTTGCACAAATCCAGCTTAAAATGCTGTACTAGCCTCAACATTTGAGTAGTAACTAGAAAATGCAAAAAAAAAATCCAAATTCAGGTTGGGATAATTCATTTCCGCACCATCAGAAGCAGTTTCCTTCATTTTTATTTGAGAAAATTATTTTATTCTGGCCAAGTTTGTCTAACCAGCAGGGCTAGAACTGTGGTTAACTCTAACAACATATGATTGCTTTAGCATAGGAACAGTAACACATTCACCCTTGATGTCAAGCCATTAGTAGGTTGAACCTGGTTATGGGCATGAGATTTGTTTTTCAAGCTTTCCTAAGCCACAGTCACAATACCCTTCTCTAAGGACAGCTGTAAAGGGATATTACACTGAGATTTCATATCAACAGCAAAGAACATGCTCAGGTAGATGTCAATCTTCAGTGACAAGCAATTGAAAAGGTAATCCAAGATGACATAACTAGTTAATATCAAAGACTAAATACCTAAAACATTGCCTGCAGACCAGATTGCAGCAGAGACCACCACAAAGGGATTTCACTCACATGCCTCCTGCGCTTCTCCCACCCTGTATCCCCAGGAGGTAGAAGATAACCCCCAAACCACTATTAAGGGTTTGACCTCCAAGTAGGCTCAATACTAAACTCAAAACATTCACAAATTCCAGCATCTGAACCATGCCTCCTACTGCAGATCCCACCTTTCCTCCATACATCTTACAGGGGTCTTCAGCTCCCAGTTAAGCAGGATGGAGAGGCCCCAGGTCAGGGCAATTAGGAGGAAAGGCTGCAGAATCCATACCTATAATTCCATTTAAATCTGCTCAGCTCATGGCACAGGTATTTCTAAAGGGTAAATTAATTCAAGTGTTGTGAGCCAAAACTTGAAATAAATATTGATATTGTTTTTACAACCTTTGATCATTTGTTTTGGAAATAGCATCACTTTTGATTTCTGAGCTGAAAGCTTACAACTGTTTCTAATGTTCCATTTGATGTAAATGATTCAATAGAAACAGAACCAAAAATACTTTTTTCAGTTTTAAAGATTGCTTTAAAATATTTAGTATAGTTGAAGTATTTACAGCAGTTTTAAATTCCACTTAATAAGAAACTAAAAAAATACATTAACAGAATTCTTTTCTTCTCTCAGTGTGAATGAGTTCTCTAGTGTCTACACTGGGAAATGATGATTATTAATATCATTTTCAAGCTTAACTATTGTTTTAGATACACCCAGCTCCTATTTCTATCATCAAACTCTTTATATTAATAGCATTTTTAAAAAGTAAGTTAAAGTACAGAATTAAACAGAAAGTTTTAATTGCTTATCCATATGTATACTTGCTATTCTTGGCTGCAGAAAGGGATAGCATCATAATATTAAAGAAAAACAGGTATAAATCTAGCTGTAAGAGCCATATATACAAGTTCATCTAGGTCAAGAATTCCCATGAGCCTCGCTTTTATTCAAAAACTGTATATTCTCTATAGACTATTTGGCTTTAAAATAATAGAGTTAAGCTGTTAGGCATTCTAACTATTCATATAGAAATGTTAGTTGGAATACTTGCTGTAAACGCTTCAGGGTGACAAATGAAAGATGATAAACCCTTGATCAATATAACTTTTATTTATTCATCCAGGAACAGAGGATATCATAGGCAACATCGCCGCCTAGGAGAACAAGGATTTCACATAAACTGTTTTGGCAGAAACACGCATTTAAATAATCATCCAAATCACCACCTCACTATCTCTATCTTAAAAAATAAATAAATAAATCAAAACTAAACAAACAAAAAATGGAGTAAAAGAAACATAAGATTTGAACAAACAAACATCCCAGCATTTTTTTAATTTAATGTCTATGCCAGCCACATCTGTCCCTGATTTTAGAAGTCGTAATACTTAGCAGAGACAATGGCACCTTTCATTTGCAAACACATTATAAACATGAACTGACTGCAATTATACCACAATACCTCACCACAGCTAATCAACACGACTGCCTGGTCTGCCCTCAGCCTGGGGAAGTGATGATTTAAGTTTGTGCTGCCAGCCCCCTGTATAACAGTGTCTACACCCTGCAAAGTGCTACCCAAAGAAGTGAATTCAGCATAAACTGACTGATCAAACCATAGCACATCATCAAGCAGGTTTCTCCACTCAGTGCTAATATTTTCTTTTGCAATCCAAGAAGAACTGACCAGACCAGGGCGCACTTTAATGTAAACCGTTTGGAGTGAAAGGTGTTATCTTGCCTAGCGAAATCTCCCCCTCGCAGTCCAGCTCACAGGCAGAGTCAGTGGCAACCTCATGGTCAGGGGAGATCTGGGACATCCTATCAAAAGGGCCCTCGTGATTTTCCTCACAGTCAACCACGTTTGGGATCATGTTAACATAAGCAGTCACTATCTCCTTATGGTAAAGGGTGTCCTGGTTGTAAGAGATCAGCTCATTGCTTATATTAACAGTCTCCACTGCAGTACCAGAGCAAAACTGACCACATCCCAGGAGGTTGGAGAAAACCTTTCTAAAGTCAGCATTGAAGGCATAGATGATGGGGTTAAGAGAAGAGTTAGCCCAACCAAACCAGACAAAGATATTAAAGGTGGTCTCACTGACGCAGGGGAGGCCAGCATGGGGGTCACTGGGTGGGCTCTCGCAGAAGGGAACCATGCAATTCAGGATGAAGAATGGCAACCAGCAACAGACAAAGACACCCATGATGACAGAGAGCGTCTTCAACACCTTGGTTTCTTTCCTGATGGAGGACTTGAGGCTTGTGTGATGGTGGCAGTCCATGTGGCTGCTCCGGCAGCTCTGTGCATGCTCGGCTGCCCTCTCCAAGGAAGAGATACGACGAATCTGCACCTGGGCAATGCGGTAGATTCGAGTGTAGGTAACTATCATGATAGCCACCGGGATATAAAAACTGATCAAGGAGGAGGAAATAGCATATGTCCTGTTGAGGCTGGAGTCACAGCTCTCTGATGGTCCAGTGAGGGTATCGTTGTTGCCAGAGGTCCCATCAGAGGGTCTCACTGCCGCTAATGCCACCCATGTGGTACTCATATCTTCTGCCCAGGTGGTGACAGCACCTGCTGCTGCCCAGGCAGTGCCAAATCCATCTCCGATATCAGCAGCAGCAACAACATCCCCACCTTTGTGCCAGTTGAGCTGGACAGGGATGAAGGAGATGAGCACAGACAGAGCCCATGCCACGCTGATCATCACCAGAGCCAGCCGCTGGGTCATCTTCCTCTCGTAGCGGAAAGGGCTGGAGATAGCCCAGTACCTGTCCACACTGATCACACACAGGTTGAGGATGGAGGCCGTGGAGCACATGATATCAAAGGCCACCCAGACGTTGCAGAAAGCCCCGAAGGGCCAGTACCCAGCTACCTCTGCCACCGCCTTCCAGGGCATGACCAGCAGGGCCACCAGTAGGTCCGAGACAGCCAGGGACACGATGAAGATGTTGGTAACCTTGCTCCGCAGGTGCCGGTAGCGGACGATGGCCGCGCACACGAGCACGTTCCCAAAGAGCGTCCAGAGGATGAGCAGCGCCAGCAGGCTGCCCGCCGCCACCTGCGCCGCGCCGGGGGCGCCCGCCGGACCCCGCGCCTCGCCGGGGGGCCCCGTGGCCGGGGGCAGCG